>OX328123.1:126537017-127119882 GCA_946811695.1 Gonocerus acuteangulatus | reverse complement strand
AAATGGTGTTCTGCTTCATCGACCCTCTGCCAAATAAAGAAAAAAGAACAAGTGGAAAATATATATTGGGTCATTTTCAGAAGAATTAATATGAATTACTCCGCGGCAGAAGATTGGAGTGACGAAGGGTTCTATTTAGAGATTCTAATTATGAACCTGGATTCTTCTTTAGTAAAAAACTTTTATAAATTGAACAATATTGTTAAAAAACAAGTACGGATTAGATTAAGGCTACAATTCCTTTAAAATATGTAAGAAAACAAAATGCTTTCTAAATTTATAGAAAATAAAACTAAAAAAGTTTATGAAATATTTAATGCTAATTTTAATGGATATAAGAAATTTGTAAATGTAGTAAATAATTTTAAATATAAAATTTTAGATTTGGAAATGTCCAGAAATTACGCCTTACTAGAAAAAATGATTAAAAAAGAAGATCAATGTAAAAGTTCTCTCGTCGCCAAAATTGAATGTTTAAAAATTAGGAAAGTGATGGACACATACTTTAAACTATATAAGAAACGAATAAATTTACAATTTAGTAAAAACTATCATAAGAAAAGAAATAGTCTTTTAAAAAACATAAAGACCCATATTTTCATGACGAAAGGTTAACGGACATTAAAACGAACAGTAACTGGATTTGTAAACTTGTCAGATAAACAGTTCCTGAAGAAGTTAAAAAATTTTTATCTTTAAGTGGTAAATTCAATATATTAAAACCCATCACAGAAACGGATAGGATTAATCTGATAACAGACATAGAATACATGCTTGACGACGTGGACATTACAAATAAAGAAAAGAACAAAATTAGACAAAAAAGTGTAAATTTATTAAATAAAAATGACAGGACTATTTACTACAAAAACATTCCTGAACATACAGACATTTTACTTGCCGAAAAATTAAACGAATATGAAAGACGTACTAGAAAATTTAGTAAAGACAATCCTGACGTTTTAATAATAAAAGCTGACAAATCAAACAAGACGGTTTTAATAGACAGACATACATACAATCTTAAAATGGAAAACTTACTAAACGATACGAACGTTTATAAACAAATAGATTACAATCCAACTACTAGTATAAAAAATAAAGTTATTAAATATTTGGACAAGTTGGTACACAAACGCTATTTAAATAAATTTGACAAAACCAAATTAGTAAATCATAATTGTCTGACTCCCTTAGTTTATGGACTTATTAAATTGCACAAAGCAGATATGCCTTTAAGACCGATTATCAGTGGCTGTGAATCCCCAATACAAAAACTAGCAAAAATGTTTGCAAAAGATTTAAAACCATTTACTGAAGATAACCCTTTTGATATTAGCAATGCGACACATCTTATTGACAATTTAAAAAATACTAAAATTCCACCAGGATTTAAATTAGTTTCATTTGACGTAGTTAACATGTTTCCAAACATTCCGGTAGATTTGGCAATCAAAATCATTAGTAATAACTGGACGCAGATAGAAAAACATACTAAGATAAAAAATAAAGAGTTATTTATTGAAGGAATCAGTTTATGTTGTAAATTCGGATACTTTCAATTCAATAAAAAGATCTATAAGCAAATGTACGGAATTCAGATGGGAAACCCGCTTTCGATTGCTGTTAGCGGAATTGTTATGAACTGGATTCTTAATGAAATTATTTCGGAAGTGCCAATTAAGATTCAATTTTTGTATAGATACGTGGACGATCTTATTTTATGTGTACAGGAGGAGGAAGTGGATAAGCTCTTAGAAATATTTAATAACAAATATAATAATCTGCAATTTACCAAAGAGTTGGAAGCTGATAAAAGATTAAACTTTTTAGACATGGAACTAATCAGAAATGAGGATAATTTTATTGAATACAAATGGAAACCAAAGACGTATCATTCAACAAGAATGATTAATTTTTATTCCAATCACCCGCTTAATTTTAAAAAGAATATTTTATACAATCGGACTTTATCAGCTTTACATAGAACTTCTCCTAAGTATTTTAATGAAATAAAAAATAAACTGAGAAAAATGTTCAATGAAAACAACTATCCCAAATTAATGATAGAGCAGCAAATAAAAAGAGCAGAGAAATGTATAGTGTACACAAATAGACCAACAGAACTTCCGGAAAAGCCAGGTAAATTTGAATATAACCCTGAACTTTTTAACATTTCCGACGAATTTTTAATGATACAGAATGCAAAAGAAAAAGAAAAAGGAAATATTCTGATGCTAGTGCAAAGTCAATGTCACATAAAAAAGTTAAATTGGATTCAAAATGTGTTAATAATGATACTAAAGGTAATAAAAAACGCAAAAGAGATCAAAACGATCAACCTGCCAAATCACAGACAAATGCGAAAAGACGAATGTTAGTACAGACAAATATTAAAAACTTCTTTATCCAAAATAGATTTTTAAAAAAGGAAAGCGGATTAAATGAACATTTATTAGTACAAAAGAAAAAACATGAAATAACAAAGGAAAAGGACAAAGATTTGAACGAAATAAATCGATATTTTACTTTCCATTACCATCCTTTAATAGCTAATAGACTGAAACAAATATGTAAAGAAGTTGGGAAAATAGGTTGGAAATATGGTAATAAAATAGAAAATAACTTTAGCAATATTAAGGACAATGTTAAACCGACAGCTACAAAAAACAATATATATAAAATTCGTTGTAATGATTGCAACGCATGCTATATTGGGGAATCAGCACAACTTTTGCAAAAACGAATAGTACAACATGCTAAAAGTATAGACACTAACGAGAACAGGACGACTTTGACGGAACACGCAATAAATGAAAAACATAGTTTTAATTTTACCGACGTTGATATTTTAAATAAAGAAAGGAACACATTAAAAAGAAAGATAAAAGAAAACATTTATATAATTAAAAACTCAAAAACAGCAATAAATAAAAAAACCGATTTGAAAAATGTCCATCAAATTTTCCATAGTATTATAAATTAAACCCCATAAACTATTTTACCGATAATCGATACAATTAAAAGATCCGAAAGAATCGATAGGATAAAACCATATTCATTACCTCAAATGACTTATCAGTATTACGCCTGACTCAAGCCAGTACACATGACGAGAGGACTTCCCGATAAGGTAGGATATGAATTTTTAATAAAATGATATTTTTTGTTTTTAACAGTAGATTAATTTAAAGAAATGATAAATGTTTATTATGTACAAAATTTTAATTTGGGATTTACGAAAAAATATTTTTTCATAGGAAAGCCCCTGAAGAGGTGCGAATTAAGGCACGAAACATGTCGGGCAAAATTGATGAAATAAAATAGTTGAACAAAAACAAATGGTGTTCTGCTTCATCGACCCTCTGCCAAATAAAGAAAAAAGAACAAGTGGAAAATATATATTGGGTCATTTTCAGAAGAATTAATATATATATATATATATATATATATATATATATATATATATATATATATATATATATATAAAAAATCAGTCCCTTAACAGGCCACGAGGGCCCTGAGGGGCAGATACTATAGAAGTATCTGATTCATGACCATACGGCACACTAGGGAGATAGTGTGGTCGGTACTATGCTCCGGCCGCTTGGCTGCTTCGACTGCCAGCGTCATTAGCACCTAAGGTACCCATTATTAAATTAATTAAAGGCTGGGTCGGCCTAGGGACGGTCAGGGAGGCCGAATTCAACCCATGAACGAAGACACTAGAAGAAAAAATCTTTAGTGCTTGCTCGGGATTTGAACTCAGGCCTCCAGCTTATTAGTCCAGTGCTCTACCTCTGAGCTAACCTCGCCCCTATTCACTTTACATGCTTTATAATAATAATAAATGTATAATAATAAATAAAGCATATAAAGTGAAGGTGAAGAGTTTTATATATGCATGACCTTCCGCCTATTCAAATAATATATTGAAAGAAAAAAGGGTCACAATTTTATAATATTTTAGATTAGATATAAAAGCCTCGTTTCTATTAAAATTAACAATAAACGTATTGTTTCAGAATATTAGACGCAGAACAGAATAATAGAGAAAAAAAGCTATTAAAATCTCTACATGATACCTTTATAGCTTCCTGAGTATTAAAAGTTGAAAATAACGTTTCCAAATGTTCAAGTATCTTTAGAATACGAAGAGGCCAATTCACAATATTTTTTAGCGAGGAAGTTGATTCATCAGCCTTCACGAAAAGACCGTTTTGCGTCTGAAGTATTCCGGCGGATACGTGAACTAAGAAAACCACAAAAGAGTCATAAATAAAACATGATTGTACGGTATAAAATAAGATATCAAAAATCATTTTTCATAACGAATGTCACCTCTTTCAAACGCTTATGAAATCATTTTTCATAACGAATGTCATGAATGTGTTATGAAATCATTTTTCATAACGAATGTCACCTCTTTCAAACGCTTATGAAATCATTTTTCATAACGAATGTCATGAATGTGTTATGAAATCATTTTTCATAACGAATGTCACCTCTTTCAAACGCTTATCATTATTATTCTTTAAATATTATTTATGGTCGTAAATGACATATACGATTTTTAATCGTTTAAAACTCTTAATAGTTGGAACTCTTTAGTTATTATAATTACGATCTCTTTCAATGTGATTATCAGGAATTCATTCAAACAGAATATTAGTGAGTCTTTCGATTTGAATCATAGAAACTCTTTACTGTGTTATTATTATGTGTATTACACATAATAATAACACAGTAATTATGTAACATGTAATTATTACACATTGTGTAATAATTACATGGCCACATGAGGAAAAAAGTTACTAGCAGAATGTGATTAGAAAACTCTTTGTTCGCTTGACTCAATCATGTAAGTTGAGAAATCTAAATGTCCGTTGTCGGTTGCACACATGGTATATATCATCCCTACCTCGTCAAACTATCGAATAGGAAAAAGGGAGCAAAATAGGAAGGAACATTTTGTATCCATTAAATATGTATAATAATGGTCTTATTCGACACTTTATTTAAGGCATTAAAGGCTATTCTATAATGGGGTTAGAGTTGTCACAATTTGCGACAAGCCGTATCGTCTACAATCTAAGAGTCTGGAATATAAAAGCGAGATTTTGCATATTAGATAGTTTTACATGGTAGGCACGACATACGCTCGTAAGAGTCAATGAATTCGATGTCTCCTTGACCGATATGGTAGTCGTCATGTCTAGTTCTTCCCTTTTTTGTTTGTTTTTATTTATTTATTGGAGAATCGTATTTTTCAAGAACTGCCATCAACGGACTCGTCTAGATCAAATAGAAGAAGCCTGGCTTGTCTGTTGAATGCCAGTGAATAAGCTTCATTTATTAGTCGATCATGTATACTTTACCTTTTGGTACGTTCTGTTTGGATAAAAGGGATACGTATGAATACCATGGCCCTGTTTTAGACCATTATAGCTTTTCTCTGTAAGCTGTGTTATTAGCAGTTATTTTAATATGATATGATATTTTGGATTTTTTAGTAACTCGTTCAATACTAGTTAATTAATTATAATTAATGTGTGCCGCAAAAATTAAAATATTTGAATGCCTCTCACAAAAATAATAATGCATTCTAATAGTAATAAAATCTAAGGAAAATAACCAACATTGCCATTATGTTTATTAATCAAGGATTATGCCTGCATTCAAAGAGTGATATTTCTGCAGCAGGGATTAGCGTTAGGTTTAAAACGGGGAGAGCGAGAACTGACAAACGGACAAAAGGCTGGATGTTTAATTAAAACAGTGATGGAACATTCACAGTGACCTCATTAAAAGCAGGACCCATCGAAAATCGCCGGCACCCCTCTCTTCCATTTCTCTCTCAGTCTTCCCTGTAGCGGTCTTCTTTCAAGGTTTGCAATATTCTAGGTTGATGACTAACCTGAAAGTAGGTTAAACCTACCAGGCATGCCAATAGTTAATCCATCACATTAGTCACCTTTTTGTTTTATATGTGTAATCATATTGAAATCGATAATTATCTTGGAGAGACGTTCTATAGTGCCCTCCTGTTACAGTATATTCAGTGTGCCTTAAGCCAGTGGCTTCTCTCGTAGTCTATGGCAATCCGCTCCCCTTGGCGTTACGAAGTTGTCCCTAGGTGCAGATTTACACCCAGTTCCAGGTTTTACTCTTCAGGCTACCCTCTCGACGATCGGCGAGATTTTCCCATATTTCCCTCAATCCTCTCCTTCGAGAGCTGTTTCTTTCTTCTCACCCTTCAATGCCGTCTACCTTGAGGTGAGTGCCCTAAAGGTAAGGCTGTTTTTTCTATTTACAACATACATTGGCTGTCCATTATTTTTTCCCCTCCGCTGAGCCCAACATTTTACATCTTCGCGTAAAACCGCGATAAAAATTATCAATGGTGCTTGATATTTTGTGAAGAGAATAAAGCCCATACCTAAAGCCCATAGCTTACAATTTTGTTCAAATCAAAAACTCTTGTGGCAAACTGACTGGACATTAGGGTGGCCCTTATTTATTTTTTTTTTATTTAATTTTGTTTTTTTATTAATTATAGGTGCTCCGACTGCCAGGGTCATTAGCACCACCTTATTTTTCAACTTTCTAAACGTTCCTCCCCCCCCCCTATCTTGTTCCAATCAACAAAGTAACGATCTGTGCAAAGTTTTAGCTAAAACGAACAACTCCGTGGCGACCCGCAATGACCTTGAAATATTGACATTTTCGCCTGAAAGTAATTTTTTTAGATAATTTTTTTTTTGTTTTTTGGTTATTTTATTTTTTAATCACTTCTTAGCAGGTAAGCAATAGTAATGGAAATTAAATTAGTGGTGTTCTTGTTAATGTTGGATGAAAAGATAAACAATCAGGTATTTTCCTGCTTCCTGAAAACGCTCTCGTTTGCAAGGGAAGAACGGAATATCATTTCGTGTACCTGGAGCTGTGAGTCATGCTAGGTGGATGGCAAAGGCGATTTAGGCATTCATAATGTACCTGTTTCAAAATCAATTTAGTTATCTCATAGCGAGAAAAATTCTTTAAGAAGAACGTGTATTTTCTTGCACAAGTGTATGTTCGAGCCTGGTTTCTATCATCAGACCCAATTAAAGCACCACATCATGACTTTCTATTCATGCATCAACTGATACATTATCAGGATATTGATCCAGAAATCAGTTAGGCAACTGAAAAAAAAAAATCCAATCATCTCTGCTACTTACTTCCCGAAACCGTGGATGACAACCTCCCTTATATCCTTATTTGATGACACCTTTCCAACAGCGGTTAAGGCGAATAAAGATCAAGTTATGCTGAAAGCAGGCAATGCTGAAGAAGAGGAAGAAGAAAAAATCAACTAAAGAGGAACTTACTCCAACAAAATGATTTTTCTTCCTTCACAAAAATCTATTTTTCATCTCTTGTAACTCCTGATACAAAAGATGTCGTCACGAGATTTTCAATCAGCACCAATTTCCTCGACAAGGACCCTCCAACATGGAAGGATGATCCAGGTTATAAGAGTGGAGCTCAAAAACTTGAGAAGATAGTTGTTGTGAATGGCGTTGCTGAAAGAGGCGTCAAACTCATCCAGGATTACAATAACGTTCTCACAAAAATTGAAAATGAGAAACAATTTGTTTACAAGATCGTTGCCGGGGGCCGGAAAAAATACCCGACTGCTACTAAATTCTCCCTTAAAACATTGAAAAACATAATATTCAATATTTGTATTTTGTTATTGTTCACATTATGCCATGTTTCTATAAAAATTTTTGTTTTAAATAAAAATGCGGTTGTGTTATACAAGTAAGTGTGTATTATTAAAAACCTACATTTTAATAATTTGTAAGCATAGAAATTTTTTCAGTCATCTAAATTTCCCCAAAACCCTGAACGTTTGAATTTCTTCATTTACAATAACGAGAGTGGATTGTACCGCCAACATTAAAAAAGAGCAAGTCGCTATGTTCGCGATCTCTTAAAATCAATCAAAAATAATAAAATATTAAAAACCTAATATTTTTTCACGTTCTCCCTGAAATTTTTAGAATTAAATTTTGAGATACTATATGATTTAGAATGATTTTAAACAATTTCTTGGGTAGCCTGGATGTATCTTCATAAATTGCAATAAGAAACGGATTGACATAGAGAATAGTATTTCTCTAATATTTTTATATTTGAACGGAATTAATCGTTGCGTATACTCTGTTTCAATTTCAACCCGTTTGCGGGTCGCCTAGCAGTTGTCCGATTGCCCTGAAATTTTTCACATGTAGTTTTTTTGTTGGAACAGAATTGGGGGGTTGGAGCAGCAACACTTTGGCTTTTAAAAAAATCCCTTTAGCTAAGGGCCACCCTACTGAACATACAGAGAAGACAACAAGCTACAATTAAGCCGACAATAGAAGCCTGGAGTTGCAGTATTCGGAATGTTAAGGCGAGAAGAAGTCGTACTTACTAGACTACGTATTGGACATTCACACTTGACACATTCCTATTTAATGACAAAACAGGACAAGCTAAACTGTAGACTGTGCATCGTTCCACTGATAATTAAACACCTACTTACAGACTGCAGAGAAAGGGAAAACATGGACTTACTAAATAATTTACACGAATTGCTTAAACAGGAGAGTAAACACATCGATAATGTGCTAAAATATCTAAAACTTAAAAATAAATTTCAACTTTTTTAAGAGGTTAGAATTTATTTAAGGTGAAAATTTCTATATATATTTTTTTTAATGTTTTAATTTAGTTATTTTTACATTACTAATTTATAAATAATCTTTCCAATTATGTATATTCTTTTCTTAATTATATTTGTGTGACATGTTTATGTCATGTTTACATGGATCTGTATAATAGTTGACATTGTTCGCACATAGACTTAAAGAGCAAATCACCACGTTGTGAACTCTTTAATAAATAAATCAAAAACTCTTATAATCTACTATAAGTTAGCTTGCATTACTAATCACAGACCTTCGAGGCGGGAATCCTCTTTGCAGAGCTCTTTTGTACCAACTCCACCGTAGGCACAAACTTTGGAGGCCTCCAGCCATATGACATTTTATCTTATAATAATATTTGATCTCAAACCAGCACTTTTGTACATATAACAGAATCTGTGTATTATACTTGTTCTATTCAAATAATCACCAATTACTAGATGCTGGACATCGATGATTTCATCGAGGATCCGACTTGGATCGGAATCGATAAGTATAGGCCCTCCGATAATTCATGGACTATTAGTAGCCTATTAATCAAGTCAAATAATACATTTTACCTTGCAAAAGGTGGGGTAGACTTTTTTTTTGTTGTAATTTGTGCATATTAGTATGAATATAAAAAAAACGAGTTATCCAACATGGCCGACCACAGGAGAACCCCACAAAAATATATTACTTTTATTGTTGTTGTTTTTTTTTTTCATAATATCTCAAAAATGGTTGATTCTAGCGCAAATTCTTTATATAAAGTTTAAAGAAAATTACATAATCGTTATTCAACTGACCCTTTTCTTAATCTTCGTATTTACGTGCTACGCGGAAGGTCAATTGACCAAGCAAGAAGAATCATATTTTTCCGACCTTCCACCTAGCACGAAAATATCAAGGACCGAAATAAAAATTAAATGTTTCCTAAAAATTATGACAAAGGGGGGGGGGGGAAGGGGAGAAAGAGAGAGGCGTAGGAGAGAGAGAGAGCGAGAGAGAGACAGAGGCGGGGGAGAGAGAGAGAGAGAGAGAGAGAGAGAGAGAGAGGCGGGGGGAGAGATAGAGGGGGAGAGAGAGTGATAGAGAGAGCGTGTGCGTATGAGAGAGAGAGAGATAGTGAGAGAAGAACCACAAACATTTATTACATTCCGTGTTTTTTTATTGTTTTTTTTCCAAAATATATCAAAAAAGATTGAATTTAGCAATAATTCTTTTATACCTATAAAGTTTAAAGAAAATTAAATGTACTAAAACTTTCATATTTATAACAGTTTTGTGGCATGAAAAGCAAAAGCTTGAATATACACAATTTTTCTTTGATATATAGACATATTGTCCCTCTCCCCCTCACCCTCTCCCCCTCACCCTCACCCCTCTTCCTCTCCCTCATTTGGTACCTCACATTTGGTACTGTCGGTATAATGCAGTTATCGGGTCTCACCGTGGTCTAGTGGCTAACGCCTTGGATTCTCATGCAGGGATTTTTGTCATTTCAGTGCCCGTTAAGCGACTTAAACAAAAAAAACAGTTACCTTCCAAAGTTTAAATTCTGTCGTTATCGTTAAAACCCTGGATAAAAAAGCGCGTTTGGAAGAATAAAAATCCACAAAGCGTTGAGAAACTCGCAGGGAATCAGTAATGGCGCTAGACTGAAACTAAAATTGTAAGTAAGCTGTAAGGCTGTTCAAACAGAAGACGTGAAGGAGGGTGTAGAAATGTTGACGATGCTGGTTGAGGAGAGAGCTTGCTCGTCAGGGTGTAAGGCAAACTGTTTGATGCAGATCCAACAACCATTATAATAGGGTTGGTGGATAATGCGATTACCTCCATTCGCCGACTCCAAATACCCCATCCAGCCCACATTTCAAACCGCACTCCCAGCCCTGGCATGAGGATCAATCCAGATTCTCTGGGAACACCATACATTCTCGACTATTTATCAAATTGTTGAGACGAGAGGTTATGGAGATATTCAAGAATATAGGCTCGTGAAATTAAAAGCTCATAAAGGAGATTAGGGAACCTGAAGCATTTCTTCGACTACAGTTCTTATGGTTTTTAAAGGCATTTGGGTCTAAGAAGAGGGATGCAACTTTTGCTAAGCCGACAGTCTTACCTTAAAAACCGCCTCCGCTTTACCCCCCCCCCCCCCCCCCCCGTTCCTTTATCATCTACTAATTAGTAACCAGTTCAAATCTAACAACTTTAACGAGATCCTATCTTCCTAACATCATCAGTCTAGTAATAGTGTGAGCTCAATTCTTAAGTATATTTCTGTGAACGTGTCTTGTAGAAATATAGGTACTACTGGAGTGAATGATTCTGGCATTTGAAATAATTAAATATCCATTCCTGTTATTCATTTGTTTCATTATTTGAGCTCCCGTTAAGTGTGGGGGGCGGAACACTTAGACCAACAGACTATAAAGCACAAACGGGTTAGTTTCATAACTTTGAACAGGAGTTGATACGATCGAAGTATACAGGTGAAAAGTTCAACATTTTATGAGTTCTAACTGGCGAGTTAGGCATAGTTGTAGACCAATCGGCACATGTGCTGGAGGACCTAACATTGAAATATGTGAGCACACGAAAGACGTTATCTTCTTTTGTCGTCCTTTAAGGATCGCAGACCTTCCCTCGGGATATCTAGCCTTTAATACATACACGCAAAGGGGAAAACCGGACGGCTGGAGCTTAGTACTGACCACTCTTTAGTTCTATGAATATTAGTCTAGAAATTAGGAGCGTTGGGTAGTCGTACTAACTACTCAGCGGCATTCTCTTAGTAGTTTGGAATTTCATGGTCACGTATGTTTGGTAAACTGTCATAATGCAATAGTGATATTTTAGTAACTGGATATAAGTATTTTTATTGTTGTTTTTAAAGGTCAGTTGAAGTGTCTTTACTGTTCTTAGTAAGTAACTATGATGTCTTCCAAGTAATGAACTTGGACATTTCTTTCTTGTATCATCTCTTGTATTGGCAAATATTTTTGGTTAAAAATATGGTGCACATAATAAACTAACTCATACTAATGTTTTGGAGTGTAGGATGGTAAGGCGTTTTGGGGGGTTTTAGGAGGGGATATTTTTGGGGAAGGGAGTGTCTCTTTGTGGGGGGACGAACTTGGCCTCTATTTCACATTTATGTTTTTTTTTTTTTGGATCTCATTACTTTTTTCTAAGTATTAATTAAAATTTAGTTGCCGCATAAAGTTCTCCTTACTGCTTGATATTTGATACCAGTAATCAACATACATACATCTAATCACTAGACTAGAAAAGTTAGAAGCTCTTCCAGATGACATTACTCTAGAGGACAAATTGATTGTTCTTTTAACTAAACTATTACACTGTAAAACACAGGAACCTTATCCCGAGGATAAAGATCACAATAGGGAAAGTGTAGAAGGCCTTCAAGAAAAAGATAAGAACAAAGACGATACATTTTGGGTTTGTGATCCTAAACTTCGTAATTTACATGGCTCGACTATGAAAAACTTAGTATCTGCTTTCAAGTATATTATGCAGTTAACCCCTACGACTTTATTTACTTCATTTAAGAAAGAAGTCAGAACTGTTGTTGTTAAGACGCGTCGAAATGTTTCTTAAAACATCAAATATAGGTTCTCCTTACCAAGAAGATTCATTTGATAACCCCACATGATGGGTTTCAGAAGGAATGATGGCTTTCCGATGGAACAAAACGTCATAGGTAAATGACACTCCCGTATCAAGACCTACCTGCGTGCAAAGTTTGGACAAAATAGGCCAAACGGTGTGAATTTGTATAAGGAACAAACATACAGACAGCCAGCTGAAAGACCTTTTTTACCTAGCCTAGTGCATTCCCCCGACCAAGGCCTACCTGTGTGCCAAGTTTGGTCAAAATCGGTTAAACGGAGTGAATTTTTGTAAGGAACAAACATGCAGACAGACAGCTGATAGACGATTTTGACCTAGCCTATGACACTACCCGGATCAAGTCCGACATATGTGTCAAATTTTTTCAAAATCGGACGAACGGTGTGTATTTGTATAAGAAACAAAGAGACAGACAGACAGCTGATAGACCATTTAACCTAGCCTATGATTCTCACCGTATCAAGACCCATATGTGTCCCAAGTTTGGTCAAAATCGGTCAAACGGTACGGATTTGAAAAAGGAACAAACATTCAGACAGACAGCTGGTATAATATTTTGCCCGAGCCTATATGCATCTAATTGTTTCTTAAAAAATCAAATATAGGTTCTTCACACTGAGACGATTCATTTGATACCCCACATCATGGGTTTCGGCCGGAATGACGGGTTTCCGAAGGAAGTACAAAACTGGCACGCCCCCGCCCCGGAAGCGGAGTCAAATACAACTTTTCAGGATTTTTCGTTTTTTTTCCTTTAATAACACCTTAATATCTATCATCATGCAAAAATTCAAGTCTCTAGCATCATGTCAGTGAGTGAGTCCTATAAATCCCGCTTTTCGATCGCTTATATCTGAGAAACTATTCGATGTTATAAGCGAAAGGTCGTGGGTTCGATTCCCACTAGGGGTGGTGGCTTTTCTTTAGAAAAAAGAAAAGGCATTACCTCTATCCTGGGTAGAAAAGGGTGGTAACCTATAGATAACCCGTCCTAAAATTCGTAGTTAATAATAAATGGACGTTAAAATTAAATTAAAATTATTCGATGTAGAATTATGACAATTTCCAGTTTTACTCACATCTAGTAGTATAATACCTCTGTAAAATTTCATAACTTTATCTTTACCTGGTTGAAAGTTATGAGAGGGTAAAAATCGGCTCTAAGACCTCCTGTAATATACACACAGTATGCTTAGGCCGGAACTTGGCCTGGCGCACTACCGTGCGCCTAGATAATTGCTATACTTTTTTATTCATATCTATATTTTTTTTTAATTTGACTTATTTTTAAAAATATTTGATCTTCTATCGTTACCCAATGAAATGCTGATATTTGTAAGGATGTTCAATTCGTCTTCCCTGTAGTGGTGGCATGGGACTAAAATGTGTTTTAAAAACAAATTGTCAAGACATCTTGGACATTTTGCTGGATCTTCTCTAGACATCAGGAGTCCATCCGAAAGTGTTAGGTAGCCGATTTTTTTGTTGTGAATGGACTATATTATTCTCATATGCTACAAACTTTACAAAGTAGATTACTTGAATGTTTATACAGGGAAATAGGAATATTAAATAAATGAACGGAAAGTTAGAATGTTTCACGATTTTCCAGCTTGTTCACTAATGAATGCTGAAAGAATGAAGTATATACTGGAAGCCTACTGTGCAAATGTTTGATTGAACAACCCGAGCAAGCATAAACCCCGTTCTTTTCAACCTCCCAATTACAGAGAAATTTCAACAATCAGCTACTCAACTCTTTCCTCTCCTGGCTGGAATTTTACAGTCTTCGTTTCGAAATGCTAAAGGCTTTACAGTCGAAGATTTTCAACAAGAGAATTATATATCTATACAAATAATAAAATTCTAACGCATCGATGTCTGTACACGAAAAATATGTAGGAAAGAATGTACTAACCATTGGGGGCCTTTTTCAATGCATTATTTGTCTGTATATCTGTTTCCTTGTTTGTCTGTGCGCGGTAACCTCGGAAAGGGTGTATCCGATTCAGTTGCGGTTTTCACTCCTACGTTGTGGTAGGCTTCACTTAACATTTAGTGTGTGTTTCATGTCAGACCAGAATTTTTTATATTTTCGCAGTGTTGGTAAAAATCATTCAGAATAATGATTAATGTATAATGAATAAATTTGATATTTCATTCTGAATAATGAATAATTTTCCATTCATTATTCATCGATTCTCAAATAACGTAACTTTTTATTTTTATTCATTATTGAATAACAATGATTTATTGAATGAACATTTTTATTGAATAAAAATGATTTATTGAATGAAAATCTTCATTGAATGAAAGTTATTTATTCGAATGAAAAATTCGTTTGAATGAAATTAATTTATTTTACTGAAATTTTTCGTTAAATATAAGTGATTTATTTTAACAATCTTTTTTAATAAAAATGACAACGTTCATTACTATTTTTCTTAATGTTAATGAAAATTATTTATTTATGTGATAGTGTTTACTGACTTTTGAAAGAATCTGGGTTTGTTTTTCCTTTAAAACACATTAGTTTAAGTGCAAAAAAATTTTGAATGAAGAATGAAAAATAATTAATTATTCATTAAATAAAAAAATCGTTTAATGGATAACTAAATAAATGAATAAATTCGCATTCAATAAAAAAATATTGAATAATGAGTCAACCCTTTTATTCATTGAATAAAAAAATCAATCAGTGGATGAATAAATTAACCAATGAATAAATTCTTATTCAATGAAAAATTATTTTAATGATTATTGAATAAAAAAAATATTGAATAATGTCCTACTCTGTATTTTCATCACGAAACTTGTTATATAGTATTTCCCTATCAAATGACTGAAAGAGTTCGTTAACCAGCAAAATTAGTTCCTCTGGAGGAGGGCACCAAAATTCCAACGTGCCAGTACCAGACGTAATCTATCTATACATATAATAAAATTCTAACAGATCGCTGACTGTACATGGAAGAGATATGGGAAAAAGAGACTACTCGTGAAGATCGTGAGGAATGTCTAAGTCACTACGCAGTCTACAATCGGTCAGTATGTGTTTAATTGTCAAAGTCTCATTACAACTTGCACAGGTTGGTCTATGCTTGTTTTCCATTAAGTAAGAATGGGTTAGATGGCTGTGTCCAATACGAAGCCTAGTCAAAATCACTTCTCCACGCCTGATATTGTGTTCATTCGACCAGGCTTTCGTAGTGTTTTTAATTTCTCTTAATATTGAGTCTGATCTCTGCCAGTATAACTCCCATTCTTAAAGGACCTGTGAATGCAATGCTGTACCTACATCTGATGTTGTCAGTAATTTTATGCTTATAGAATGTTTTTTTGTCGCCTGTTTTGCCGCTATTTATATACGTGTGTTTTCTGGTTTGTCTTCATGTCCTGGTACGATAAGCAATGCAACAACTGATATGAAACACTACCCAATCCTGATTAGACACATGTTACTCATAATGGTGCAAACGTTATGACAACGAGTAATCTAATGCACACGAGCGCGATCGAAAAACTATCAGATTCGCGTTGGTAGTGGGGACTAGGGGCACCAGTCGCTGTATCGACACGTCATAGTAATGAGTTGTAGGACAAAGTATTCACTATTTCCTTTGTAAAATTGGTGGAGCAGAACTCGTGCTTATGGAATTTTACGTTGAAAAAATGAAATCATACGTTAGCATTATATCTCTCTAGATTTCTGTTCATGTTGATAGAGCTCAAAGGAAACCACCTCCGAAATGTGTGTTTTTTTTTTTTGTTTTTTTTTTATTCTTGTTCACCGGCGTATCAACAATTAGGCTATTAACGCCGACCTGTGTTTAATGTTGTAAACGTTATGTAGGTGTTCCCAGTATTTTTTATATATCCGTTTTCTCTGTTGCACGCACCGGTAAGCAGCAATATAATCATTCTCCGAGCACATCATGAAGACGGATCATGAAAAAAACTGTCCAGTTACTTATCGTATCGGTCAAGGGTGCAATAGAGTGTTGCGCCGAAAGAAGTCGTATCGTCCGATAAACTGTTGCTCATGTTACATCGCTTATCGCATCGCTCCAATGGGAACCGAGCCTTACGGACCCTTAGGATGCAGTACCAGGCCTTCCGCAGGACCTAGTAGCCTTTAATGGTTATCTGCAAAGGGAAAAATGCAGACATATATATATATATATATAATATATATACATATATATAAATATATATATATATATATATATATATATAATGTCAAGTAAACCAGAATAATGTATATATATATATATATATATATATATATATATATATTTATATATATAGGGGTTTCCCGTGGTCTAGTGGCTAGTGCCTTAGATTCATAAGCGGGAGATGGTCGGTTCGATCCCCACCGGCGCACAGTGTCACAAAGTAGTGAGGATTGTGGACAAAAATCATTAACCACTAGTTATTTTCAAATAAACATTTTTATCAATTGAAATCAACTCAAAACAAGGTAACAATAGTATAATAATGCATACTATACGGCTATATTAATATTAATAGAAATAATATAGCAGGTAATAATATTATTAATAACAATATTATAAAATGTATTATAACGGTAACATATAATGTAGTAAGAGTATAGTAGTAAATTATACTTATAGTAGTATTGCCATAGAATAATAATATTTTAACATTTTCTATGAAATAATTAAATTTTTTTTTTAATGCCGAGTCGGAATCGTTTTTGGATTCTTGAGAATGTAAACTTATATCGAAACCAATATCTATTTGATTATTAATGTCATACTCTATTATACATTCATTAATGTCCGGACTGATTTTGCTTTGCCCTTTTATATTTTTCTCCGTAAAGAAAGCTCTGGCCAGATATCAGAAGAACCCGGCGCTTTTTAAATCTCTCACACAACGTTGTAAACTCTTTTTTATGTCTGCCTCTGAGGATGCCGGAAGGGCCATCAGGGCGCGAATATTTTTTTTCTTGATAAAAATTAGTAACAACTTCTGGACTCCTGATGTCTAGAGAAGATCCAGCAAAATGTCCAAGATGTCTTGACAATTTGTTTTTAAAACACATTTTAGTCCCATGCCACCACTACAGGGAAGACGAATTGAACATCCTTACAAATATCAGCATTTCATTGGGTAACGATAGTAGATCAAATATTTTTAAAAATAAGTCAAATTAAAAAAAAAATATAGATATGAATAAAAAAGTATAGCAATTATCTAGGCGCACGGTAGTGCGCCAGGCCAAGTTCCGGCCTAAGCATACTGTGTGTATATTACAGGAGGTCTTAGAGCCGATTTTTACCCTCTCATAACTTTCAACTGGGTAAAGATAAAGTTATGAAATTTTACACAGGTATTATACTACTAAATGTGAGTAAAACTGGAAATTTTCATAATTCTACATCGAATAGTTTCTCAGATATAAGCGATCGAAAAGCGGGATTTATAGGAATCACTCACTCATTCACTCACTCACTCACTCACTGACTCATCAAAATTATTAGGCACTTCCCATGATGCTAGAGACTTGAAATTTTGCATGATAATAGATATGGAGGTGTTATTAAAGGAAAATCGAAATATCTCGAAAAGTTGTGTTTGACTCCGCTTCCGGGGCGGGGGCGTGCCAGTTTTGTACTTCCTTTTTTTTTCAAATTTATTTATTTATTTAAATGAATACAACAATCTGTTCCGGATACCAGATACACTTTTTGTTAAGTATTATTCTATGTTGTAACAATATTTAGCTCACAATTTTGCAATATAGGAAAAACAAAATGAAATAAAACCTATGCATAAGTACTTCCTTCGGAAACCCATCATTCCTTCCGAAACCCATGATGTGGGGTATCAAATGAATCGTCTTGGAATGAAGAACCTATATTTGATGTTTTAAGAAACAATTAGACGCATATAGCCTCGGTCAAAATCTTATACCAGCTGTCTGTCTGTATGGTTGTTCCTTATACAAATCCGTACCGTTTGACCGATTTTGACCAAACTTGGGACACAGATGGATCTTGATACGGAGAGAATCATAGGCTAGGTCAAATTGTCTATCAGCTGTCTGTCTGTCTGTTTGTTCCTTATACAAATCCACACGATTTGACCGATTTTGACCAAACATGGTACATAGGTAGGTCTTTATCCGGGTACTGTCACAGGCTAGGTCAAAATCGTCTATCAGCTGTCTGTCTACATGTTTATTCCTTACACAAATTCACACCGTTTGACCGATTTTGACCAAACTTGACACACAGGTAGGCCTTGGTCCGGGGAATGCACTAGGCTAGGTAAAAAAGGTCTTTCCGCTGTCCATCTGTATGTTTGTTCCTTATACAAATTCACACCGTTTGGCCTATTTTGACCAAACTTGGCGCACAGGTAGGTCTTGATACGGGAGTGTCATATTACCTATAACGTTTTGTACTTTTTGTGCCATCGGAAAGCCATCATTCCTTCTGAAACCCATCATGTGAGGTATCAAATGAATCGTCTTGGTAAGGAGAACCTATATTGGATGTTTTAAAAAACATTTCGACGCATCTTAACAACAACAGTTCATTTACTTCTTTCTTAAATGAAGTAAATAAAGTCGTAGGGGTTACTGCATAATATTCTTGAAGGCAGATACTAAGTTTTTCAATGTCGAGCCATCTAAATTACAAAGTTTAGGATCACAAACCCAAAATGTATCGTCTTTGTTCTTATCTTTTTCTTGAAGGCCTTCTACACTTTCCCTATTGTGATCTTTATCCTCGGGATAAGGTTCCTGTGTTTTACAGTGTAATAGTTTAGTTAAGAGAGCAACCAATTTGTCCTCTAGAGTAATGTCATCTGGAAGAGCTTCTAACTTTTCTAGTCAAGTGATTAGATGTATGTATGTTGATTACTGGTATCAAATATCAAGCAGTAAGGAGAACTTTATGCAGAATCCAAAGACCCTGGTTTTATATGAAGCCCAAAAGCCAGTAGGTATGCGACAACTAAATTTTAATTAAAACTTAGAAAAAAGTAATGAGATCCCAAAAAAACATAAATGTGAAATAGAGGCCAAGTTCCTCCCCCACAAAGAAACACCTTACCATCCTACACTCCAAAAAAGTAGTATGAGTTGGTGTATTAAGTGTACCATATTTTCAACCAAAAACATTTGCCAATACAAGAGATGATACAAGAAAGAAAAATCCAAGTTCATTACTTGGAAGACCTCATAGTTACTTACTAAGAACAGTAAAGACACTTCAACTGACCTTTAAAAACAACAATAAAAGTACTTATATCCAGGTACTAAAATATCACTTTCCTCAACCAGGTATATTCTTAAACTTGGCAATGTTTAGTTTTCTCTGATAATTTCGGCAAAAATAAAACATTGCCAAGTTTGAGAATATACCTGGTTGAGGAAAGTGATGTTTTAGTACCTGGATGTAAGTACTTTTATTGTTGTTTTTAAAGGTCAGTTGAAGTGGTTGAAAATATGCTGCACTTAATACACTAACTCCTACTACTTTTTTGGAGTGTAGGATGGTAAGGTGTTTCTTTGTGGGGGAGGAACTTGGCCTCTATTTCACATTTATGTTTTTTTGGGATATATTGTTTCAACTAGTATTTATATAAGAGTTTTTTTTTCTCTGCGGTGAACACGTTCCCACATTTTTTACGGCAGTTTTTTTTAATATTGCTTAATATTTCTTTAGGAGCATCCTGCAGAAAAAATTGAATCATTTGCCCAAGGATTAATACCGTACTCTTTGATTTATCCACATTTGTTTTTCAAATTCGGAAGAAAAAATGATGATGTAGCTAAAAATAAAAATCTTTGGAATCGACAAATTTCGGCAAACTAAATTGCCCTCAGTACATTATATTTGAGGTAAATTTTAAGCTCTAAAAAAAATGGGATGTGTTCAGATGAAGTTTTTTTGCTATGGTCTAACAAAATTTTGTACTTAAAAAAAAATCAAAGATCAATGAAGAATAATTCAGGATAAATAATAAGGGAGTAATTACCCATAATCAAATATATCAGATAAAAATGGAATAGTTTTGACGTAATTTCCTTCGGATGACTTAATAAAAACACTGTCGTATCTTCAACGAGAGAGGCTTAAACTGATTGTTGGTATAAAGCAGGTTTTAAAGACTTTGCCTTGTTTATAATACTGCTAATGTGTTTGTTGATCAAAATAAAACTAATATTTATTAGTTTTATACGATTTTAATTCCTTGAATAGTTTCTAAACATAGCTAGAGGATTAAAAATTAAATATAGCAAAACAAAAATTTAGGTTTTTGTCCATTGGACGTTACATTGTGCGGCGGCAGGAATTTTCTCATTTGAGGGCCCGTTTAGAAAATAACTCGCTGCACCCTGGATGTCGGCCCTATTGGCCCAGATTTGTCGATGCGCCGTTAATATATATATATATATATATATATATATATATATATATATATACATATATATATATATATATATACCATATAATATATATATATATATATATATATATATATATATATATATATATATATATATATATATGCTAGGATGGAAAAGGAGAAGCGACCTTGAAGGTTCCACCATACTTCTCTAAAGCCGTTGTTAGTTGGAAAATACTGAATTAGAGAAAGAAGTAGTCAAGTTGGAAACCTGCCAGACTTAATGACCCAAACAGTTGAATTTCTAGAAGCACGCAACCATTCCGTGGCTAGGTAAGATAATAATTTAAATAGCTTTAAACAGAATGCATTCTTACTTCTTCCGACTTGAACTTTACCAGGCTCAGCTTGCCTAGTCCAGGGTTTGGTTTAGTCGTGTCTTTTTAATTTATAACTACAGATACTTCCATTTCAGATATAATATAACGCGTCACTTTAGTTAGAATTTCATTTTTACTATACTTAATTATTTACTGTATTAGGGAATTTTTAAATCAAATTTCAAGATTATACTGAAAGTTTTTCTTTATACTATATGTACCTATTAGACATGAGTTGATAAAAAAAAATTACTTTTCTACGAGAAACATTGCCTACAACTCAACATAATGCTATCAAAAATATGTCAATAGTTAGAAGACTGTTTTGTCCTGCTCATATGGACGGTTATTAGACCTCGTCATTTATTGTTTTTTTTTTTTTTTTTTTTATTATTATTATTACACTTAATAAACATTTATAATGGAAAAAATGGATAAGAAATGAGACGAACAGAGCGGATTTGATTGTGCCTTAAGAAGGATCAATATGAATTTGTGCCGAGGGGGAAAATCTCCCCAAACCGAAGCTTTGAACTAACATTATATATATACATATATATATATATATATATATATATATATATATATATATATATATATATATATATATATATAATTTTTTTTATCTTATTACATGTAGAATAATGCTTCATTTTTGCTTTTCCATTTTATTAAAACACCTTTTGTTTAACAGTTTTCTCAACGTGTAGAAATTTTATAGTGAAATGTAAAACAATATTTGTTACTACTTATTTTATTTCTGAGAAAATCTCATGAATAAACGTAAACCTAAAATAAATTTCTTGTTCACCGAATTTTAACATGAAGTATGTACAAGGGTGTCACAAAATAATGGTCATCCGTTTGCCAGATGATTCTCCATTGCGAGATCGGAAAAAATAACCCCTATATTGACCCCCGCAAAATTGACCATATTCAAGGTCAAATTTTTTTATTGCATATTTCGAATCTATGAGTCAAAGTCACCATAGAAATGGCTCCTTATGGTCAAAATTACCATTAACCAGAGTTGGGCAAAAATTATCTTCGGATAACGGATGATGAATAACCTAGGTTATTCGTTATTTGTCATCTATAATTTTCGGATAGCCGTTATCCGTTATTCGAAATTTTTACCATTTACGTAAAGTTATCCGTCATCTTTTATCTTAAGATTTCATTTGAAATAATTTTTCATCTTACGGATGAATTTTAATTCGATGGATAAATTTTCATCCGAAAGATGATTTTTATATTTGGAAGATTTGTAGAAAACCAATTTACTACTTAATCACAATGTATTTATTTATTATTTAAATATAATATAATATGTAATTATTTAAATTGCTATTAAATATAATTATGTATTACATTATTATTTAAATATATAATTAAACTTTAAATTAAATTCAACATAGATTTTAAAACTACTCTTTTCTCGAACATTTCATCAGAGAGTCGATTGCTTTTTGGAATATCCGTTATGGAAGCAAACGAGAACAGCCGTTCAACTGGTGCTGACGATGGAAGTGCCGTGTTGTACTTAAAAAACAATTTCTTGATGTTTAAATATTTATTTAAAGAGTGCAATGCCATGTGCAAACCAACAGTTTGTTTTTGCCCGAATGGATAGAAAAAAGTGGTATTGTGGACGGATAACGAATAAAAGATAACGGATAATCAAATGACGAATAAAAGATAATTCACCCGTTTCTCGAATAACGGATAATTGGTCATCCGTGGTTTTGTGATTAACTAATAACGGATAAAAAATTATCTTTTATTCGTTACTTAAATAAAAAATTATTCGAATAAGCCCAACTCTGCCATTAACAGTGTATATGTGGGCCATTCCATTCCAATCGACAATTTTGATGGCCGATTTTGATCATTGTTTTTTTTATATGTTCTACTAGCATTGCCTTACGAAAAAATATCTCCTTTGATTTTTTTTAAAACAGCATCTTCCAGTATAAAGAAATAAAAGTATATTGAAAAACGGCCCTCTCAGCGGCATCCATTGGAGGACCATAACTCATATTTTACAATTGACAGGAATGCCTTCATGAGGTTATTCTCGAAGCTTATCAAAAGCTCTTTGCCATAGGCTTTCAACCAGTCGCTGAAATTTCTACTTAGGGATTTCACAGGTCATGAGTGATTTTCAAGAACCAGGAAATTTTTCCAATTTTCTCGATTTGTTTTCAATTTGAAGGAGGTTTCTCCTTTCCCTGGACTTTTTCTTTTTTTAGTAAAGAAATAATATCAGGTAGAAGACCGGAAGTAATAATCACTATAATTGAAGACACCCTTCACCATTAAAAAATGGTGCATTAGTGAAATTAAACTAAATCTTCGAAAATACCCAACTTAGACCTCTAAATATACCAAATAAGGTATATATAAGGAAAAATCTGGGAAAATTTCACATGATCACAGGTGAAAATCCTTGAATTAAAACCTTTGTTCAAGGTAAGATTCATGAAAACCTGGTCCAGTTATTAATCAGTCCTTAGGATCAAAAAGTTCCAAACAGTCTTGATTTTGTTTCTGTAATCATAAAAGTTTTTAAGATAATGCTATTGACATTAATTTTTTTTAGATGGGAGAGGGAAGGCGGCTAAATAATGAAAATGTATATTTTTGCTGATAATTAAAAATTTTAAAAATCTACTTATTTTTCATTTTTACATAGAAATGAATTTCTATTCAAACAAAGTACTTTTCTTTACAATTTATACTTAAATTACTTGCTTAAATAATTTATTACTATTATTAATATTATAAAAATGTATTTATGAATGTTATAAACTATTACTTTATTTAATTTTTTTTAGGTATAGAGGGAAGGGGCTGAGCCCTTCAGGAATGCAACTCATATTTTTGTTAATAATTGTAGATAAGAAGCTTAGTTATGGATTAGTAGGTTGAGGTAGGGATGAGATAAGGACGCATGTCTCTTCTAAAAGGGAAGCGTTGAGGAATACCAGGTATATGATTGATTTAGTTTTTCGCCTGTCATGGACAGAAGAGGGAGGCAGCATATCATTGACAGGAGAAGAGAGTGGCAAATGCTAAGAGCGATTGACCTAGCCTTCGGGAACTACGCTGAGGCTAGGCGTTTATTTCTAAACTGGCATTTGCATAGAGCTGGAGGGCGTCGACTGCCGGCTGGAGCTGTTCCAGAGCGAAGGGCCTTCCAGCGGCTTGACCAGCGCTTCCAAGATGTTGATAATCGCGTGATCCGGGGTCGTGGTCATCTTCGAGTCTCTCTCAGAATAGAGGAGAGACTAATTGCCCTCGCCAGATCCAGGCCTACAATGGGGCTGAGAAGAATGGCCCATACTACGGAAGTCTCGAGGATGACGGTCAGCCGGATCCTGCGGGAAGAAAGTCTCCGGCCCTTCAGATTACACGTTCAGCAGTTGAGGCCCGGGGATCAGGATGCAGAGAGCATTATTTTGCAGGTGGGTGCTGGACAAGTAGGAAAGTCATCCACACTTCCTGCAGGGGGTATTGTCGACTGACGAAATTTCGCTTTCCAGCGCCAGCGTCCACAAGAGGCAAAATGTGTGGATTTGGGCGCGGCGAAATCCCCATACCCTAGTGGAGAGGGTTAGCCATGGGCGCTTTGCGGTCAATGTGTGGGGTGGTATCATCGGAGACATCATTGTTGGGCCGTTCTTCTTCCGACGGTTGACAGGAGTGGCTTACCTATCTTTCCTCCGAACCAGCCTGCTGAGGGAGTTAAGGCACATCATCCCACCTCACCGTCGGAGGAGAATATACTCCCTGGACCTCAACCCTCTTGATTTTTTCTTTTTGGGCGCTATGAAGACATTGGACTAAGGAACGGCTGAGCCCTTTAGGAATCCTGGTCAGCTCAGGGCGAGAAAAACTTGGGAATTTGAAAGAATGAGGAGAAATTTTCGCCAGGTCCTTAGCTGAGTGAGACGGAATTTGAGGGCAAGGTTGGGGGATTACCTGAGGAATCAAGGCAGACATACTGAAGCAGGAGAACAGGCCCAATTGCTACGGGCGCCTGGAGAAGATGGCGCATTTTTTTGGTCGAGGGAGTGACAATTTAACAACGGAAATGTTTTTGTTTTTATTAAG
Source organism: Gonocerus acuteangulatus (assembly GCA_946811695.1). Taxonomy (NCBI): domain Eukaryota; kingdom Metazoa; phylum Arthropoda; class Insecta; order Hemiptera; family Coreidae; genus Gonocerus; species Gonocerus acuteangulatus. The sequence continues at coordinate 127,094,621 of OX328123.1, read as the reverse complement.
GAAGAAACTTTTTTCTTCTACCTCTTAATATTTCTTCACTAAAATAGTCCAGGGAAAGAAAAAACCTCCTTCAAATTGAAAACAAATCGAGAAAATTGGAAAAATTGCCTAGTTCATGAAATCATTCCTGTCAATTGTAAAATATGAGTTATGGTCTTTCAATGATTTCTGCTGAGAGGCTCGTTTTTCAATATATTTATAATTTTGTATACTAGAAGATGCTTTTTTTAAAAATTCAAGCGAGGTATTTTTGCATTAGGGGATGTTAGGAGAACATTTAAAAAAAAAAATATCAAAATCGGCCAACATTTGTCGATTGGAATGGAATGGCCCACGTACACGCTGTTAATGGTCATTTTGACCATAAGGAGTCATTTCTGACCTATGGTGCCGTTGACCTTTTTCTTCCGCATGACTCATAGATTCGAAATATAAAAAAAAATCGACCTTGAATAACATTTCAAGGTCAATTTTGCGGGGGTTAATATGGGGGTTATTTTTTCCGATCTCGCATTGGAGAATCATCTGGCAAACGGATGACCATTATTTTTGTGACAGCCTGTACATTCAGACTGTGAAGATATTTGTAATGAAACTCAATTATTCTTAGCATATTTACATTAGAAAACAAGCGTCACTTAGCTTTGGTCTCAGCTGAATTTTATCTAAAAGTGAATGTATTTGAGTTGCTCTACTACAAATGTTATTGGCACACTCGGCCTTATTTGTACACAGCGTACTTTTGCTTTTATTATTTCCGTTATTTGGGAGCACCACATTTCATTTGTGAAAGCCAACAATTCAGGTATTATAGTAGAAACTAGGATATTTATAGTGACTTCCAATGGTTTTTTGCGTTTTCCCACTAAAAGGCAATATAAATTCATAGAAAAAAAATTAACTATGCAGTTGATAAGTCACTATTTGTGTTGGTTTAGGATGGAGTATAAAATTCTGGGTTGAAATGTACTTAAGACCCCCTCCCCCTACTACTTCTATCTTGGTTACTATAGAAGCCAGCCTGACCCTGCTCGTCCGTCACTCCCTAATCCCGTACGTTGGCTCGCTAATCCCTTCCTTTGTTAGATATCCGCCGGCTCATCCATTTCCTCCTCCTCATCCCTCATCCCTCATCCCCAAAACCGTCTCAGCCACAATCTAACATTTCTTTCAGCGGCCCTCTTTCTCTTTATCTTGCAGCTTCGCTTTGTTTTTATTAGCCCTGAGTGATAAGAGAATATCCCTTAAATTAATCTCAATCAACTGTTTACTGTTTGAGTTGGCAAAGGAGAGTAAAACTAAGTGAGGTACTGTTTTACTTAAGTGAGTATAAATATATGTACACTATTAAAAATAATATCCGCAAAAATAATAAAGATTATAATAAACAAGTAAATATGTACCGAAGACAATAAAGTAGGTATGTAGTACATTTAGGCGTGTGAGGGATATAATTGATTGACTTAGGAGAATTGAGGACATTAAGTTATGGGGATAAAGAGCATCCGTCAAGAAGGAATCTTGAATGCCACGAAGTAGAACCGAGAGTGAACCTAGCGAAAGGAGATGACGAAGCGTAGAAGTAGAAGAACGGCATAGCATAGAGGTAGAAGAACGGCATAGCATAGAGGTAGAAGAATGGCAGAGCATCGAGGTATAAGAATGGCAGACCATAGAGGTAGAAGAATGGCAGCACATCGAGGTATAATAACGGCAGACCATAGAGGTAGAAGAATGGCAGAGCATCGAGGTTGGAGAACGGCAGAGCATCGAGGTAGGAGAATGGCAGACCATAGAGGTATAAGAACGGTAGAGCATAGAGGTAGGCTAGATATTGTTATTCCGGTGTTAGCATGGAGTGATTAGCCACACCTACGTCCTCATATTAGCTGCATAAATTAGGCATGAGTGGCCCACTCGGTGGCTATATCTGTCTCCATATTAGTATCGATTTTCTTTGTTCTATACTTGAGTTGCCTCTGAATTACCTCCTTTCGCCTAGATATCCTCTATATATATATATATATATATATATATATATATATATATATATATATAACCAACCATTTAAAAAATAATCAAGATAATAACCACAAACCATTTAAAAAATAATCAAGATAATAACTTAATACCAACTGAGATAACAAAGTTTCGACCCAGAATTATCATTAAAAATCTGCCTGAAGAAATCAACTCCGAAAACCTCCTTTTGGCGATAAAAGATCAAAATGAAGAAATCGATATGAAAGAAAACACAAAAGTTATTAACATTTTTAATCTACGTGTGAATCCAAAGAAGAAACACGCAATACTAGAAGTCGATGCTGACGTTAGAATGAAACTCCTAAATAGAAAACTAAAACTCTACTACAACATTTGCTATGCAGAGGACTACCTGAGTGTAAGGCGGTGCACGAATTGTTGCAAGTTGCATCACACCAAGAAGGAATGCAAGATGGATCAGCCAACATGCCCTATTTGCTCCTTGGATCATCACACGAAGGACTGCACGAAGAAGGAAGACACCAAGGAACATCGATGCATTAACTGTAAGATGTTCAATCAACACTGGAAACCACATCAATGAGTCAACGAAAACCACACAGCACTAGACAAGGTATGCTCCTCTTACAAATATGCTCTACAGAAGCTCATATTAAACACTCAATATACATGAAAATGCAAGTTTTAATGTTTATTCACAATGCTTTATTTCATAAATCTTCACTGGTAAATTACAATTTTAGAGGAAGCTTCTGTAGATACTTAGATCTCCCGTTGTATGTCCATTGCAGTAAGTCCTTGAAGGGAAATAAACTCTCTCGAGGGATAAATCTTTGCTATATAATAAGGAATAAGGTGAACTTTATTAGTAACAATATGAGGCAGGGTAAAGAGATAGGAGAATTAAAGAACAAACTTATAAACCAAAAAGATAAAGCAAAGCCACCATGACAAGTCAGAACCACTCTAGAAGCAAACTAGAGCTTTTACAATTAAATACCAAGCACTCCTATAAATCAACTGTTCTATTAACGGAAATCATTGAGAGAAAAAATATTGACATCGCAATAATTCAAGAACCTTATATTTATAACAAATCTGCAGGTATTAAAAAGTTTAGAATTTTCGATGGTAATGGAAATAAACCAAGAGCAAGAATAATCATAACAAATCCTGAAATAGATGTAATAATATTACATAAATTTTCGGATGAAGATTTTATAACAATTCAAATAAAATACAATAACTTTAGTTGCATTGTTATAAGCGCGTACCTAGATAGAGAAAGAGATTTGGATAATGATTTTAAAAAAATTGAAACTATAATAAATCACTATAAAGCAGAAAAAATACTGATAGGTATGGATAGCAATTGCCGCACAAAAATGTTGTTTGACAATCAAACAAATCGAAGAGGTAGAATGCTAGAAAACTTTTTAGTAATAAATAACTTAAACATAGTTAATGTTAACCAAGGACTACCAACATTCGACGGGCCCAGGGGAACAAGTAACATTGATATTACACTTACTAACACACACCTAGCTGACAATATAATAAACTGGAAGTTACACACACATGAGAATTTCTCAGACCACTTATCCATCACGTAAACACTAGAAACATTCCAAACTAACAGACCAACTACAAAAAATGGAATATCATATAATACGAAGAACGCGGACTGGAATAAATTCAAGTCGACCTTGTATAAAGAAATTTCCAAAACATTTCAAATTTCCCAGGAATCGGATTTAGAAAACAGTTTATGTCACAAACTAGATATCTATCAGATAAATGAAGTGACAAACAAATTTCAAAAAGCCCTAATAAAAACTTGTAATAAAACTTTTAAAATTATCAACCCCCACATTAAAAGTAAATTCAATCCAGAAAAAAAGGATTATAAATATTCACCGTGGTGGGACGATACATTGACAGCAATGCGAAAAGATTTAAATAAAGCAAGACGGACTTACCAACAAACTAACACGGACGCGACACTTAGAGAAGAAAGACGCTTACTATATGTTGAAAAGCGAAGAAGTTATTTCAAATTAATAAGAGAAAAAAAAACATGAGTCCTGGAAACAATTCTGTAACAATATTAGCTACACCAACCCATGGACATGGCCGTATAAATACGCATCAGGCAAATTAAAAGAGCCATTTAGTTTAAAAACCATAGAAAAGCATGATGGGACAGTAACGACCGACTTAACTTCAACTTGCAATTACTTACTCGACAATCTTGTAAAAAATGATGACTTCACCACTGACCAATTAATACATACCGACATAAGACAAACTTGCAAAAATCCTCCCTCCACTGACAACGACATTCAATTAACGAAACATGAACTATCTTATATTATAAATAATCTTAAGCCTAAAAAATCACCCGGTATAGATGGCATATCAGGAGACATTTTTAAAAATACCTACTACTGCCTTCCGAACTTCATATTCAAATGATATAGCTACTGTTTTGATAAGGGTTTATTTCCTTCAGCATGGAAAAAATCTAAAATAATATTGATTAAAAAACCTGGGAATATGAGTGACACTATGTCATCTATTAGGCCAATCAGTATTATCCCAATTGGAGGTAAAATATTAGAAAAAATTTTATATGAAAGGTTGAGTCATTTTTTGTACTCTAACAATAAAATGCACAAAAACCAATTTGGTTTTACTCCTCAAAATAGTGCACCTGATGCACTACAAAAAACCTACGACCTTATTAGCAAAGCTTTAAAAAAGAAAGAAGACGTAGTACTTGTTTCATTGGACATACAGCGAGCCTTTGATAATTCGTGGTGGCCATCAATCCTATACTCGCTCATCACACACAATTGCCCAAAAAATATTTATAATTTTGTAGACAACTACCTTCAAGACAGAGAAACAATACTCACCACTAACAACTACAAGGGGGGCAAAACACAAACACTAGGTACACCACAGGGATCAGCATGTTCTCCTTTACTTTGGAATTTAATTATTAACGAGTTACTAAAAAATGGAAAACCGAAAAACGTTGAAATAATAGCATTTGCAGATGACATTATAATTATAATAAGTTCAAAGTACATAGAACGCATACAAACATCAATAAACACAGTAATACAGACAGTCGAACAATGGTCAGAACGCAACAAACTAAAATTTAACACAAAGAAATCCTCATATATAACATTTACTAGAAAACGAAGACAGCCAGAATTAGATATTTTTATTGCAGGAGAAAAATTACAGAGTACACAAACTCTAAGATATTTAGGCATAACATTTGACAACAAACTGACGTGGACTAAACATATAGACTTATTACAAGCTAAACTGATAAAATTAATAAATTTATTATCAATAGCAGCACGAAACACATGGGGACTACAGACAGACGCACTTCAAACTTTGTACAAAGGAGCAATATTACCTTCACTGACATAAGGCATAAACGTCTGGAAAAGTGGGCTGGACAAAACATACAATCAGATAAAACTGAAGCGAGTACAAAGATTGATGGCGATTAGAGTTATCAAAGGATATCGAACTATCTCCTACGAAGCAGCCTGTGTTCTAGCGAAAATCACACCAATTTCACTACTTTCAGAACAACACACAACTCAATATACATTAACAAAATTACAACTAGATACAATTACACTAAAAACAGAAGATATAGAACACCCCATACACTACTCAAACTGGACACATCCCGCCATATTCCCAAATATTAAGGGATACACGAAAGACCCGACTCACTACGAAATATACACAGACGGTAGTAAACAAGATAACTCAGTAGGATGTAGTGTAGTAGTGTATAAACAAGACATACTCATAGACAAACTAAAATATAGGCTAGGAAAGGACTGTACGAACAATCAAGCAGAACAATTAGGAATACTAAAGCCACTTGACTTTATCAACACACAAATAGAGACAAATTCAATAGTTCAAATATGCACAGACAGTAAATCTTCACTATACAAATTGACCAATAGAAGAATACACGAACCAATAATTGAACAAATAAGACACACACTACTTCAGACACAAATGAAACACATAACTACACACTTTAAATGGGACAAAGCACACGACGGACTTGAAGGAAACGAGATAGCCGACAGACTCGCTAAATCAGCGTCCAAAGACAATAATACACCAATAACATACAACAAAATATCTAAGGCACACATGAAACACATTCTATCACATAAAACGATAGAGCGCTGGCAAACACAATGGGGAAACACTACAAATGGACGTACACTCTTTTCATTTATACCTGACATACATAGCCACTTAGTACGAAAACATACATGTTGTGACTTCTACACAACACAATTACTAACTGGACACGGATCTTTAAACACATACTTACACAAGCTAAATATAACTCACAGCTCGGCATGCCCTTGCAACAACACAACACCACAGACAACACAGCACCTTATATACAAATGCAAGTTACTCATAGAAGAGAGAAAAACAATTCAAAAGAATATAAAAAACTGGCCCATTACAGAAAAAGAGCTGTTTAATAAACACTATTCAAGCTTCAGAGATTTTTGTAAGAGAGCATGCCTGACTCTAAAGACGATCGATGCCTCTAGAGACAATTGAAATAATAAAAAATGTAAACAAACAAATTATGTAAATATATAAAACTATTTTTATTTTATGTATATTTATTTTCTAATTATTTAAATTTCGTTATTAATTATTTAATGTTAAATCATTAATTTAATATATCTAAGAACATTTGATGACAAAATACATGTGATATACATTATGTATTGGAACGTGTAGCACAAAATAAACGGCCTCTTTGCAGGGTTACTGCAGAGAGGAAACTAATAAAAAAAAAATAATAATAAAAATAATATATATATATATATATATATATATATATATATATATATATATATATATATTAGCTGTTACCCGGCGTGCCATGCTACAACTACTTTCTGCATCTAGAAAATCAAAAATAAATTACATTATATTGAATCTGTAATTATTTGGGTTCATAGTTTCGAACCCGTGACCTCCGAACTCTGTCTGTAGTACTAGACGATTTTCATCAAAATTGGTAGAACTTTGTGAATTAGTATAAGGAAAAAATATACAGACAAACAGCTGGTATACGTTTTTGACTTAGACTACAACACTCCCCGGATCAAGAGCTACCTGTGAGCCAAGTTTGGTCAAAATTGGTCAAACGGTGTGGATTTGTATAAGAAACAAACAGACAGACACATGATTTATATATATATATATATATATATATATATATATATATATACACATATATATATATATATATATATATATATATGTATATATGTATATATATATATATATATATATATATATATATATATATATGTATGTATGTGTATATATATATATATGTATATATATATATATATATACATACATATATGTATATATATATATATATACATATATATATATATATATATATATATATATATATATATATATATATATATGTATGTATATATATAGCACAATAACATAAAGAAAGTGTCAAGAATATTTCTCTTCAAGAATCCAGAAAGATTTTATTTATTTGTTTCAGACCCGTAACTTAGGCGATGGTCTCTTGAACCCAGAAAGAGCAACATAAGTATTTACTTGTAAAAAGAGTAGGAGTAATTGATTACTATTTCTGATTATAATTGTGTAGTACTTCTTTGTTATACATTCAAAACCCATTATTCAGTTGTGGCGAGACTATTCATATCAGTTGATCAGATTTCTCGTTTTTCGCGAGACCCCAATGACCTGGCAACCAGAATAAAGAAATCATATCGTATGTGGTGAGGTGTTTGGGATGGCACGGATTTAATATCGTTTCTTATCGTATTCTTTTTTATAGGAATTTTCGTATGCCCAATTTAAGCTCTAATGCCTTTGTAAATTATGCTTGTAATTCAGATTGCGGCTGTGTTCAAGTTGAGACGGAGGAACACGTTCTAATGGATTGCTCCAAATATGATGCACTAAGGAAAAGATTAATATAAAGCACGGTCACTGCATTACACGGGCTAGTTTTAAAACAAAATTATAACTCGTTTCTCACATTATTGACTCAAATTGAAAAAAAAAAAAAAAATCATTAATATATTTCCAAATACTGTAGGGTTCCGATTAACCGAGGTCCGGTCAACCGAGATCCCGATTAACCGATGTGTCAAGCCTGGGGGGGTGGCTATGAGTATATATATGAAGTTGAGCCGGACCTTCACGACGGGAACTTCATCCCGATTCTCAGAAGAAATACAACTCTCAATTTGAGATTCTCAAATCGTAGGACCGAAGCAGGTGTTGTGCGCAAGAGCCCTCTCGTTAATTTCTTTCCAAGAATCACCGCCTGTTTGCCTGTTTAAAACTTTTTCTAGTAGCGGGTCATGGAATATTTTACACATAGTTTACATGTTCACTTCCCATTCTCACCTTTCCTTTATTCCCTTCTAACAAAACTCTTAGTTACAGTTTGGTCAAGCTATGGATAACATCGCGAAGAAAAAACGTAAACGAGTGGTTGAGTCGCTCGAAAACACCATTCCCCCAAAAATAAGTCATGAAGAGTGTTTCTATCTTCTTGACAGATCCCTTCTCTATTTATAAAGCAGAAGCGATGTACCGCCAAATGAACTCATGATTCTAAGAAAATGGTGGGACACAGCTGCTACCGACAGAAAAAGTTCGTTTAGGCAAGCCACAATTAAAGATTTCTTTTTTAAAAAATAATGTCACGGTTTCTGTTATTATTGTTATTACTAGATATTATTATTATTAAATATTAGTTTTTTTAGCATATAAGTTGTTTTCATTAAAAAAACAACCTACATTTCCAATTGCTATTGGTATGATTCCGATTAACCGATTATTTCGATTAACCGAGGTAACCTTGGCCCCCATCGACTCGGTTAATCGGAACCCTACTGTAATTTATTTATTTTCAAAACTTAACATTTATTTTATATATTTCATTTCTTTGTTTATCTTATTTTCTAAAATTACTCGATGAAGTACGTGAGACCCCTCTAAGAGAGAAATCTGGAAAAAAAACAAATAAGAATCTTTAAAATGTTTGTATATATTCTATTTTTCTGTCTCTATCAACGAGAAAAAGTGTGTTGAATTAATCTGTACAATTTTCGATCAGAAAAATATTCTCCGTAGCTAAATGCTAGAAGATAAGGTAAAACTGAAGTTTAGCGTCCTCAAAACCGATTTCTTTAACATTTTTCACAACAACGTATTTTAATGCACTAAACACGAATACGTTAAAAATTCGCTTTCAACTAGGAAAGAAGTTATTAAGCACTAAAGTTCACTGTTATGAAGGTTATAAAAGTAGGCGTAAACAGCGTATTTGTAAACATGCGCATGCGCGGACATATAACATTGGGAAACAGAGAACTCTCGTTTGAGATGTTCATAAACCATTTATTCAAAAATATTGTCAATTTTAAGGGCATCCTCACCCGTCGTCACCTGTCGCTTATGGTGAAATGTGAAGAATTTTTCAGTATTTAAAAACATGGTTGTGAATAAATAACTGCTGGTGAATTTAAATAATTGATGGTAAATTTAATTTATACTTCTTTATTACGGATTTATCTATACCCGCTCATGCGCATGTTGACAAATTTAGTTGTTTACATTAGCTCTCATAACCCACACAACAGTCACCTTTAGTGCTTAATAACTTTTTTCCTAGTTGAAAGCGAACTTTTTTTTTAACGGATTCGTGTTTAGTGCATCAAAATACGTTATTGTACAAAATTTGAAAGAAATCGGTTTTGAGGACGCGAAACTTCAGTTCTACCGAAGATAAATTTATGTGTCAAATGTTTACTAATCTTTTCTTCATAAATGCAGAAAGGTAGATATGAAGAGTAAATTATGCCTGGCTTAATGTAGGACTTTCAGACCTCTGTTTGAGGTGGCGTCGGTCTCGTTCAGACCTTATCTTTGAAATTGTCCTGAAGTTTTGCAATGTAACGGACTAATAGACAAAAATGGTAATTTCTCGATACAGACCTCTGTGGGAAGTTCGAAGCAACTTGACGTAAGAAAGTAATGTTCTTACTCAATTTAAAAGAAAATGCATAAGCCCACTTGCGCCTGCCTTCTTAGTTAATAATAATGGATGTTATTATTTAAACAAAATTAAAAACTTAGGTTAAAACAGGTGATTAAAATAATAAACCGGTGGAGATTGACAGATCCTTCTTGATATCAGTTCGGCTAATGTGGAGATGAAAACATCAGTTTTATTCGTTGCTATCATTTTGGCTGTTTTAGTAACTGCAATTGCTGAGGACAAGTTCCACAGGTAATTCTTGTTCATGATAGTTAACAACAGTAATAACTACTCAAATAAGTAGCATGAATGTTTTACCCACCGAAGAGAAGATTAAAGAACGTTTAAAACAGTAAACAAAAAGAAACATTATCTATATATTTATTTAAATTCATCGTGCACTTAGACATGTCAAAGATTTTGGGACAGGTTTTCTACAAGTTACCATCTTTTTCTAGCCAGGATAAGGCTGCTGCCCTCTTTTTCTTTTGAAATTGCCACCCCTAGTGGCAATCATTTTTGCGCGGTTCCTCCCTCCCTTCATAGGGAGGAACCCCGCTTATAAGGTTGATCTCATGAAACGCCAACTAGAAAATTTCGCGTTTCAGAACCCCTAGAGACCGAAAATGACGGTGGTTCAAATTTGTATATATATCTATATATATATATATATATATATATAGATATATATATATATATATATATATATATATATATATATATATATATATATTTGTCAGTTCGCGGTTTTCCGGCCCCCTAATGGTCCAATGTTGATGAAATTCGGTACAAAAATTCGTCGTCCAATTTGAAAGGTCAAGTTCGTTAACCAGCAAAATCCGCTCACTGGAAGATAGCGTTTGGGGCGATATTCGCGCAAAAAAAATCGTAACGCTTACGTTTTTGAGTTCATATGCTTTTAAGTACTCGATTTATAGGCTTCTTGGGCTACGAAACGAATGAAACCATTTTTAAGGCGATAGCTTTAACCGTTTCCGAGAAAATCGGAAAAATAGTTGTTAAATCAAGTTTTTGGTTTGGTTACTTAGAATCATGGGATTCGGTTAAAATATTTTCTGCATGTTTAAATTTCATACATACAAAGATGTGTAAATTTTGGTTACGTTAGGAGATAAGGAAGAATTAGAATAAAATATTTTATTAAGAGACATGAAATGTTTTGGAAACTTCGTATATTTTCCTTAATATATCGAAAACAGTTGGGAAATCGTCATAAGTGGATAGAAACTATTCAAAAGGTTACTAAATTTTCTATAGTTAATACTCTGAGAAGATTTTCGATTAGCCGATGTCAATCGGAGAAAACGGTGATGAAAACTTTGAATGTTTTCTTTTGAACGGGTTTTCGTAGTTGCTTAGCTCACTTTTTAATTGTTTGTTTTAAATTGTATTTATTTTATGAAACCTTAAGAAATTATAAACATTTTGATAGTTTTGAATACATTGAACAATGAAATAAAAATTTCATACCTGTAGCAGTGGAGCCTGGCCAAGCCAGGCTCTAGGGTGTTCCAGAGGTATAAGGATACGCTGCTGGCCCCTTGTCACCGGTCAAGCTGCTGGCCCTATGTCACCGGTCCGTCTAGGTCATTCCATTGGGTTTTAGGTGATATCATCCAGAATAGGTTTTTTTAGGTTCTTCCAAATTTGCATGAATGATACTACAAGACGCGAATCGTATAAAAAATCGATCTTTATCATGTTTAGGAGAAAGGAAAAAAATACGTGAAAACCTAAGAATCCAAAATGACACTAGGGATATGAATGGAACCGCGCAAAGATGATGCAGTTCCTGCGAGTTGGACTTTTGGTTTGGGTACTTAGAATCATGGGATTCAGTTGAAACATTTTCTGCATGTTCGGATTACATCAAAACTATTATGTTGAAATTTTGGTTACGTTTGGAGTTAAGGAAGAGTTAGAATAAAATATTTTATTAACAGACATGAAAAGTTTTGGTAACTTTGTATACTTTCGTTAATATCTCGAAAACGGTTAACAATCTTGGGAAGCGTTCTACAGCATTTAAAAGGTTCTAACGAAAGTTTTAATCAGGCGATGTCAATCGAAGAAATAAGTGCTTAAATCTTTAAAGTAATTGATTTCGTTTATTCGAACGGTGCTTTTTGTCTGTTTTATTCCTTGTTATTTTTTAATTGCTTATAGTTGGATAATGTATTTGACAATAAAACAGGTTGAGTAAAATAACAAAAACGATTTATTGTTAGAAATATAGATTTCCAAGATTTCAAGATCTTGTAACTAGCGGGGGCCTTTCTAGGGTTGGCCGACCCTTCTAGGTAATCAAGACCTTTCAAGACTGGTGGAACCAAAATAATAATTCCTTCTATTTTAATCTTTCCAAATTTGATTAGGGATAAGAACGGAACAGCGCTAAGATGATGCAGTTCCTGTGAGTCGGACTTTTTATTTATTTTACGGCCTTCACAACGACGGCGACTTGTAAAATACAGAAAAAATAAAAAAATTATATGTTCACAATTATCATTAACTTATATAACTAAATATAACAAAAGTTTGAAGAGAGCAACGACAAAAGTTAGTAGATTTGTGTTAAGAATTAAGGGCTAAACATTATTTACAGCATTGCTACTTACACTACAGTTAATATATTTACGTAAGATATCACTAAAACTACTAACATTATTTAATTATTTATTAGGTCATGAAGGACGCTACATTTTGTGGTTTTCTATTAATGACCAAGTAAATTTGAATATTAATTACATAATTGATATTACGTAAAAATTAATTAAAAGGTCATGATATGAAAACAGGTTATTATAGTTTTATTATTATTATACCGTCGAAGTAATATTTCTAAAGGTTTCCGACTAATTGTTTTCCAGGAATCAAATTTTCGTGTGTAGGTTTTTAAATATTTTTATTCAGATTCTGTGATAGATGTTTATGTGGTATAAATATTGGAGTATAGTGTATGTATGGACTACCATCTGTAAGAAGTTCTTGTAGATCGTGTGAATGTTGAGTTTGTCACGTATTTTACATTCAGTGAGTATATGTTTAAGTTTCAATGTTATGTTTCAATGTCTGCATATCGGTTTGCCTTTTTTCTCCTTGAGGTAATTATGTGTGAGCAATGAGTGTCCAATGCGAAGTTGAGGTGTATTGTTCTTTACTCCATGCTTTTACTGTGTTCTTAATTTGTGATAATTTGTTTTTTGTTTGTGACCGAACTATTTCGGCCACAAACTATAGATGTAGCCTTATGTTTAATACAACATTGCTTGGCCATGAAATATCATTTAAATCTATCGACATTGTTATTTTGCTAAATATATCAAAACTGTTAAATAACGGATCCCAATGATCCCCTTCAGACTCGCCCATTGCAATGAAACGTTTACAATTCCTGTTTCGCAATGTCTATTAATATGTCACAAGGCCGAACGATTGGACCTAGAAAATCCATGCTTTTCGCAAGACCAATTATTCGTTCCATATTCCAGGGTTGTAAACCAGTCAAGTTTGTTCATTTATGCACATCAGGGATTAATTGGCACTTACATCTTATTTATTTATAGTAAAGTCAAGATTGGGTAAAGAAGTTCCTAAGCAACAAGATTCAGGAAATGCTTTGGGGAGGGTCTGGAGTATAAACGCCTCGTTTTTCCAACGTTAAATCCCTCGGACAAGCAGCCTACATAGGAGGGAACACATTCCTTGTTTCTAAAATGTGCAGAATTTAGTACACTGTAACTTCCTTTTGAATTTTTTTTTTTCTAATATCAAGAGTTTAGTTATTGACAAGATATCGATATTTAAAGATTGAAAAACGTGGTATTAAAGCTACAGCGCATCTAAGAAGCAATTCCGGACCCATAAAATAGGAACATATTCGCTCAGAGTATAAACATACATATTTATTTATTTAAATTTTAACATCCATTTATTATTAACTACGAATTTTAGGACGGGTTATCTATAGGTTACCACCCTTTTCTAGCCAGGATAGGGGTGATGCCTTTTCTTTTTTCGAAAGAAAAGCCACCGCCCCTAGTGGGAATCGAACTCACGACCTTTGGCACGGAGTGTTAAGAGCTCACGCCTTAACCCTCACGGCTACTGGGTCTCCTAAACATATATATTAATTCTATCCTACGTATTTCTGACCAATCAAGTATATTAACGTTTTTGGATATATATGGCGTAGTTCAAAAATAGTACTTCATTTTTTACCTACGACATATTTATACAAAAACGTATATACATTTATTTATATAGCTTATAAAGAGAGATAATTGTTTGCTTTTTTGGTCCCTAGTAGACAGGATGTATGAATTGTTCAATATTGAGACGTTTCTTTTGTGATTAACGAGAAATAGCATACGTTCAGTATTTAAAGAAGTAAATTGGGCTTAATGTGCAAAGGCTTTTGTTAGGTGTATATTTGTTGAAGGAAATAATTTCTCGATAGATATCTGTTGATAGAGTTATGAAGCGATTAGAGCTAGTGATGATGGGGCTACAACCGGGAATATGGTTGTTGTAAAGGCGAGAGATTGCCTAAATATGAGGCTGAAATGGATTTTATACTTAAATTATTCATGTTAGACTCGAGGTAGAAACTCAAGCTCATTTCCATGACATAGAGATAGCCTTTTGCCTTATATCTCGCTGCAAATGGAATCTAGAGACAATCATGAATAAACAAGCAAACTTCAGATTTCACTGACAGAAGTGCAAACCGCAATGTTTTTGAATCAATGAAGAATTTACGATTGTTTCACTGTGTGTGGCAAACGGAAGTTCAACATGCTTCCGACAGGAGGAAATATCATGGCTTTAGAATGACATAATATTGAAAAAATTAATATAATTCATTGACTTTGGAACTGCACAATCAGAAGCAATGAGAATAGATTACACCATATTCCAACAAAACTATTCTAACAAAACTCTCTGTAAAATATATCCATATTTCAACAAGAAGTCCTCACTGAGCCCATCTAATAAACTACTCCTATTTAAATCAATAATAAGACCTGTATTATCATACGCTTGCCCTGCATTCAGCTTTATATCAAAATCAAATTTGCAGAAAATACAAATATTTCAAAACAAGTGTCTCAGAATAACCAGTAACTACCCGTACTATACAAAAATCTCAAAAATGCACACTGAAACGAAAATACCATACATAAAAAAATATATATATAAACTTACGTATAGTTTCTTTCAAAGATGTAGGAAAAGCAGGAATCCACTGATAAAAGAAATAGGTAACTACACCAAAACATCAAGTAAAAGATACGTGCACAAACGTACTAACCACATCCTTATGAACAGGACTACTGAAAAGTAAATATGTAAGCTCTAGGTGGTATAATATCTAGTATACTGCCTGATCTCTGCTCCTATTATCTCATATCAGCCTTTAATGAATTTAGTTTGCTCAATTAGTTTTATGTCTAGTAATTATTAATTATTATTAATATTATTACTATTATTATCTATTATTATTACCTCTCCTATTACTTATCAGTGTAATATCTCTTCAAATAATTATTATCATTATCATTGTAATTAAGTATTATTTATCATTAATTATTTTAGTTATCGTTAATTTTATATTATCATTATATGATGTATCTTAGTAGTTAGTAGTATAAGTCAGGGTTTTTGTGACATTTTTCCCTTACAAATAATTGATAGACTTTATTTTTCACTGCAGTGTGTTAATCCTAGAAATAGAGTGTTTGTGTGGTATAGAGGTACACACGTGTAATTGTAATCGTTGTCTTTTATTCAATAAACATATTTAAATTAAAAAAAAAAAAAAAAAAAAAAAAACCATATTCCCATATCATATGTCTATAATCTTGGCAATGAATCTAATGGACAAGATAGTATTATTTACTGTGTGTTTTATGGTTAAAGATTTATAAACTTTTGCCAGCTTAGGGGTCGTCAATCTTATTTTATTTTTATAACATGTATGCTGCTGGCGAGCAGGGATGGGCGATAGTCGATAGTTACTATCTATATACTGATAGTTGATGGCTATCAATATATCGATAGTTGATGACTATCAATATATCGATAGTTGATGACTTTCAATATATCGATAGTTGATGACTATCAATAGTAGCTATCCATAGTCATGAACTATCAATAGAGTTTTTATTTTTTTTTTAGAATTAAAGTTCTCAGCATCTGGAGGGCTGTGGTATTAAATAGTGACAAGTCTGGTGAATTAAATTCTGAACAGGAACCGTCTGGTGAATACAACCAACTACCAAATTTGTGTTCCAGGCTCGTCAGTAGCCTCAGAACGTGTACTTCCAGCCGCTGGAAAAATCATTTCTGAGCAGCGGAACAGGCTGAGCCAAAGAAAAGCGGAAATGTTGGTTTTCCTTTCTGGTAATATGTGGCTCAAGGAGCACAAATAAAACAGTTTGAAATAATTGCACTTTTTTGTGCCTCTTGATATTTTTTTCTTTGGAAATGCTTTTTATAAATTTAAATAAATTCGTTTTAAACCTTGGTGTAATCTTATAAATATACCTAATCCGGAAAGTAATAGATAATTCAATTCAATATGATTAAATTCTTCATTGGACAGGCATGTAAGGAATAGGGAAAGCCACTATCGAATAACTATCGATAGTATCGATATTTTTTAACCAATAGACGTATCAAGTAGTAAATCGTTGAGACGTTTCGACTCGCGTCATTATCAGTAAATAGTAAGTCACCTGATTTATCATAGCTGTATTTAATATTTCCAAAATATTCGTATTTTCGTGCTAGGCGGAAGGTCAAATAATAAAAACTTTACCACACAGTTTCACCAACGTTATTACGTCCCTACATGTTTCACACCTTTTTGGTGCCCCTTCAGGGGAAAAAGCTGCAAATATAAAACATACAGCCTGATCCTGAGGAGGATAATCTTCCACCAGTACGGCTTGCCTATCATCATTTTCCCAAATGCCATCTAGTCATCTATGAGTGAGGGTACTCTCACAGCTCTCAAACCCACGGCATGGTAGAATACATTTTATACAAGGAATAAAAACAAACAAAAAGTCCGTTATTACTTTCCAATAAAATTAAATAGGCAACAATGACCTGTGTGGTTGAATTGCCTTTAAAAATAAAAAATAAAAAAAGTTCGACTCGCAGGAACTGCGTCATCTTAGTGCGTTTCCGTTTATATCTCTAATGTCATTAGTAAAGGAATAGAAGCAATTATTGGCAGGTTTTGTATCCTAAGCGTATGTGACTCCCTCCTCCTCGTTTGCTCAAGGAAAGCACTATTATCAATATGTCCATTTTGTTACCTTGTTTTACTGAAATACTAATTTTACTGTTAAATGTAATTAAACAACAAAAAACAATCAATTTATTTATTTGGATTCTAACGTCCATAATGATTAGCTCAGTATTTTAGGACAGGTTATTTATAGGTTACCACCCTTTTCTAGCCAGGATAGGGATGATGCCTTCTCTTGTTTCCAAAGAAAAGCCAATGCCCAAGACCCTTGGCACAGAGTGCTTACGCCTTAACACTCACGGCCCCCGGACCTCCAAAACAATCAATTCAATTGAGAGCTAAGTGGACGCAATAACCTGTTCAAAAGAACAAAACTAGGTAATACTTTGGAAGATTTATGCGCTTATTTGTCCGATTGACATCACCCCGTCGAAAATCGCTAAAGAACCTTTTTTGTAGAGAAAAGCTTCCGAATGGCCACCTTCCAATTACCAAGATTTTCCAACCAAATAAACATCTCAGATGATCTTAGAACTCCAAGAGAGATGAAGAGAGAAAGATAGCGAGAGAGAGAGGGTGTGACTGGGAGTGGGGAAGAGGAGGGGAGGGGAGAGAGAGGGAGAGGGAGAGAGAGGGAGAGGGAGAGAGAGGGAGTGGGAGAGGGAGCGAAAGGAAGAGGGAGAGGGAGTGAGAGGGAGTGGGAGAGGGAGTTAGGGCGAGGGGGTGAGGGAGAGAAGATAAGGGAGTGAGGGAGAGGGAGTGGGAGCGAGGGTGTGAGGGAGAGAGGGTGGGAGGGAGAGAAGGAGAGGGAGAGGGAATGAGGGAGAGGGAGAGGGAGTGAGGGAGAGGGAGTGAGGGAGAGGGAGTGAGGGAGAGGGAGTGAGGGAGAGGGAGTGAGGGAGAGGGAGTGAGGGAGAGGGAGTGAGGGAGAGGGAGTGAGGGAGAGGGAGTGAGGGAGAGGGAGTGAGGGAGAGGGAGTGAGGGAGAGGGAGTGAGGGAGAGGGAGTGAGGGAGAGGGAGTGAGGGAGAGGGAGTGAGGGAGAGGGAGTGAGGGAGAGGGAGTGAGGGAGAGGGAGTGAGGGAGAGGGAGTGAGGGTGAGGGAGTGAGGGAGAGGGAGTGAGGGAGAGGGAGTGAGGGAGAGGGAGTGAGGGAGAGGGAGTGAGGGAGAGGGAGTGAGGGAGAGGGAGTGAGGGAGAGGGAGTGAGGGAGAGGGAGTGAGGGAGAGGGAGTGAGGGAGAGGGAGTGAGGGAGAGGGAGTGAGGGAGAGGGAGTGAGGGAGAGGGAGTGAGGGAGAGGGAGTGAGGGAGAGGGAGTGAGGGAGAGGGAGTGAGGGAGAGGGAGTGAGGGAGAGGGAGTGAGGGAGAGGGAGTGAGGGAGAGGGAGTGAGGGAGAGGGAGTGAGGGAGAGGGAGTGAGGGAGAGGGAGTGAGGGAGAGGGAGTGAGGGAGAGGGAGTGAGGGAGAGGGAGTGAGGGAGAGGGAGTGAGGGAGAGGGAGTGAGGGAGAGGGAGTGAGGGAGAGGGAGTGAGGGAGAGGGAGTGAGGGAGAGGGAGTGAGGGAGAGGGAGTGAGGGAGAGGGAGTGAGGGAGAGGGAGTGAGGGAGAGGGAGTGAGGGAGAGGGAGTGAGGGAGAGGGAGTGAGGGAGAGGGAGTGAGGGAGAGGGAGTGAGGGAGAGGGAGTGAGGGAGAGGGAGTGAGGGAGAGGGAGTGAGGGAGAGGGAGTGAGGGAGAGGGAGTGAGGGAGAGGGAGTGAGGGAGAGGGAGTGAGGGAGAGGGAGTGAGGGAGAGGGAGTGAGGGAGAGGGAGTGAGGGAGAGGGAGTGAGGGAGAGGGAGAGGGAGAGGGAGTGAGGGAGAGGGAGAGGGAGAGAGGGAGTGAGGGAGAGGGGGAGGGAGTGAGGGAGAGGGAGAGGGAGAGGGAGAGGGAGTGAGGGAGAGGGAGAGGGAGTGAGGGAGAGGGAGAGGGAGTGAGGGAGAGGGAGTGGGAGAGAGGGAGTGGGAGAGGAGGTGGAGAAGAGAGAGAGAGAGAGAGAGAGAGAGAGAGAGAGAGAGAGAGAGAGAGAGAGAGAGAGGAGAGCAAGAGGGTGTGAAGGAGAGGGAGTGAGGAGGTGGGGGAGTGGGCGTGGGGGGAGGGGGACGGCGAGGGGGAGACAGAGAGGGAAATGGAGGAGTGCTAAGGTATAAACTCTATTTCAGCTAAGTTCGTGTTTTCGATTCCCACAAAGATTCGTGGGTTTTCTTTCGAAAAAAAATGGGAAGCATCCGTTTCTTTGATATAAAAAAACTATTAACTTGTAGAATATCTGTCCCGAACAAACAGCTTTAAGCAACGTTAATATTTTTAAAAATAATTAAATAAATACAAAATAATGCTAACAAAAGAATACTATTGTTAGCATTATATTATTAAACTGTAGGTTTCAATAATTTTTTTTTTTTTTTTTTTTTAGAAATGAATTATTTTTCATTGGAAGCGAAAGCGACGAATTAAAAAAGAAAATGCAAGACAATTATGCGTATCTAAAGAAAATCGAACGCGAAGATCTTGACCAATCGGAATTGCACAAAATGGAGATGCTAGAAAGAAATGATCAACACAAGTTCAGTAGCGATCAAAACCAGCAACAGAAACACCAAATATAATTTAGTGATATCATTATCGTGTGGTTTTATTGTTAATCGACATTTTACGGTATGTTAAATTG
This sequence comes from Gonocerus acuteangulatus, assembly GCA_946811695.1. Classification (NCBI taxonomy): domain Eukaryota; kingdom Metazoa; phylum Arthropoda; class Insecta; order Hemiptera; family Coreidae; genus Gonocerus; species Gonocerus acuteangulatus. The sequence goes on along the minus strand of OX328123.1, from coordinate 127,074,500 downwards.
AGTTAAAACAACTGTATGCAATATAATGGCATACAGTTGTTTTAATTGATGGTTTGTGGTCATGCTGATCAATGAGAACGCATTTTCTTAAGAATGAGAACGTATCATGAAGCCTGATTTGCTGAAATATGGAATGATATAACACATATCCGCATTGGTAAACCATCAGGTACTCCTTGAGGATGCATGAGTACCTGGGAACTTCCTTCCGGAAATCCATCTTGACTTCATAGAAGATAATCAGTTGTACTTCTTCTACCTCGGACTGCCCTTTCTCTTTATAACTCTATGTCCCTACGTGGTTCTACATCTACCCAGTTTAACCTAAAGGCTATACTGTCACCTATTATTTCTCTTTTCTTCATAAACCCTTTCCTTTCCCACCAATTACTGCCATTCAGGTATTCGGTGTTTGTGCCAGTTTTGATATCAGGTACGCCCGTTTTCACGTTTTATATTAATTATGAATTTATATTACTAAGAAATAATATATCTAATACATCTTGATTGAAGAAGATTGATTTTTTTTAAAACGATATACTGGTTCCGTTACATTCTGGTGCATAGTCAGAAGCAGAAAATATATCAATGTATAGCTTAAAATAAATTAAATAAGGTCACTTACAATTAGTTTTTAAAAAAATATTTTTTTTTTTGGAGGGGGGGGGGTTAAATAGCGTTTTCATTGGCTAACTATTCCAAGTACTAGATTGTTAGTAACTTATACCCCCTAAATGCTCTCAGCCCCCCCCCCCGAAATTGTTCCAGCCCCTCCCGAAATATGTATATATTTTCTATATACGTCGATGTAACGAAGCCTTAGCATCAGTAGTTTCCAGTTCTCGATCAATTAGGATGTTCAGTTCAGATATGTTTAGAAGTAAATCTATGATTTTCGGCCGGCCAATGCACAGGTCCAAATCTCCCAATCCATATTCCGGGATAGTGTTCATTGAGCCGGTTCGTTATAACTCGTCCATGGTGGGCTGGACACCCGTCCATTACCCACCATAGACCTTTTTTACTGATGATGTCATAAAGCGCACTTGGATTTAGTCGTTCAAGTAGAAAATGGGCTGCCTCATATACTGCCTACGAAAACCCTGATCTGTCATAAAAACCTTGCTTGATTTTTAGGCGTGGAGTTGGCTTAAGTCACAAGTGTACAAAGTACCCATTTAGGACATAAAACACCTGGTCGCAAGGATTCCCGAATCATTTGTGGAATTGAGAGCTAACCATGTTGAGATTGCAAGTACGTACTAGGTACATCAGCTGTGTGACCAGGTGTCGTCAGTGTGTTCTGCAAAGGCTCCTGTTGTAAGAACTTTTATAATTTTTGAAGTATTTTTTTATTCAACTTCTATGTAAAACTTATTATAATCATTAAATATCAATTTCACGAAGCATAATTTTCATTTCTTTCTGATGAAACACGAAAAAAAATCATTTTATTTTTATTTATTTGATGCTTTTTCACTCAAGAATTCCAATTACATTATGAAATTGAAAGCTAATCTCAGTTCTGAGTATACCGTTAGAATGCTGATAACATTTTACAACTTTTGTGTGATTCGGCAGCCTGCAAGATTTGTTTTGGAAGAGTAGTGATTTTCGAAAAGCTATCGCTAACCAGTAGCTTTTATAAATTTCTACTTTTTAAATTGATATCGCGGTTCAATGTTGTAAATATTGACTTAGCCTTAAAGTAAATTTAATGTTGATTTAAAAAATGTAACCAAACGTTCAAAACAAATGTGTAAATACAGAGAAAATTGGACCTGTACTACAAAAAACGCGTTTTTTTTTTGTTTTTTTTAATGATCTTTAGAACGAGATATGTCTGGAGCGGAGTAAGATAGAAATGTGTGATGATGAACTAAATTTATTGTCTAGCTTTACCCCATGGAGTATTGTCATTAACTTCCGATCCTCCCTGTATACATGAAGATCCCAAAAAAAAAACATAAATGTGAAATAGAGGCCAAGTTCCTCCCCCCACAAAGAAATACTCCCTTCCCCAAAAATATCCCCTCCTAAAACCCCCCAAAAACGCCTTACCGTCCTACACTCCAAAAAAGTAGTATGAGTTGGTGTATTAAGTGCAGCATATTTTCAACCAAAAATATTTGCCAATACAAGAGATGATACAAGAAAGAAATGTCCAAGTTCATTACTTGGAAGACCTCATAGTTACTTACTAAGAACAGAAAAGACACTTCAACTGACCTTTAAAAACAACAATAAAAATACTTATATCCAGTTACTAAAATATCAGTTTCCTCAACCAGTTATATTCTTAAACTTGGCAATGTTTTATTTGTGCCGAAATTATCTTTAGAGAGAAAACTAAACATTGCCAAGTTTAAGAATATACCTGGTTGAGGAAAGTGATACTTTAGTAACTGGATATAAGTATTTTTATTGTTGTTTTTAAAGGTCAGTTGAAGTGTCTTTACTGTTCTTAGTAAGTAATTATGAGGTCTTCCAAGTAATGAACTTGGACATTTCTTTCTTGTATCATCTCTTGTATTGGCAAATATTTTTGGTTGAAAATATGCTGCACTTAATACACTAACTCATACTACTTTTTTGTAGTGTAGGATGGTAAGGCGTTTTGGGGGGTTTTAGGAGGGGATATTTTTGGGGAAGGGAGTGTTTCTTTGTGGGGGGAGGAACTTGGCCTCTATTTCACATTTATGTTTTTTTGGAGGGATCTCATTACTTTTTTCTAAGTATTAATTAAAATTTAGTTGCCGCATACCTACTGGCTTTTGTACTTCATATAAAACCAGGGTCCTTGGATTCTGCATAAAGTTCTCCTTACTGCTTGATATTTGATACCAATAATCAACCTACATACATCTAATCACTAGACTGGAAAAGTTAGAAGCTTTTCCAGATGACATGACTCTAGAGGACAAATTGATTGCTCTCTTAACTTAACTATTACACTGTAAAAGACAGGAACCTTACCCCGAGGATAAAGATCACAATAGGGAAAGTGTAGAAGATCTTCAAGAAAAAGATAAGAACAAAGACGATACATTTTGGGTTTGTGATCCTAAACTTTGTAATTTAGATGGCTCGACATTGAAAAACTTAGTATCTGCTTTCAAGTATATTATGCAGTTAACGACTTTATTTACTACATTTAAGAAAGAAGTAGCAACTGTTGTTAAGATGCGTCGAAATATTTCTTAAAACATCAAATATAGGTTCTCCTTACCAAGACGATTCATTTGATACCCCACATGTTGGGTTTCAGAAGGAATTATGGCTTTCCGAAGTACAAAACGTCATAGATAATATGACACTCCCGTATCAAGACCTACCTGCGTGCCAAGTTTGGTCAAAATAGGCCAAACGGTGTGAATTTGTATAAGGAGCAAACATACAGACAGACAGCTGAAAGACCTTTTTTACCTAGCCTAGAGCATTCCCTGGACCAAGGCCTACCTGTGTGCTAAGTTTGGTCAAAATCGGTCAAACGGAGTGAATTTGTGTAAGGAACAAACATGCAGAGAGACAGCTGATAAACGATTTTGACCTAGCTTATGGCACGACCCGGATAAAGACCTACCTATGTACCATGTTTGGTCAAAATCGGTCAAATCGTGTGGATTCATATCAGTAATAAACAGTTAGGCAAACAGCTGATAGACGATTTTGACCTAGCCTATGACATTCCCCGGATCAAGACCGACATGTGTGTCAAATTTTGTCAAAATCGGTCCAAACGGTGTGTATTTGTATGAGGAACAAACAGACAGACAGACAGCTGATAGACAATTTAACCTAGCCTATGATTCTCCCGGTATCAAACCCCATCTGTGTCCCATGTTTGGTCAAAATCGGTCAAACGGTATGGATTTGTATAAGGAACAAACATACAGACAAACAGCTGGTATAAGATTTTGACCGAGCCTATATGCGTCTAATTGTTTCTTAAAACATCAAATATAGCTTCTTCATACCGAGACGATTCATTTGATACCCCACATCATGGATTTCGGACGGAATGACGGGTTTCCGAAGGAAGAACAATACTGGCGCGCCCCCACCCCGGAAGCGAAGTCAAACACAACTTTTCAGGAGTTTTCGATTTTTTCCTTTAATAACACCTTCATATCTATCATCATGCAAAATTTCAAGTCTCCTGCATCATGGGAAGAGCCTAATAATTTTCATGAGCCAGTGAGTGAGTGAGTCCTATAAATCCCGATTTTTTATCTTTACCTGGTTGAAAGTTATGCGAGGGTAAAAATCGGCAGACCTCCTGTAATATACACACAGTATGCTTAGGCCTGAACTTGGCCTGGCGCACTTCCTAGATATCTTGTTTGCAAAGGAGTCAGAATTTATATAACGATAGAAAAAGAACTTTGTTGCCATGTTCTTTGTTTCTTGTAATGTTGTAAAACATTACGGAAAAGCCCTAAGTAAAAGATAAATATTCTCTTTTTTTTTTTTTTTTTTTTTTTTTTTTTTTTTTTTTTTTTTTTTTTTTTTTTTTTTTTTTTTTTTTTTTTGTATTTTACTTTAAGAGCTGCACAGCAATGGTGATCTGCCCTAAAATAATTGATATAAAATACAATAAATAAAATAATAAAAGATAAATATTCATGTTGAAGTGAATATAATCTTCATGTTGATTTTTCTAAAATAGCTCCTGTAAGTACCTCGAGAAAGAGAACACCACGGAATGGCGTTGTCTGTTTATAACGTGGCGCAGCTGCCGACCTGTCAGGGTTCACGAAGAGGTGGACAGACTGTCACCGATATCGATGGCTCAGCTTAACCCATCGGCTCTCGCGAAACCTAAAATTCAATCCCAGTATTATAATTAGTTTAAAACCAGCAAGTTTTAAACAATTTTTTTTTTTTGCCAACTATATAATGTATTTAATTTCACATCATTAATTGGATGGTTGAGTCCTATTGGTTTGCAATACAATCATATACTCAACATAAAAAAAGAAAAAAAAAAAAAGAAGAAAAGAATACTCTGATTATTTTCTGTTCTCTCCGAAAACGCAAGTAAATCTTTTTGTTTATTTTTAAGTTGTAGTAAGAATTAGAAATGTTAGTTTATTTAAACAAAGTATTATTATTAAACCAATAAATATTCCTTAAAATATGTACAAATTAATTATAATGGTTGGAAAAAAAAAAGTGCCTTACCTGCCCTATTAATACTGAACGGTTATCGGGACTTCGCAGTCCAAATGTTGAGATATTGCTCACCGAGTGTGGGCACCCTAACGTTCGTAGCTGGGAGGTCTTGAGCTCAGACCCCACTAACTCCTAGCATTACAAACTTCTGTGAGAAAAAGGATAGACCAGGAAAGCAGAAAGTCCAACAGTCAGCAACGGCCCTAAATTTCCCACCAATTCCCATTCCTACCTAGCTATATAAGCTGTAAGAATCCTAGCCACCCTGTCTTCTCTCGTTATTCTGTGCCCTGTCCAGGTCGGTTGTCCTGTCAATATAACTACATCACAGTATTTGCACATGTTTTATTATTTAGCTCTCCAATCTCCATCAGAATGTACATGGACAGTCACTGCAAATACTATAGGTAAATAGTGGTCGATACTTACAGCCTATAGTACTGAACTAAGAAATTATGAATGATGATAAATATTTGAGGTTCGAAAACAGTTAGGCTACGAATGAGGATTTATAAATTACACCGAAGATATACTTAATAAATGGTTATAGCTATAATAATAAAACAGACATCTACCAGTCTCTTGAAACAGAGCAACATTCGTAATTAACCATTCACACAGCTATAGCTCACGAAGCATCACGTATTTTCGATCCAGATCCGCCCTAAACCCTCACTATCTAAACCCTTTGTTAAGAGCTTAAATTACCGAATTTCTCTGGATTACTGAGGTTGTATTATATGGAAATGTGCTTTCGAGCACTCAGGGGTTTCAGCGTTATTGACGTCCAGTTTTAAAGGTGGATTATATTCAAAACCCAGGCGAATCGTCATGATTTTATTCAATGCGATTAAATATCGTCAAGTTTCACGGAAACCATCCAGATCAATAGACACCAACTATTAGACTCCTCGAAACCCTTTTAGTCGTAATATTTATATTATTATTAATATTATTACTGTTTCACTCCCTCAATTATTAATTTTGTTCTGACGTAAGCACAAACTTCTAATTGACCGACTTAGTTTTTTACAAGCCATATTGCTCATTAGTTGAGAAGGATATCTACCAAGTTCGTTTCAAGAAAGTTAAAATAATGACCCTTAAGTTCACATTAATATTTAGGTTCAGCAGTACACCCACATTCCTAATGAACCGATTTATTTTATATTTATAAAACATTTTTTTATATACATGATTGGTTGATTAATTGAATAGGGCTTTCGGGCAATCAATTCCTGCTTGTTATTGGCCCATTCATTTGTGGTGTATTTACTTTAATCCAAGAAATGAATTTCGCTTCCAATTGACAGAAAAGTTACTTAACTTAAATATTAACAGGTTTGAAAGGATTACAACTCAACTTGACGATTTCCACTTTTGGGTGGTTTTAGAGGAAAAATTCTGCTATGTGCGGTGTAGCGTTTTTCATCACTTTATTGTACTAGTGTTATCACACAAACATCTCACAAATTGCCCCGTATGTAATCAAGTTGTTGAAAAAGTGATATTTCAGATTTATCAAGCCAGTTCTTTCTCCGCCGATGTTGATGCCTAGCCCTAATGTCCCAGTCAAACGAGAATCATGGGAATTTTGTAAAACCTTCTTGCCAGCCAGGGATCATATGTGATACTTTTAATTCACCACATTTCATCCAGTCGTGAGCATATTTTATTTGACACTAACTCTAGGTTTCCAAAGATGTTTTCACGTGTGACCAGCAAGAAACATACATATTATATAACATTATAAAATAAAACAGCCTTTGAACTACTTTTCTATGAATAAATGAACAGCATCCTGTCTTTCTTTTTGTATTCTTTTTTTTTTTTTTTTTTTATATTTATTTCATGAGCTTTTCGCAACTATAGCGACTTGCTCAGAACAAACATTACACATATATACATACATACATACATACATACATCAACAATATATACATCATCATTATTATATATATACATCAAATTATACAAATATACATTACACTATGTTTATATAGTTTATTCTACTTCTAGACATAGGAGAATACTATTCTACTTATTTCTTTAATCATACAAATAGTAGGATATACGAACAAATTATACAGATTAAGATATAATAGAATAAATACATTAATTGCATGCCAATATAAATACAAAATATATAAATACAAAATGCATAAAATATGTATGCACACATGTACACACCTGCATACACACACACACATGCATTTTATATTATTTTTTGAATATAAATAAACAATGGTTAATTTTTTATATAAATAATAATGGTATATATAAACAAATCTCTATGGGTTGTTTTCTCTCTTCTTCCTTTCTAAATTTATGCTATAATCTGGTTAGTAAGTTGGTCTTGTTTAGGTAGTTCAATATCTCATCGATACATTTGCTTCCATCGCCGAGTAATTGAGTCATATTGTAAGGTAAGTCATAGTTTTGTCGCTGTAAACATTCAGTCAGCATGTGCTTTATAGTCAGTGGTGTGTTACACTGTGTACATGTCGGTCTGTCCTGTCTTGTCATGAGATAAGAGTGTGTCAGTCGGGAATGGCCAATTCTTAAGCGGCATAATATCACTTCGTCTCTTCTATTATCCCTTTTGCTTGAAGGCCATTCACTTACTGTTCGTTTGATTTCTCGAAGTTTGTTATCCGTCGTCATGTGCCAGGATTGCTCCCACTTCTCTGTAGCAAATCTTCTGGCTTCAGTTTGCATATCTTGTAATGTAACTCCGTGTATGTCCAGTCGGTTTTGTCTTGCCGTCGCCTGAGCCAGTACGTCAGCTTGACTGCTTTGTCCTATGTCCTCATGTCCTGGGAGCCAATATATTGTGATTTCTTTATTCGTCCTGTGTATCTGTTCTAGTATGTTCATAATGATGGGATAGTCGTTGTACATGTTTTGTAGTCCATGTATTGAGCTGAGTGAGTCCGTAAAAATTGTTATTTTTGGTTGTTGAATGTGGTGTGCATTTTCTAGGGCAAGGTGAATGGCGTGCAGCTCAGCAGAATAAATACTTGTACTTTTTGTTAGTTTCAGCTGAAAAGTGTTTATACCTATTACAGCTGCTGCGCCTGTGCCCTCAGCTGTCTTGGATCCGTCCGTGTAAATAAACATTGTGTCTTTATTTTTATCAAGATATGACTTAAATATGTGTTTGTATGAATGTGTGGTTGTCGGATTGGATTTTTTGTATTTAGTCAGTCCTAGGTCTAGTTTCAAATTGTTAGGGTCCATGGTATGAATGTTACGGGAGGTCTGGGTAAGAGTTTTGTTTGTAGTAGGTCAGTGTCTTGTGCATAAATCTTACATCTTACCAGCAGTGGGCGTTGCCTGAATGGTTGCATTTGGTATTTTCTTAACAATTCCTCGTTAGTAGATTTTGGGACGCACTTACAATTTAAATATTTAGTTTTAAGGCAGTATTTCAAACAATTCTGCATACGTCTGTATTCCAATGGTAACTCTCCACATTCTGCATGGAGGCTATTAGATGGGCTGGATCTAAAGGCTCCTGTTGCAATGCGTAAACCAGTGTTTTGTATTGAGTCTAGGATTTTAAGAGTACTGGGCTTGGCAGGTGTGTACGCTACACTCCCATAATCCAGAAGAGACCTGGTATATGCCCGATAGAATGTCAGCATTACACTTCTGTCTGCTCCCCACTTTGCATTGCATAAAATCATTAAGAGATGTATAGATTTTTTACATCTATCAACGAGATTTTTTAGGTGGGGAGCCCAGGTAAGTTTAGAGTCAAAGATAAGTCCTAAGAATTTTATGTAGTTTGTAAAGTGGATAGGAGTATTATTTAAGTTCAATGTAATTTGTGGTATACGTCGCTTTTTTGTAAAAATCATGCTTTGAGTCTTTTGTGTAGAGAAATGTAGTCCGTAAGTAGCGCTCCAATTCTGTAGCCTATTTATCGTCCTTTGGATGGACTCTGCGGCATTTTCTAGATCTTTAGTTCGAATATAGATAAGCAAATCATCCACATACAGGCAATATTTGACTGGGGGAGTAATATGCTCACGGACGGTGTCCATAGCTATTTTGAATAGCATCGTGCTTATTACACTGCCTTGGGGCACTCCGTTTTCTTGAGTGAATACATTAGACAGAGTTGTACCCATTTTAACTCGGAATGATCTATTCGAAAGGAAATTTAATACAAAATTGAAAAAGTTTCCTCGAATATTCCATTCGCCTAGTTTTGATAGCATAGCTCGGCGCCAAACTGTATCATAAGCCTTTTCTATATCAAAAGAGGCGGCTAATACAGATTCCTTAGAAATAAATGAGTCCAAAATTTCTTTTTCTAAAGTAACAATGTGATCTATAGCCGAGTGATTCGGTCTGAAGCCACACTGATACTCTGATAGAAGCTTATTTTTATCAAGGAACCATAGAAGCCTCTTATTTAACATTCTCTCAAAGACCTTAAAGATACAGCTTGTCAGAGCTATTGGTCTATAACTGTCGGTTGATGTCGCATTTTTATTCGGTTTTTTTTATCGGTATTATGATTTCTTGGTTCCACGAAGATGGGTAATAACCAGTGTCATATGCATTATTGTATAGCTTTAACAGTAACGACAGCCCACTTGGGGGTTGGGGGGAGCGTTTTTGTATTCAACAAGGATTTGTAAATATTGCTGTCAGGAAATCGAGACGCAAGTATTATCAAGGCCTTAGCCGGAAAGCAGAAAAACCTGTGAACTTGATTCTCTTAAAAGACCCAATGGAAATACCATTACTAGGCAGCAGAAGCTGGAAGAGTTACGGGAACTGCACTTTACGGGATGTGAGCAGTTTAAGGATCAGGTTGAGGGGTCAAGTTGAAGGAAAACTAAGAATTCCGTCAGGCTGGAAACTGTGGCAAGGAACTTTCTTGCCAATTTAAAATAGTTTATTAAGAACAAGAGATCACAGTCGTTTAATATTTATTATTTTCGCTCATATTATCCAATACCCATTTAATACCTTTTTTTTTTTTTTTTTTTTTTACGGCGCATCGACATAATTCTTGGCCATTAGCGCCGAGATCCAGGGTGCAACCAGGAATTTTCTCAGCGAGCCTTGAGATGAGAGAATTTCTGGCGCCTGGTGGGGATCGAACCCACCATCTCCCGCTTATGAATCTAGCGCGCTAGCCACTAGACCACGGGAGACCCCAATACGTGATATTTACGATAAACATTAGTAAAGAGAGGTGTATATTTCACCTATGCCACCATCACTAATTGTGATTAAACACTGATGAGAGAATTAATTGAGCCGGAAGTAAGTGAATGTTTAAACGCCATTACTATGTTATCGTATATCGTATGGCGGTGTAGTGATTAGCATGTTGTTGCTAAGCTGGAGATTAGTACAAGCTAAAGTGGATTATGACTGCATGGTTTACCGCTCAACTCAAGCCAGAGATCAAATTTCCCTCAAGGCAGGCAAACAGTATCCGTACGAGAATTTTCCTTTCGTGAACGAGTAATTTAGTGGTGCAATCCATTTTCAACTAAACGTATAAATACAATGCGTCGTCAATGAAACTCTACTCTACAATTTTACTGGCCTTGTCAATAAAAAAATATGCATTTCTTTTAATATTTTAAGGTCCTTCGACACCTGAGATCATTAGCACTAGAATAAATTACTGACTTAAAAGTTAATAGTTATCTCTGCTTCTGCCGCCAGTACTACGGGGTTTTTAAACCACAAATCCTCTCAGGCTTGCATGGTATTACTCGTTGAAATATGTGGCAAAATATACGAAAATGCGAGAACTGTTCGTCTGTAATAAGATATTTCATATACTTACTTTTTCCCAAAAGTAACAATAATTTCAGTTTGCGAGAATGAAGACATGGAGGGGACATTCAATCCCCTTCCTTAATTTTTGAGCTCACAACATTTAAGATTTTTTTATGTTTTCTCGAAAACGGTTGCAGATATTAACATAAAACTGATTTCATGGTTTTCTCCACTTTCAGGTTCATATATAGATGTACCAGGAAACCTATGGAAGCAGTAGGCTTTCGGCATATTCTAAAGGTTGCCGAAATTGATATTTCACGATTGATAACATATTTTAGTGTCATATTTCGGACGATTTTTAAACACTCTAACCACCTAAACATAAAAATACAGCGCAGACCTACCTATACATACAAAAATCACGTGTTTGTCTGTTTATCTGTTTGTTCCTTATACAAATCTACTCAGTTTGACCGATTTTGACCAAACTTGGGACAGAGGTATGCATTGATACGGGGGGTGTTGTAGGTTAGGCTAAAATCGTCTTCCAACTATGAGTCTGTATGTTCCTTACACAAATACAGACCGTTTGACCGATTTTGACAAAACTTGGCGAACAAGTAGGTCTTGATCCGGGGAATGTCATAGGCTACGTCAAAGTCGTCTAGGATGCACAGTTCGGAGGACACGGGTTCGAAACTTTGAAACCGAACGGTAACAGATTTGCGTTATTAGATTTTAATATTACTTATTTGATTTCTAATTTATTTTTGACTCTCTAGATAGAGAAATTAGGTGTAGCATGGCCCGCCGGGGAACAGCTAGTATATATTAATAACTATATGTATTAAAATGTCGGAATTACGGAAATATTTTTTTGCAAGAAATGCATCAAAACAGTTTTCCGGTGGGCGAATTCTTCTCATTAACGAACCTGAACTTAAGTGTTAGACAAATTATTTTTGTGCCAACTTTCATCAAAATCAGACCAAGGCAACAAGGGCAGAAGGGTTTTAGAAATAACGAGAATTTTAGCTTCGAGTACTCAACAACGACATCTCTTTATACGTTCGGCATTCAAAAATGTCAAAGAAATATTTTGCTAATTTTTAAGAGCTGTTTTAGGCTCTGAGTGAATTTATTAATCATAGCGAAAAGAAATGTTTACCAGGAAAACAAGGTGATTTTTTTTCTGTGACGAGGAAAAATTATTATTATTATTATTCATTGTCAATGTTCATTTTTAGCGCGGTTCCTCCCTCCCCCTTAGGGAGAAACCCCGCTTATAAGGTTGATACAATGAAACAATCCGGAAGTGCCGACTAGAAAATTTTGCGTTTCAGAACCCCTAGGGACCGAAAATGATGGTGGTTCAAATTTGTATATATATATATATATATATATATATATATGCATATATTTATTTATATATATATATATACATATATATATATATATATATATATATATATATATATATATATATATTTGTCTGTTCGTTCTCTAGGTCGAAGACGAATGGTCCGATTTTGATGAAATTTGGTACAAAAATCCGTCGTCCAATTTGAAAGGTCAAGTTCGTTAACCAGCGAAATCCGCCTAACGGGAGATGGCGTTTGGGGCGAAATTCGCGCAAAAAAAATCGTAACGCTTACGTTTTTGAGTCCATAAGCTTCTAAGTACTCGTTTTATATGATTCCTGGGCTAGGAAAACGAATGAAACCATTTTCAAGGCGATATCTTTAACCGTTTTTGAGAAAATTGGAAAAATATTTTTTGAATACCGTTTTTGGTTTGGGTACTTAGAATCATGGGATTCAGTTGAAACATTTTCTATATGTTCTACTTTCATCAAAACTAATATGTTGGAATTTTGGTTACGTTTGGAGTTATGGAAGGGTTAGAATAAAATATTTTATTAACAGACATAAAAAGTTTTAGTAACTTTGTTTACTTTCCTTAATATCTCGAAAAAGGTTGAGAATCTTGGTAATCGGAATAATACCATTAGAAAGCTTATTAAATGCTCTTAAAAAAAGATTCTAATGAAAGTTTTGATTAGGCGATGTCAATCGGAGAAATAAGAGCTTAAAACTTTAAAGTAATTGATTTCGCTTATTCGAACTGTTCTTTTTGTCTGTTTTTTATTCCTTGTTATTTTTTAATTGCTTATTTGAAAATAAAACAGGTTAAGAAAAATAAGAAAAACAATTTAATGTTAGAGATATGGATTTCCAAGATATATAGCTTTTCAACTGCCTAGCGTCCTTCCTAGGGAGGGTTCTTTGTCTTTGATTTTGGTACTTAGAATTATGGGATACAGTTGAAACATTTTCTGCATGTTCGAATTTCATCAACACTAATATGTTGAAATTTTTGTTACGTTTAGAGTAAAGGAAGGGTTAGAATAAAATATTTTATTAACAGACAAAAAAAGTTTTTATAACTTTGTATAATTTCGTTAGTATCTCGAAAACCGTTGACAATCCTGTGAAGCGGAAGATTACCATTCGGAAGCTTACTAAATGCTCTACAAAAAAGGTTCTGAAGAAAGTTTTAATTAGGCGATGTCAATCGGAGAAAAAAGTGCTTAAAGCTTTAAATTAATTGATTTCGTTTATTCCAATGGTTCTTTTTGTCTGTTTTATTTCTTGTTATTTTTTAATTGCTTATAGTTGGATAATGTATTTGACAATAAAACTGGTTAAGTAAAATAACAAAAACAATTTAATGTTAGAGATATGGATTTCCAAGATTCCAAGACCTTGTCGCTAGCGGGTCTGTTTCTACTGTAGCCGACCCTTACAGGTAAGATTGTAAATCATGACCTTTCAAGACTTTACTACTCACAAGAATGGCGTAAGTGACCTTAAGGGTTGACACGCCATTATAATAATCAATTTAAAAAAAAAAGACTGGTGGAACCAAAATAATAACTGCTTCTATTTTAATCTTTCCAAATTAGACTAGGGATATGAACGGAACCGCGCTAAGATGATGCAGTCCTGCGAGACGGACTTTTTTTTCCTTAGACAGGGACAGTGTCATTTCATATTTAATGACTGAAGGTAGTCCATAAATCAACACAATACTCGAACACTTTAAAAAACTCAACTTATATAACAAAATATAAACTTTAAAATAACTTGAATTAATTTACATCATTGTTTATTTTTTTAACTTGATCCTCTTATTTCTGTAATGTTGTTATAATTCATCGTTTTTTTTTTTTTTGTCATGACATATGCATATATATATATATATATATATATATATATATATATATATATATATATATATATATATACCAATAAGCATTTACTCGAGTATATTTAAATACTCAAATTAGTTTATATAACTCTTGCTACTTTTGTTTTTTATTTTATCTGTTGTTTTTATTTTTTTTTTTTGTTTTTTTTTCTTCATTTTACTTTTTTCTTAATTTAGTTATTGGTGTTCTTTTTTTTTATTTGTTTTTTTTTTTTTTTTTTACTAGACTGAAAACACTTCCTTCGTCATGAGCTCATCACTAAAATTGCGAAGCTCAAAATAAAATAAATAAATATTTAATTTCATCATTCTGTCAGTTTCTGTACAAAGATTCTTTTGTAAAAATTTATGTTTCACTATGAGTATCTCAATAATGATACTTTATACTCGCCGTTTATTTTTTGCTTTATTATTGGCAAGAAATATAAGTGAATTCTACACCACACTTCAAGAAATCATGATTTTATTTATAGAAAATTAAAGATCATTAAATGAAAAAAACTTACTTGGGACAGCCAGGAAGAACCTTTAAGTGAATCTAAAACTTTATTTCCTTACAGGCTTTTTAATATAATTACTTTTTGATCATTGGCTAGTTTTTAAACAGAAAGAAAGACCAACAAACTTTTTTTTATTAGTCATTATAGCAATACGCATATAAACTTTTTGCAATAAAAAAGAAACAAATTGTTATGAAGTGGTCCAAGATATTGCCAAGATCTTCCCTAGTATTGGTCATTTCAATAAAATGGATAATCACAAAAGCTTAAAAAGCTGTTCCAAAGTTGGTTAATGATCATCAAAACACAAGTTTCTTTCGATGGAAGCAAATAAATTAGAATAGAGATGTCCCTGAAGGCAGCCCTTCTTCATCTCTTGGATATAACCTCGGCATCTATAGCCTTCAAAAACAATAACATGAACATAATATGTTAATATCCTTATGTTATAAGGATTTAACTAAGTTTTAGGTGTGGATTCAGCGTGCGTGTAAAGCTGGCGTCTCATTTCGTAGAAACATATACTTTTTTTAGAGTTCTCGCTTTATTTTCAATAGTTCTAGAGTTCTTGATAAATTAAATTATCAGTTGCCGTCTTTAAAGCCAAAAAAAAACTCAGTACTTGGTCCTACGACATTTTCCTTATCAACAATTTTCAGAACATAGTTCCAGTTGAAAATTATAGTTTCAGGTATGCCGTTCGAAAGAGTTCTAATAGGAAAAATAATCAGAAGTTTATAATAATAAACAATTATTATACTTTTTATTTATTTATTATATTTTAGGAGCTTCGCAAATTGTCGATTTTCTCCTTTGATTTCGTAATTACAATTTGTAAAAAAAAAATAAAGCTTTGAAAATTACATGAAATAATATCATAAACATAGGGTACTTATCAAATAAAAGGAAAATGAATACAACATAATTACATCACATACATTTCGTACAGCTGTGCGCAGTGTGTTGGTCTTAATAAAGGAAATAGAAACATTATTTGTTCTTTATTTTGTGTTCCTCCACTTTATTCCTAATTCCAGCCTGTGTTTTTCCAGTTTCGGAGTGTTTTTTTCCTTTACTTCGTAATCCCAACACCGTTTCCACCTTTCTATCTTTAGGATTTCCTTTTGGAGTCCGCGCCTTCTTCTCTTCCACGTTAGTAGCTGAATATCCAGTGCCATTATCTTCTAAAAGAGGAAGATCTAAGTGAATATCACTATCCGTCGAAGCAGATCCTGAAGCTTCCTGTGACTCTAGTAGTTCTAATCTCTTAGCACTTTTCTCTAAGAACACAGTCAATTTTAAGTCTATGTCCATATCTGTCAGCTCATCGTTTCTTTCCCAAATATCCTGGGTATCTTGTTTTATAATTTCCGATGAAGGGAAATACTGCCGATTCAGACCTGTGGTGATTTCATCTTCTACGATAGGTGCATTCTCTCTGTCTTTATTTAATAGGCGCGCTTTAGGATATTTTGTTACAGGTCCATCATTCTTTTAATGAGCTCTTATGTTATTTGTCTCCTTAGTTATTTCTGAGACTTTTGTGGAACTGTTTCGATCGATGTTAATATGATCAGGTTCAGTGATAATAAATTTATGTTGTACAGGACACGCAGCAGCTAAATGATTGCCTTTGTAATTGAAACAGTTGATACTTTCTGTAGTAAGATATATTTTCCATGACAAATCTTTAATTCTTATAACCAAAGAGGAAGGTAGCTTCTTGCTATGTTCAGGATTAATGAACAGCTGTCTTATATGGCTCAGCACATGGGCTAAGCGTGGATCTTGAAGACTAGCTTTCAAACAATGGACAGGCGATACTATGGCAATACCTAACCTCTTCAAGGCATCTTCGTTAGCTTCGTTAGCTATAGCAGGGAAAACATTGGAGACAATAAGCCTTTTCGATGGCTCTACAAGGCGTTTTATTGCTATTTCGTGATCACCAATAGTTACAAAAGGGTTTTCTTCAATCAATCTATCAACTTCATTTTTATTGCTTAAGTGAACGCAAAATCTACCTCTTGAAGTATAGGAGACAAATTTCACAGATTTTGGTTCAACAATATCAAGCAAAGCTAGCATATACGTCCTGTTTTAATCCTTTAACAGTTTTTATAACTTTAGCATTCTCGCTGGAGCATAATGATTCCCCTGAGAACGTTGTTTTATTACTACGATGTGATTGAACAGTGACATTCTGGGTTATTGGGAGTTCTACATTGGAGGTTAGGTTCAACTGAGATTTCATTGTGTCGAATATTTTCTTTTGGTGGGTCACTAAAATATAATTAATTGATCTCTGCCTTACCACAGGTTACTTATTGCAATCTTGCACACAAATCTGGGCCAATAAGTCTTCGTTGTCTTAATTATTATTATACTTTTAAAATGCATATTTTTATTAGACTAGGGGACATGCAACAACCCTCTGTCTAGCATGGAAAAAAGTACAAAAAAAGAAAAAATCAAAACGAGTAAATGTATGCATCACAGAATAACCAAACACACAAAGTAATAAAACACAAATAGTTCCTGAAACATAAAGATGCGGAAGAGCTAAATCTGCTCTAGTCTCAAGAAGGTATATTTTTGTAGTTTGCAATTGTGATATAAATTCTCTGATATGCCAACGTTGTGACACTAGGGGGGTCCATAAAAAAACATCAAATACATATTTTCCGTTCATTTTCCGTGCTCCCTGAAATTTACTTTTTGCAAACAAACACATTTTATCTTGAAATGACTTTCAACCTGACCCTGAATTCAAAGTTAGCGACCCCCAGAACTTATTAACGTAGTATTCTAGTTCTATGAAGCTACACAATCGTATTTTTGTATTTGGTACTGGAACGTAAAGTGGCCTTGAAATTACCTTCAGGGCTATTATAGAAAAAAAAACAAACACATATCTGGACGTAAAAATTTCGTTCTTTTAGAATCTGCCAATGGTGTGAAACAGACCACGGACTCGAATTCAGCCACCCTCAAAACCATGGAAGCTCTGTGTAATGAAAGAACGTTTAAATTAAAATGATAAAATAGTTGGTGTCACTTGGCTCCGGGGTCTGAACTCGTAGTTGGCTCAGTAATTACCTGGAACGCCCACTCACACAACGTTCAACTTGGCTCCGGGGTCTGAACTCGTAGTTGGCTCAGTAATTACCTGGAACGCCCACTCACACAACGTTCAACTTGGCTCCGGGGTCTGAACTCGTAGTTGGCTCAGTAATTACCTGGAACGCCCACTCACACAACGTTCAACTTGGCTCCGGGGTCTGAACTTGTAGTTGGCTCAGTAATTACCTGGAACGCCCACTCACACAACGTTCAACTCCGGAAAAATACTGTGGCATTCTCAAAGAATATCAATAATAAGTAAAGTGTGGCCTATGCTCAGCCTGGTGATGTATTCAAACGCGGAGGGATGGAAATGAGGAGTAGAGAGCGTGCGAGATTGGGCATAGCTCTCTCTCCCTTTGCACTAATAATATCCGAAGTTTCAGTGATCGGCCAACTTCGGCAGGGCATCAAACCGAGCCCAACTTCAGAGTCTATTAGCAGTCACCATCTGTCTTCATTAGGCAGTTCTCTGTTTCCAACGCCCGACTTTAAAGCAGCCAGGGTTTTCGCTTTTCATATTTATTTTCTCTTACCATTATACCGTAAAAATGCTCTCGTGGATTGCGTCATCTGAGCGTGTTTTATAAAAATGTCTTTAGAACCGCTTTTGCAGAAAATTTTGTAAGCAGTAGTATTTCAGTAACTTACCACGATAACCGAACCTTTTTCGAGATATTTAAGAAAATGTTGGAACACCCCCAAAATGCTGATGAATGTTGAAATTATTTATTTTTTTTTTTCTAAAATTTCCTTAACTCCAGACGTAACCAAAATTTAAATATCTTTGTTTGTAGAATGAATTTTTTTGAATCTGTATATGTTTGAATATAGTTTATTATTATTATTATTACATTTTAACGTCCATTTATTATTAACTACGAATTTTAGGACGGGTTATCTATAGGTTACCACACTTTTCTAGCCAGGATAGGGATGATTCCTTTTCCTTTTTCTAAAGAAAAGCCACGCCCCTTTGGCACGGAGTGTTAAGTAATATAGTTTATATATATATATATATATATATATATATATATATATATATATATATATATATATATATATCGCACTAGTATTTCTAAAATAACACAACTCAAAAATAGGTGTTTTTCAGTTATGAATATGAAATACATGGTAAATATCTCTTTATCAGCATCAGAACTGTATGTACTGTGCTGTCTCTTTGCTTCAGAGCTTGCACACTAGAGGGAACTTGTGTCACTCTTCCTGTCTTTATATATATAAAGACAGGAAGAGATGAGGCTTCAATTTAAAGGTTACATCCATTCAGAATTTCCATTAATAAGCGAGATTGGGTGCGAGTTTAGTACACTGCCCATCAGCTAAAAGTCTAGATAACTCCTCCAAACTTAGAGCAGCTCAACCAACAACTCTGTAGTAATAACTAAAGGTTGCGAAAACATATGAAGAGTTATAACCCTCGGCCTCCAACTTCAGTTATGTGGAGTTGTACAATGCATGAGTTTTCAGGAGAACGAATTTCAGGAAAGAGAGGCCACCTGAGGTTTGTACTACAGGTATACCTCCAGCGGTGAGTCAGGTAAAATTATTTCTATAGAATCTTTCATGGACACTGTAACCTTAAATGGTCGACCATATTTTATCAATGCTTCGCTTGCGTTGGGTCCGTGTTTACTAATGTATTTACATTATAGTAATATCACGAATTTCACCGCAGTTATCCTCTCCACCTATATTCCACGAAAAGGTGATTATGTTACAGGGTTGCTGGAGTGCTGTTGCCTCTCTGTGCAGCTTAAGTTTTCCTAAAATTAATCTTGTTCTGCGGGTTTGAATCGTATTATATTCGACCACTCTCAGAATACATCGCTCCGGCCTACCATGGCGCCCTGCAAATAGGCAAATACATTTGAACATCCAGGAATATTATCATAAGGTACACCTTGCATGGATATGCTAATTAAAAGGCACAGACCAGATTTAGCTTCTATGTGACTAGAAATATTATTTGTATTTAGTATTGGCTTATAACAGGTGAATGCGTGATCCTGAAAATCATTTGAAAGCACTAATTAGTGCGTTCATTGCGAACAGCCATTTAATGCATTGAAAGAGGAGCGGATGGAGGCCTTATGGACGATGAGGTGAAGGATCTTAATCTGGGTTAATGAACCAGCACTCCATCGTAATTCCACATTAGTGGGGCGGATGCTTTGTCCTTTGAAAGTTTGAGAATCCACATCTCTTGGAGGATGAGTAATATATGAATGAGGAATCTTAATGGGTCTAAAATGCAAGAAATTGCTGAAAAGTTTGCTCTATGCAAAGAAGGAATGAATGTGAGATAGAAAATTACAAATCCCGTAATTTAAGTCATCAACATAAATATCACCAATATTAGTTCGTGAAGCCAATGAAGCAAAAATGGCCGCATTAGTCACGGAAAAGAATTTAAACAATCTGGTCGGAGGTTGCATATTAATATAATCTTTTCACCGTTAAATAAAGGCACGCTTTCACCGTTCAAGGATTCTTGGCTACTTATTTGAATTCTAGGTCCTTCTTCAAAATACATGCAGTTGATCAATACTGTTCCTAGATGTTCCTTGATTGTCTGGATGTCTAACTGGATACTTAATACTTGCACTTAGCAATCGTTACAAAGTATTTTCTAATTGTCTGGTTCTGGATATTCTTGCATGTGTTAAGAATTAAAATAATGGCGGATACTGGTAAATTGGAAATTGGGTTCAGCTTAAACCCTCACTTCTGTTGTAAACATTTTTTTTTAAATAACATATTTTTCTAATTAGTTAAGCACAATTTAGGCCGAGTTTCGTTGCTAGAAAGCAAACATTACGGCTGGTAAAAGCAAATACAAAACTTAAACATAGTAAAGCCAAACACCTAATGGATTAATTTTGATTATATTCATAACACCGCTTTCCCATTTATTCTGCCTATATATAAATATATATATATATATATATATATATATATATATATATATATATATTCGGGGGGAGCACAGTTGAGATAAACCGGTCTGGTGGGTTTTAGGTAGCAATCCCCCCCCCCCAATGAATCTATTTTACTGACTCACGGTCAGGAGTGATGTATACAGAATTTCTGATACGCAGTAGAACTGATACAGGTTTCAGTACATATATCGACCATAAAAGCGTACATAAAGAAGCATAGTTTTTCTCTGATGGGTTCACACATAACCAAATAGATTATGAAATTATTGAAAAAAGGTATGCTACAGATATGAGGAATGCACGAAGCTGACTGCTATAAGACCACTCTATGGTCGTGATACAATACAGGCAAAGGATTGCCCATCAACCTAATAAAGGTTCACGCATCAAAAACCAAAAAATATTGCCTTGAGGAACAGAAAGATCCGAAAGAGGATAAGAGGTATGCAGAAAGGATGGCTGTAAAGCTGTAAGAGGTTATAGAAAGGAGTGGACTTGTGGAGGCAACATAGAGTGGGATCAATAAGACGGTCACAGAAACAGCAGAGACCCTGTTAATAAATCATCTGAATCCCGGTAGGACAAAGAAATAGAACAAGACAAGCAGTGCTCCAAAGAAGGACGAGAGCAAAAGTAGAAAGGCATAAAACCCTAAGGAGAAGAGTAAAGACCATGCGCAGGAAAAATAAGTGGGGTGCAGAAAAAGTCAAGTTCCTCCAACTGAAATTCTGCGAAAGAGCACAAGGGAGACTTTAAACCAAAGATCGCCTTTTTCAAAGAATTACATTGGCGAGCTGTTGGTGGACTCACAGAGCGATGAAAATAGGTGTTCTCCGTATTTCGAGAGGCTCTGAATGCGGAAGTGGCAGAGCAAGGCTAAAGCGCAATGAGGATAATCGAATCTATTAAACGAAATGGGAATATAATATATCCACCAGAGAAGGAGGAGGTTGCGGAAGTCCTTGCGTCAAGCTAATAAGCCCTAGGAGAGAGAGGATGAGATTCCTTTTTCTTTTTATTTCAGATCAATCCCTGCTACAAGCGGGACTTGAGCCCCCATCTCCTTGAGAATCTAAGGCGTTAGACCTCCTATTCAACATTGTCCTGGAAATGACGATGAGGAACATCTTGCTTTGTTCTCAATACTGGTCGCACACTCGGATCATTACTGAGAGCTTTGGTGGAATGTCTTCAAAAATCGAAGACTTCCCGGGGAGAACTGAGAGGCACAGAATAATCTTAGGACTGCAGACTAATTTTTCGAGCAGGTACAGGAGTTTAAATACCTTAGGGCTAACATCAACGAAAAGAATGACACTCAGGCAGATATCAAGATACGCATGATGGCTGGAAGTAGAAATTGCTGGGAAAAGTACTTGAGTCAAAAGTGCTAACCTGACAGTTAACGAAGGTTGTTTACATGTGCATGCACGGAATTAAGACATGGGTCTTCACCAGGAAGTCAGAACACATGCTCAATGTTTGGGAGCGGAAAATCCTGAGAAGGATTTATGGTCGCTTGAAGGAAGAAGATCAGAGGAGTGCAAAGAAGTGATCAGGAGCTACGTGATTTATAGGACATCCCGGATAATGTCACTTGTATCAAGAATGGTGTCAAGAAATTAGGTGGCTCGGCATGTACGGACGATTGAAGAGCAGAGTATTCCGAAGACGCTTCTGGAAAGACATCCTGTTGGAGGAAGAGGGCGTCCCAGACTGCGGTGGCTGGGAGTCGCAGAGGATGATCTCACTCTCTGGCTTGGAATCTGAAGGTGGTGAAGAGCGGCTCTGGACAGGGACGAATGGTGACGGAGGCCAAGGTTCTACAAGGACCAAAAAAAGAAAAGTAACGTGGGAAGGATCGATGAAGATTTGCAGATCTTTTTTTTAATTTTTCCCTAGAAAAGGAACTTGAATACCAACATTTCTTCAGATTTTGCTACAACAATTAAGGCTGGTCTCTAAATGTGGTGTTTTCTATTGAGGTCGAAGCTATTATTTATGTTGTATAATTCATTATCTTTCATCAAGCGAAGGATCCATAATTAAATAGACTTTTTCTCTCTGGTTACTTTCCTGTTAAAAAACGTTTTTCAATAGGTCATTAGACATTCCTCTTCGAAGGCAATATAATTGAGAAACTTAAGTAATTAGTTACAAACTAGTGGAATATTCATAAACTAAAGCTAGTCGCTACAAAACTTTATTTCTGACAAGTACTCAGCTTTCCCCGTTTAGCGCCGCTATTCTAATAGCTTTTCAAGCCTCGATTAAAGATTAAAATTAATTATTAAGAAACATGATTTAAGAAGAAAGTTCATTAAAATGAAAATAATAGTCAAAGACTACCTACCACCTAATATTTTGTCAGTAATAATAAGCTTGTCAACGTCCATTATTATTAACTAAGAATTTTAGGACGGCTTATCTATAGGTTACTACCCTTTTCTAACCAGGATAGGGCTGGTGCCTTTTCTTTTTTCTAAAGAAAAACCACCACCCCATGGTGGGAATCGAACCCACGACCCTTGGCACGGAGTGTTAAGTGCTCACACATTTACACTCACGGCCACCGGGCCTCCAAACGTTTAATTTAAAAACGCAACTAGCGAGAGCTGGATCATGTTAGTGTTTTTTCAAGTAATACTAGATCTGATATATTTTCTTCCAGCTAATTTTTCTGGAAACTTTATGTCATCTGTATAAATTCATACTGCCACTATAATGTAAAAAAAAGTAGAAATTTCAATACCTGCTGGATAGATGTCTCAAAGAAAATCAAGATTCTTAACTTGTCCTAAACATGCAACGTTCTCCTAACGTGTTGATCGGCAAAAAGCGGCATTGACGATTAATGGCAGAAAGGTTATAATTTCAAAAGTCCGACTCGTAGAAAATCCGTCATTTTAGCGCGTTTACGTAAATTTCGTACCCCCATTGTCATTTGGAAAAGATATAGTCGATCCACGGTTCCATAAGAACGAATACGCGCTAAGATGACGCAGTTCTCCTGACGAGTGCTACCAGAAATATAATGCTCAGCACTTCTACTATAGCATGCTACGTTAGACGTCTCCTCTACATATGTACTAGTCGTTACGTTTTTTTTTCCTATACTGTACATTAGGGTGAATCGATTTTTAACTTTTTTCTTTGTTTCCAAATTCCAAGTTGAAAAAAAGTTGCTACTAGGCACCACATCGTACCACAAAAAATTTTGGATTTTAAAAAAATGTTTAGGTCTCCCGCACCGTAACCTAAAACCCTTTTATTCTACGTTACAAGTTAAAATTCCACTAACAATAAGCACAAAAACCGATAAAAAAATATTTCAAAAATTTATCAGATCATTTAGGTCTCCCGCACAAGGCCTAAAAGTCGTAAATTTCGGCACATTTTTGAAATTTTGCAGTACTTTGATATTTGTGTGGTTCGTGGTTTAAACCTTAAATATAACTAAAACCTGGTTGGAATTGTTGTTATAAGTGAAACAATGAAGACAATTTCAACACGTCAAGTGTCAACTTGAAGCAGGGGGGCGGGAAGGCCAGACTGTCGCACCGCGGTGAGGTGCCACCTATGAATCACCGTACAGACTTGTCAGTACTTATATACCGGCAAGCAGTAGTAGTTGTGTTTTGAGTGCGATAATTCTGTTTCTAAGAATCAATTGAGTGATTGAGTCACAATAACACGAGTATTTGGTCGACCAATCTGGTCCTAGATTGGTACCAATTGCAGACATCACTTGTCATAAAATCAGAGTGTGACAAAAACGAAACTACTAAACTTGAAAACCGCTTAGAAAGACAATCTTGGTCACAAGCTTTAATGCATGTAATTGTGAAGAAAACAACAGTAGAGTCTACAGTCACAAGCTCGTGAAAACAAAGACAAGCGTTGTGACTGTTCTTGTTTAAGTTCTACACTTGAAATATATTTTTGTCTCGCATAAACGACATTGTTTGACATTTGAGACATTCAATCATCTGTACTTAGTAGGAGCGATGTTATCAACAGATTTTAAGTTTTGGTCCTCATTTGTTTTACAGCTACCTTTAATAAAGCTTGTGACCCAAATTTATCTTTCTAATCGCTTTTTACGTTTTTTAGTTCCGCTTTTGCCACACTCTGCAATTTACATCAATCAAGGACCACGTTGGACGACCAAAAACTTGTGTTCTAGTGCCGGGACTTTTTTCCAATAGAATAAATGCAGTTGCTGGGGTCACATTTACCTTTCGCATTTGTACATGCTGAATACAAATATTAACCACTGCAGTTTTAGTTTTGGGCTGAAAGCTAGTTACTGAATCTTTGTAGGATACTGCCTGTTAGGCCCTGAACACCTTTTAATTTTCTCAAGTTGCTCGTACAGACTTATAACCATGAACATTGTGTTTTCGGTGCCACAAACAGCAATAGAAGCTCTTTCCCTTATCTCCTCAAGTTTTAAAGCAACTCTCAATGCAATTACCTTCATTGCAGGCAAATAAATTCCCTCTTGTTTCATTTCAATGTTTACCCATTCAATACGTCCATCTTGATTCACAGGACATTAAAACCACTCTCATCGATAGGTTGCCCTATAACCGGCATGTCAGTAGTTTGTCTAGTTAAATGTGTTTTTTTACTCTTCTTGAATATAACAATCACTCAATTGAGTCTTAGAAACAGAACTATCGCACTCAAAACACAACTTCTACTGCTTGCCGACTAGTGCTGACAAGTCTGTGCGGTGATTCATAGGTGGCACGTCACTGCGGTGCGTCAGTCTGGCTTTCCCCCACCCCCTTGCTTCAAGTTGACGCTTGACGTGTTGAAATTGTCTTCATTATTTTACTTATAACAATAATTCCAACTGGTTTTAGTTATATTTAAGGTTTAAACCATGAACAGGACAAATTTCAAAGTACTGAAAAATGTCAAAAATGTGCTGAGACTTTTAGGCCTTGTGCGGGAGAACTAAATGATCTGATAATTTTTTGAAATATTTTTTTATCGTTTTCTGTGCCTATTGTTAGTGGAATTTTAACTTGCAACGTAGAATAAAAAGGTTTTAGGTTACTTTAATGTTTTTGTAAAAATTGACTTTTTTAGTAAATTTTCCAAACTTTAGGCCTTGTGCGGGAGACCTAAACATTTTTTAAAAAATCCAAAAATTGTTGTGGTACAATATGGTGCCTAGTAGCAACTTTTTTTCAACTTAGAATTTGGAAACAAAAAAAAGTTAAAAATCGATACACCCTACAGTACATCCATGTTTAAATTAGTGGGAACGATTTAGTATGAATTAGAATATTATATTATATGAAAATGCATGAACAATATTAATAACAGATGATCCAAACTGAAATGCGTCATCAGAAAGGAACCCTTTAGAGAAGGAGGAAGTACACCAAAATACACGTGACAAGTCCCACATTGACAAGGAGCCGCGTGGGACTAGTGCTTTCTCAATGTTGCATGGCTTATCCTACTCTAGAATTTTACAACTCCCTCCTTCGGGGAATCTCCTCAAATGCATGCAATTCTGCCTGAACTGCGACATGACATTTCTTCTCTGGAATTCGATGGAGGCATGTAATTTGAGTGCGTGTGAAGAGAATATTGAATAATTTAATAAAACACTAATGTTGAACATTCTCATTTATATGGCTTTTAATGTAGCTCTCAATTTACATGATAATATTTCAATAACGGGGAAAATTTAATTTAGATTCTAAAAATGTGGTCTGTATTTACGATACAGTGATCAAAAATTCCGAAACCTTGGTTTTTCTTTAAAAAAGCCAGTAGTTTTAAAAAAAAAGACAAAAATTTGAGTAGCTCCACTACATTTTCAGTTCGACGCTCATTTTTGCCCCCCTGAACTACAAATGGGATGTAGAATAAACCCCTAAAGTCATGACATCTCAACGTGGGACACCCTGTGAATATAAATCGCCAGAATGAGGCTTCAATATATATATAATATAGAATTTGCATTAATAAGCGTGATTGGGTGTGAGTTTAGTACATCGTCTACCAGCTAAAAGTCTAGATAACTCCTTCAAATTTACAGCAGTTCAACCAACAACTCTGTAGTAATATATATATATATATATATATATATATATATATATATATATATATATAAATATAAAAAACAAACACCAATATATTATTTATAAAGAATAGTTAAAGAACCTAGTCTGGTCCACCATTTACTGCTGCTGATATACCTTGATTTTTCCCTGTACACTTTATTTAGATAGTTCCCAAACCCTCGATAAAAATGCACAAAAACTCAAAATTCATTTGCAATATACTCAAAATTCATTTTTTATACACACCTCTAAAAACAAAAGCTTGCTGTCTCTGCTAACTAAATAAAACACATGTTGAATTTTCTTAACTATTATATGGTCAGATTTTTTAATCTACTATATATTTGTCAAATACCACTCACTCACTCACTCACTGACTCACTCACTCACTCATCTATCAACGCCCAGCCCAAACCACTCGACAGAAAATTTTGAAATTTTGCATGGACACTCCCTATATAACGTAGGCGCTCGCTAAGAAAGGATTTTTTGATATTCGTATTTTTAAGCATTTTTAGGGGAGTTGAAAGTTTGAGTTGGTTAGAGAAGGCAAGCCTAGGCAGCCTGCGTTGCTAGGACGATAAAGAACATCTGTTACCTTACATTATCTATCTCATAGTTTTATTTCTAATTGAGGTTAATTTCAACTATGATGGCAGACCTTGAATTACTAGAAATTAACTGTCCCTCATAGAGTTTTAATTGCGTTTCTTTTCTGCCTGTCCCCGTCAGATAGGTTTCCTATATTTTTGGAGAGTTAAACCGAGACACATTAATATGGGATGGGCATACCAGGGGGGGGGGGATAAAAAGAGTACAAATTATAAGCAAAATGGTTGGTGAGATTTAAGCCTAGCAAGTAACGGGAAGGGGGAATCCTAAACTGTTAGTCTACCCAAACCTTAAAAATAAGAACGGAACTTTTTTTGCTACTTGATTTTCTTAAAACAATCTCTCAGCCAAATAGTAGTGTCTGGCAGCTGGCAGCGCTGTGCAGGTAGTTCCATCGTTTTACAGTTAGATTACTTCTCATATCTTTGACACTGTGAGCAGTAGTAAAAATGTTGATTGTAGAAAAGTAACCGATTTAAAAAAGATTCTTATAAACATGAATTCATTACTTTTTACATCTTACAGCCTTTTCCGGGACATTGATAAAACTGGGCGGGACACCGAAACAATTGCAAAATACCGGGACAGTCCCGGTCAAAGCGTGATGTATGGCATATCCTTAGGTTTTCCAGGCGAGGTAATAATATCCGGAACCCTTGCACAGCCTCCTCGCCTATAACCTTGGTAATACTCGTAAATATATTGGGTGTTACCATATTACTTCTTGGAAACATAAACTTTTAAATATTAACGCCCATTGAATAAAATATAGTATGACGGGAACCGTGCTGTAATAAACTGCACAGGATTGTATAGTAACGTAATTTTAATGAAACATTATTTAACGCAATAAAATAACTACTAATCTGCCGTGACGAAGCACGGGTATTCAGCTAGTCTACTATATATTTGTCAAATACCACTCACTCACTCACTCACTCACTCATCTATCAACGCCCAGCCCAAACCGCTCGACAGAAAATTTTGAAATTTTGCATGGACACTCCCTATATAACGTAGGCGCTCGCTAAGAAAGGATTTTTTGATATTCGTATTTTTAAGCATTTTTAGGGTGGTTTAAAGTTTGAGTTGGTTAGAGAAGGCAAGCCTAGGCAGCCTGCGTTGCTAGGACGATAAAGAACAGCTGTTACCTTACATTATCTATCTCATAGTTTTATTTCTAATTGAGGTTAATTTCAACTATGATGGCAGACCTTGAATTACTAGAAATTAACTGTCCCTCATAGAGTTTTAATTGCGTTTCTTTTCTGCCTGTCCCCGTCTGATAGGCTTGCCATATTTTTGGAGAGTTAAACCGGAACACATTAATATGGGATGGGCATACCAGGGGGGGGGGGGTTGGGAATAAAAACAGTACAAATTATAAGCAAAATGGTTGGTGAGATTTAAGCCTAGCAAGTAACGGGAAGGGGGAATCCTGAACTGTTAGTCTACCCAAACCTTAAAAATAAGAACGGAACTTTTTTTGCTACTTGATTTTCTTAAAAAAATCTCAGCCAAATAGTAGTGTCTGGCAGCTGGCAGCGCTGTGCAGGTAGTTCCAGCGTTTTACAGTTAGATTACTTCTGATTTCTTTGACACTGTGAGCAGTAGTAAAAATGTTAATTGTAGAAAAGTAACCGATTTAAAAAAGATTCTTATAAACATGAATTCATTACTTTTTACATCTTATAGCCTTTATAGGATTTTTTGATATTCGAATTTTTAAGTACTTTTAGAGGGGTTTAAAGTTTGAGTTGGTTAGAGCATGCAAGTCTAGGCAGCAAGCGTTGCTAGGACGATAATAGAGCAGCTGTTACCGTACATTATCTATTTCATAGTATTATTTTTAATTGAGGTTAATTTCCACTATGATGGCAGTCCTTGAATTACTAGAAATAAAATGTGATTTTGTCCCTCATAGAGTTTACGCCCTGGTGATGGCCCATCCGAGGTAATAATATGCCGAACCACTTGACACAAAAATTTGAAATTTTGCACGGACAATACGTTTAGAGTGTAAACACTCGCTAAGAAAGGTTTTTTTGATATTCAAACGTTTAAGTACTTTCAGGGGGGGTTTGAATTATTAAGAAGTTCCTCATCGGCTCAAAAATGGTTCGATTTTGATAACATTTGGTACAAAAATCTTTCTTCTCATTTAAAAGGTCAAGTTCATTAACCAGTTCAATCCGATTACTGGAACATGGTTTTTGGAGCGAAATTTGTGCGAAAGATTCCTTAACGTAGGAAAACGAATGAAACCATTTTTTAAGCGAGTTCTGTAGCCATTTACCAGAAAAATTGATAGAAATACTTTTCAAAACTAATTTTCTGTTTGGGTATTCAGAAACGAAGTATATGGAAAAAAATTGTCTCAATGGTGATACAAAGTTTTCGGATATCAGTATGTTTTCTAAAATATCTCGAAAACGGTTGGGAACTCGTAGTAAGTGGATGGCGGCTATTCGAAAGGTTACTAAATTCTCTACAATAAGATTCTGTTGTAATGTTCGGTGGGGCGATGTCAATCGACGAGATAAGTGCTTAAAACTTCAAATTTGTTAGTTTTATGCCATTCAACGTGTATTTGTCTCTGTTAACCTAACTTTTTAAGCAGTTGTTGTATTTTTTTTTTTTTTTTTTTTTACTCCAACGGAAACAAGCACGAT
The DNA here is from genome assembly GCA_946811695.1 of Gonocerus acuteangulatus. NCBI lineage: Eukaryota > Metazoa > Arthropoda > Insecta > Hemiptera > Coreidae > Gonocerus > Gonocerus acuteangulatus. Next base: position 127,044,339 of record OX328123.1, on the reverse strand, counting down.
TACCTCCACATGGTGTTTCCTGGGTAACTTTAAAGTCCGTGCAATAATAAGCTGTACAAAATTATGTAGTAGCGATAATTGTGATCATATCTTACTTAACTCAATATAAAAAATACTTATCGGCCGTGGTGAAGCACGGGTATTCAGCTAGTTTTTAATAGACTACTTCAGTGGCACAACAAAATTAAGGAGTTTAAGCTATAATGATCTATTAAAAATCCAATTTAATTGACTTTAACATTAATCATTCTGCAATCCTTTAATTCTGACAAAATAAAAATATCTTTAATGTGCATTCACAATTAAAACAAGATTTGGATTACGTGGCCATAATTTGAAGGCCCATATATTGTTAAAGATAATTATTTTGTCTATTGATTGAACAGTTGTTTATATTATTATTATTATTTTTATAATAAATTTTATTTATTCTCTTTTTTTAAAAAAAAAGATGTCATATAAAAGAAGAATATTTTTTTATTTTTTTTTTGTTTATGACAACATTTTTACGAATGATTTCATCTTTATTATTACAGTTTTATTTCTTTGTTAACTATTATTTTGTTTCTTCTTTTATTTCAGTATTTCTATGGTTGATCAGTTATGTTACGTTGTGTGGCAAGCAATCCAATTTAGTTGGGCAATTATAGTATTGCCATTTCCTTAATAAATTTGTTGCTCTTTGTTGCTTTTAAATTAATAATAGTAAGAGAGTATTAAAACAAAAACAAGCGTTGCTTTATTCAATTAAAATTATAAAAAAAGTTAATTGATTAAAATAAATGTTGTGAGTTTCAGATATGAGCATCACTTGATGAGCAATGTAATTAATTCATAATGTAGGCATGTTTGAATGAATTAGGTGACGCTGAGTCGTGGGAAATTCGGGCTGAGACAATAAGACAGTAAGCAAAATCTGGACAGTAGTGAGAGTGAGGCTTGGAAGAGAAGAGGTGATATTCATCAGAGCACCATAATCCAGTGCCCCTAGTGGCATCAGCGCCAGCGCTACAATGACAGCCCTCAGCAGGCACCAAGTTGAGAACACCCTCATCCAATACAGCTGTAAGCAGCTCCTCCATCCGTGGAGTGACTCCTGCCTCCACGGAGGATTCCATATGGCCCTTTCGATTTGTGTTGGCTGCGTCAAGTTTTTTTCCATTGTCTACTCAGTTAGTAAAAGCTCTTTATAACAACATGTTTATTGGTTAGAAAGTAATATTTTTCATTAATCAATTCTCAAGACTTTGAAATAATAATAAGAGGTATGTTATTTAGTAAGAAAAATATGCTTTTGTAGTCTACTCTCAAAACTGCTCAATCCGAAATGTAAATAAATAAATAAACATCCAAAACCAAATTAAAGGAATAAACTTATCCAAAATCAAATTAAATAAATTTACTGACAAAAATCATAAAGGAAATAATCTATAATCATGTGAATAAAAATAATTGATAATTGCATATTTCCTGAAGAGAGAACAACCAATCTTATAACCCCAGTTTCTCAAGAAGAATAGGTATTTTATCCTTGTCTAGTTTTTAATAGGTTCATAATTTATCTTAAGATTTTTTTTTCATTCTTTGAAAACCATTTTTTAATGCTAAAGAATACTAAAATTTCTTTTTAAAAAAAGAAATAAAAACACTCATTCATATACATATATATATATATATATATATATATATATATATATATATATATATATTACTTTATAATTACATTTTTTTTCTGAATTTTAAAAGTATGATAACAATACCATTTGGATAGAGAAATGATAGCAACTATAATAATAAAATAAACAATAAAGAAACTAGTAATGTCAAAATTATAAGTATTAATAAAAATAATAATAATATTAATAAAGAAAGTATTAACAATATCAAATTATAAATTAAGTAAATGAAATAAAAATCATGAATATAAATAAGTTAGATAAAAGAAATAAATGATTAAAGAAAAGAAAACAAAATGTCCGTTGAACTTGATTGAAGTTAATGAAGATCAACGTATTGAATTCTCTCAACAAATGCATTAAAGTGTTCAAAATATTTTGTTATCAGTTGGTGCTTATTAACTGGCCATATGTCCACAGAGAGAACGACATGTTTAATTAATTTTATTCTTGCACTATCTGGAAGTGGGTCATAGTCTTGTATTGTCTGTCCGTCACATTTGCATTTATTGTCCTGTGTAAGTCTTAATCTGTATAAGTATTGTTTCACACTTTTCTTGGTGGCCGCTCCGGGATTTTTGACTTGTGTCACTTTAAAGTGACTTTCTATTTCTAAATTGAAATACTAGTGCGATATATTTTCCTCTGATATGATTGTTTCAAGTTACATACTTCTACAATTTATAAATTAAGTCTGACACATATTTACATTACTTCAGAATGCTTTAAAGTAAAGAAATAAAAATTACATCTTTGTACTACTGTAAATATACGTATTGAAACATACTTATGGTTATTCAAGAAAAACCATTATTAAAATTAATTGAAGGGTTTGCACAAACAGTGGTCTTTTAGTAAATAACATTCAGCATAGCTTCCATTACATATTGTAGTTTAAATTCATGCAAAACCACAGCCAAATATATTGAAAGACTTAATGGTCTATGTTGTTACGTTATGGTAAGTGGGAAAGGTGTTGCCCTAATTGAGCTGGCTTTGATTGATCCCCTGTAAATTGAAACTAATATACATAGACTGTTGTTCAGATAAATACTTCAATTGTCAAGTAATATTACGCTTTTTATTTTAGGCCCAGCTGTTATTCAAGATATATGCCAATAGTAAGATTAATTATGAAAAAGAATTGAAAGGTTTCTTGCGGTCAATGACTTTTGGCTTGTTGTATGGTACACAAATTGTAAGCTTAAACTGCTTATTCAGGTAAAACGTTTTGAAACATCAGTTTAAAGTTGTAAATTATTTATTATTCCATTTAAAGTTGCATTCTTAATAAATTTCTACAAGATTTTTAATTTCAGGAAAATATTGGGAAAATACAACTACTATATTTTTGCTTTCATAGTTCCATTGTTATGTGGAGTGCCAATTTTTATTGAAAATCCCCAAAGAAAATCTTTAAATGCCTCAACATTCCTTACAATGGTAAACCAATATTTGTTTTCTGTTCACATTACAGTAACTTTCAAATGTTGGACTGTATTCTCTACATTTTACATTTTACAACTATTACATGTACTTTTAATATTTCTTCAAAATTAAATGAATAGTTAATAAGTTTGTTAGTAGTAGTTAGTTATAAGTTAAAGGTATTACAATATATATATATATATATATATATATATATATATATATATATATTTTTTACAAAGTGCAGAGAAAAATAAAGGAATGCAAGATTTAACATATAGGCATGAATTTTATTGGACTAGCAAATGCACACCCACAACACATAAACAGTCATGGCTAACAGAATCCCTAAAGGGCACATCCAAATTAAAGTCAAGGTTTTGACAGTGTTGCCTGACTATAATGAAATAATTAATATACAAATATGACAAATTAAATTCATAAAGTGGAATTAAGCTAATAAATGTAATATAAATAACAGAGTGTGCTAATGACCCTAGCAGTCGATGCACCATAAAAAAAATAATAACAAAGTTATATCTCATACTTTTTTATTTTCTTTTTTTTATAAATATTAAGTTAATAACGGGTAAAATAATTAACTAATTAATTATATTGATAAAAATATAAATTAAAAAAAATATGTGATATATTAATCTAAGGGTACATATAATGACCAATAATTGGACAAGATAATAATAAAAAAATGAGGAGGTGAGGTGCAAAACTTGTTCGTTCCATTTTTTGAAAAATTGTAACATAAAAAATAAAAAAATATAACATAAATCTATAAACATAAAGATGTACCTTCTAAAGGGGGAAAAATATGTTAATCTGGCCAATCTACAAGACGTGGTCTTGATTTTTTTGAACTTCCTTAAAAAGATCTTCCTGTGGAGCGAACGTGTTTTGCATCTCACCTACTCATATCAACCTAAAGGTTAAAAATTATGTGGTCCGCCAGCTGTGGTTAAAAAGTTAAGCAAATCAAATGTCTCAGACTTGCAAAAGAGACTTGTCAAAATGTGTCCCCACTCAGCAATGAGCAGGAGATCGGGTACATGACCCAAGAGATATATGTACTGTATTGGAAAAAGGTCTGAAATCCTTTCCATTCATGACAGGAAATTACTAAATTGTAGTTATCAAACTATAAGCTGGATTAGTTCTACATTATTCATCTGGGCATTAAGAATTCTGAAATATTAGCAGCTATTTTCAATTCAAATTGGGACCTCGACATACGATTCCGAAAATAGATTGTTCATTATCCAATAAAACTTCTATTCTTCCAGTTTTTAATACATTTCACAAAAATAACTAATATTGCATTTTTTTAACAAATTAAAATCCATTTACAACATAACTTCATCTTCTTCAATTTCGTTGTAATTAAAAATGAAATAAAAAAAGTCCGACTCACAGGAACTCCCTCATCGTAGCGCGGTTCCGATATTATCCCTAGTGTCATTTGAAAAGATTGAAATATAAATAGACCTCTCTGAAATGCTTTTATGGCCCAAGATACAAAGGGCCAACGTACCCTTACCTGGCAGAGTCGGCCAACCACGACCATCCACCATAATCCAAAATAAATACTTATTTCACAGATCAATGCATTGAAAAACATCAAAATCTTTCTTATTTTCTCATCTTCTTCTACTATAATATTAATTCTACAACAAAAAAAAACAATTTAAAAAACAATTAAAAAGTGTGCTAAACGACTACATAAACCTGTTCAAATGAACAAAACAAACACATTCGAAGTTTTAAACACTTTTTTCTCCGATTGATATCGCCTAATCGAAAATTACTTCAGAGCCTTTTTTGTAGAAAATTTAGTATGTTTTTGAATAATTAACTGCTACATACCACAATTTCCCGACCGTTTTCGAGATTTTTTTTTTTAAAGGTGCTTTGACTGCTTGGGTCACTTAACACCATTCTTAATTTGCCTTCATCAATGAAAGCACGGTGTGGCAGTTTTATAACTGCTTAATTATTTTTCAGACTATTTACATCGGTTCTTCTTTTAAACATATACCAGAATTACCGTTAAACTTACACCTAGAACTTAACCTAAGTATACAATATTATTTACATATTTACATTATGTTAAACGCACTCACTCTATAAATACAGACACACACAATACACACATTCAATGATAACTTTACAATGCATTCTCATTCACAAACTTAATAGGGCGGTTCTATATGAGGTAATAAATATTGATTTCTTTTAAAACTTCTATCAATCTCTTCACAGATGGCTCATTTTTATTCAACAGTTCATTTAGGCCACCAGCTAGTTGGTGCCACTGCCTGGCCTCTTGGAGCGAAGTGCAGTCCACCAACATGTGTCTTATATCAAGGAGGTTCCCACATCGCGAGCATTGAGGCCTTCGTCGTCCAACCAGGTGGTAGCCGTGGGTTAGACGTGTGTGACCAATTCTTAATCGGGTGATCACCACGTCATCACGTCTTTCGGAGAGGCTCACCGGTCTCGTAGTCGTTACGTAGTTTTCTACGTTTTTGAGGGATGGAGATTTGTTATTGTAATCTGCTTGCCATTTTATCTTAACTAAATGTTTTATAAGATGTTTTCAATCGTTGATATGTAGAGGAAAGGCAGGATCAGCTGCTGCTGTTGCTGCCCTTCCTGCTAGTTCGTCTGCTCTATCATTATCTTCAATACCAACATGCCCCGGAATCCAGAGGAACGTTATAATTGTTCGTCTGGATTTCGCTTCAGCTACTGAGTTGATAATTTGTACCAATAGAGGGTCGCTGGTAAATTTATTTTTGAGTGCGACCAGAGAGCCATGAGAGTCTGAGCATATTAGTATTTTTGTGTTGAGGTTTCCATAATATTCTAACGCTATTTTGATTGCCATCAGCTCGGCATGAAATAAACTCGTATATGAGTGCAAAGGAACTGAGTGTTGTCTCTCATTGTCAATGAATATACCACACCCAGCTCCATTGTCTGTCTTTGAGTCATCCGTGAAGATTAGATGTTCTGGGTACCTCTGGCTTGCTTCTAGGAAACTGATCCCAAAAACCAGATGGGAAGTACAAGTTTTGCTATAACGAGCTAATGAGAGGTCAATATTCAGGTCTGGTATAAGCCATGGTCTCACAACAGGCAGTTGGTTTGCCAAAGGCTTATCCCAAGAGCCGTCATACCTGTTTTTGGCTTCCTTTGCTCTCACTACCCGCGGTCTCGTTATTGTTCTTCTACAACTATACATATCTGATACGGCGTCCCCCTCTATAATATCATGTAGAAAATTATCAATCTTAACGTGTAATGATGACGTATATGTTAGTGCCATTAGATTCCTTCTATGTTCAGGAGGAATGCGCCGATAGCAACTCGTAGTCCTGTATTATAAAGCCTATCCAACTGGCGGAGCCAGGATCTACGAGCTGATCCATAAATTGCGCAACCGTAATCCACTCTGGACCTGATAAGCGTATCAAAAATTTGCAAAAGTACAGATTTCTCCGCTCCCCATCTCAATCGCGACAGAGTTTTTAAAATTCTCAGTGCTGCCTCGCATTTTTGAATAGTCCGGTTAATATGATTTCGCCACCTCAATCCTTTGTCCATGACAACCCCAAGAAAATTATGTGCCTCTCTGAAGGTTACCTCAGAACCACCCACGAAAAGTTTAGGGTGATTACGAGGCCTCCGGAGCCTGCAAAAGTGGACGCCTATAGTCTTTTCAGGAGAAAATGCTAGACCTCTTGCTTTAGCAGTTTCGTTAACTGTATTGATTGCATCCTGCAGACATCGAGCATCAGAATCTTCGGCAGGGTGGGAGACAAACAGGGCGAGGTCGTCTGCATATAGCGACCGACCTATTTCTCTCCCAACCCCGTCCGCAACTCCGTTAATTGCAACCAAGAATAGGGTGACACTTAAGACAGATCCCTGTGGGACTCCGTTCTGCTGCACGCGTGGAGTAGACAGGGCGTCACTTACTCGGACTTTAAAGGTTCTATCTTCAAGAAAGCTCTTGAGGAAGAGGGGCATCCTACCTCTGAAACCCCAACCGTGCAGTCTGCGGAGGACGTCATGTCTCCATGCTCTGTCGAAAGCCTGCTAAACATCGAAGAATATTGCGATGACATGTTCGCGGGAGGAGAAAGCGTTCTGTATTGTGTGCTCTAGCTGCATCAGCTGATCTTGTGTAGAGTATCCTTTTCTGAATCCAGCATGGTATGGGGTTATCAAATTATTCTTTTCCAGTTCTTAAACAAAACGGTAGTTCACCTTAGCCTCCAAGAGCTTGCCCATACAACAAAGAAGTGATATAGGCCTATAGGTACTTGGACACTTAGGATCTTTACCGGGTTTTATGATTGGTACGATTATTGACTCTTTCCAAGCCTTAGGGTATTCGGCACTGGTCCAGAGTTGATTAAAAAGCTGAAGTATCTTCATTTTCCCCGTATCAGTGATGTTAAGAAGTATCTCATACGGCACTCCATCACAGCCAGAAGATGATTTCCTTGATGCTGTATGAAGTGCCCTATTAAACTTGTCAATTTTGAAAGGGCATTGTAATCGTCCGGACTGTCATCTATGGTTCCGAAGTCTAGAGTGGTTGATTCATCGACAGCCTTAATTTCTCGAAACTCGTTGGTATAACTGGAGGCACCAAATGAATAGCAGAAGTAGTCTGCGAAAATGGTAGCGACTGCCTGCGGTTCATTTGTATGTACTCCATTGTTTAGTAGAAATGGTATTTGGGTTTTGAAATATCTACCGCCAATCGCTCGTATTTTTCTCCAGACCTCGAAAGAAGATGGATTTCGTGTTATTGAACTAACATAAGAAGCCCAAGAATTCTTCTGTAGCTTAAGTCTCCTTTCAATTGCTCTAGCTTTCTTGAAGGCAATAAGATTCACTTCAGTGGGATGTCGTCTGAATCGATAAAATGCCTTCTTTTAGCGCGGTTCCTCCCTCCCTTCATAGGGAGGAACCCCGCTTATAAGGTTGATCTCATCAATCAGGAAGTGCCGACTAGAAAATTTTGCGTTTCAGAACCCCTAGAGACCGAAAATGACGGTGGTTCAAATTTGTGATATATATATATATATATATATATATATATATATATATTATTTATTTATTTATATATATATATATATATATATACATATATATATATATATAAATATATACATATATATATATATATTTGTCTGTTTGCGGCGTAGCTCAGAGAGCAATGGTCTGATTTTGATGAAATTTGGTACAAAAATCCATCGTCCGATTTGAAAGGTCAAGTTCGTTAACCAGCAAAATCCGCCCACTGGAAGATGACGTTTGGGGCGAAATTCGCGCAAAAAAATCGTAACGCTTACGTTTTTGAGTTCATATGCTTGTAAGAACTTGTTTTATAGGCTTCTTGGCCTAGGAAAACGAATGACACCATTTTTAAGGCGATAGCTTGAACCGTTTTCGAGAAAATTGGAAAGGTAGTTGCTGAATAACGTTTTTGGTTTGGGTACTTACAATCATGGGATTCAGTTGAAACATTTTTTGCATGTTTGAATTTCGTCAAAACTAACATGTTAAACTTTTGGTTACGTTTGGAGTTAAGGAAGGGTTAGAATAAAATATTTTATGAACAGACATGAAAAGTTTTGGGAACTTCGTATACTTTCCTTAATATCTCGAAAACGGTTGGGAAATTTTGATAAGTGTATAGAAACTATTTGAAAGCTTCTAAATTCTGGACTGGAAATCTGAAACAATTTTTGATTAGGTGATGTCGATCGAAGAAATAAGTGCTTAAATACGTCTGTTTAGTTCATATGAACGGGTTTTTGTCGTTCTTTTTGTAATTTTTGTCTCTTTCCCTTAGTTTTTTATTGCTTTTTATTTTTGTAATTTCTTATGTTGTATTTGTGAGGAAAATGTATTTGTGTGTAAAACAGGATAGGTAAAATGAGACCAATTTTCTGTTGCTAGAAATAATGAAAAGTTTTGGTAACTTCGTATATTTTCATTAATATCTCGAAAACGGATGAAAATCTTGGGAAGCGAAAGGAAACCATTCGAAAGCTTACTAAATGGTCTACAAAAAAGGTTCTGAAGGAAGTTTTGAATAAGCGATGTCGATCGGAGAAATAAGTGCTTAAATTTTGTAGTAATTGATTTCGTTTATTCGAACGGTTCTTTTTGTCTGTTTTTATTCCTAGTTATTTTTTAATTTCTTAAAGTAGGATAATGTATTTGACAATAAAACAGATTAATTAAAATAAGAAAAACAATTCATTGTTAGAAATATATCAGGCTGTACCGTATGAAATGTCAGTTTTGGATTTGCCGATTTCCTTCAAATGTCTTGAAACTGTCGAGGCTCCTACTCCAAGTTCTTTGGCATATTCCCTAGTGTTTGCAATTGCTTATAGTAGTCAAATGTATTTGCCAATAAAACAGGATACGTATAATTAGAAACAATATTTTATTTTTGCGGAATCTTGGGATTCTCAGATGCCTTATGAATATCTATTAGGCCCCCTTCGTATATTTTCCTTAATACCTCAAAAATGGTTAGGAAATCGTGGCAAGTGAAATGTAACAGTTCGAAAGCTTACTAAATTCTCTACAAAAAATGTTTTGAAGAAATGTTAGATGGGGTCGTCACATTAGGAGAAATAGGTGCTTAAAACTTAGTTAGTTAGTTTCATTTATTTAAACGGATCTATTTGTGTGTTTCCCGCAGTTTTTTTGTTTTGTTTTTTTCACTGCTCGTTATTTTTGTACTTGCTTAGAGCAGTCAAATGTATTTGTCAGTAAACGGGATACGTATAATTAGAAGCAATATTTTGTTTGTTAGAATTCGAAGATGCCGTATGAATATCTAGATTACAGTACTGGTGTTGATTTCGTTCTTTAGAATTGTTCTTGGTATTCCCTGTTTTCATCTGTTACCCATAGTTTTTTATTGCTAGTTGTTTTTTCTTATTGATTATAGAATATAAATCTATTTGGCTATAAAACAGGATACGTAAAGTTAGTAACAATATTTCGAAGATTTCTGAGCGAAATGCCTTGTTAGATTTTCTATCACCACGAACGGCGATTTTCCTCTATTTTTATCCACTAGATAGGCTTCATTTGGCATATTATTCTATATATGTTTTATTAAGCAGGGGATTCTGATGAAATGTCGTCTTTTTGCTGTGGATTTTAATTACGATGTATCTAAGATTGGGTAACATTGTTGAGTCTACATAGTTAAGAACCGACGATGGAGGTAGACTTCTTGCTATGATTTAGTCTACATACGTATATTGAGTTCTAAATCCAAAAACTAAACTTCACAACGGTTAGATACTATGAGCGAATAGAGAGTCGGTTCAGTACCCATAGAAACCCAAGGTCCCCAGGATATTTACCTGCTAGGAGTTAATCCTCAAGAGTTGTAAATATACCCCAGGTATCTGCCGACACAAATACAAAGCATAGGCAGGGGTACAGAGAGCAATTTAATGATTTCATTCACCAAAATTTCTTAAACTAAACTAGATTCTGAAATAACACACTTCCAAACATAGGTTATACACTAAATATTCATAAAGACTACTTAGTTGTAACCCGATTCATCAATTAGCAATCAATAGTTTTCAACACAGGTTATATACTAAATATTGATAAAAAGTATTTAAGTAGAAAAAGAAACAAGCTTCCTCAAGACTTGTTTTTGGTCCATTTGTATCTACTCCATAGACTTAATTATGTTTATTATTCTATATATTGACTTTTTATTCGTCAAGACTTGTTATTTGTCCTTCTGTATCTACTAGATAGGCTTTATTCGCATATTATTCTATATAGGCTATATTAGGCATGGTATTCATCTCAATCTTGAGTACTTCTTCTTGATCCTTCTGTATCCACTAGAAAGGCTTTATTAGGCATATTGTGTATTGATTTATAGAGCTTTGCTTTAGAATTAGAGCCGGATTGTGTAATTTCCGCTTCTGTGTATAAGTTAGCTACTGTCGGTGTCCCTGACGCCTTAATATCACTTTTATTCGAGATTTTCGAGAGGATTTTGACAATTTTCACGAGATATATATAAAGTTTATTTCAAGGTAGGGATTGTCGGGGTTCGGTCACTGCTACTTAATAAAACTACATTTTATCATAAAAATGGTTTTATTGTGCCGACGTTTCGGCTTGAACTTCAAGCCTTCATCAGGGCTGTAAAAAACAAGTAGGACGGATGTAGTACTGAAATATACACACACATATATATATATATATATATATATATATATATATATATATGCCTACAAACAAAAATACACATACATATATACATACATACATATGTGGAAAAAGACAAAAACATAAAATACTAGAACATAATATATAGAAGAACAATGTGCTCTAGAAGTGTTTGGATTATTAGGAAAACAGATTTTTACAGCCCTGATGAAGGCTTGAAGTTCAAGCCGAAACGTCGGCACAATAAAACCATTTTTATGATAAAATGTAGTTTTATTAAGTAGCAGTGACCGAACCCCGACAATCCCTACCTTGCATCATCAACGGTCAACGATCTCCTCTCAATAAAGTTTATTTCTTTTCTAAGCTTTTCAAATGACACTAGGGATATGAACGGAGCCGTGCTAAGATGAAGCAGTTCCTGCGAGTCGGACTTTTTTTAGTTTTGTTAGCATCCCTGCATTCCTCGTCCCACCAAGGAACAGGTCGTTTCCTTGAAGAGGATGAGGTACGCGGGATTGATTTACTTGCTGCTTCGTTTATTGCTTCTAATATCTTATTGAGGTAGTCCTCTGGGGAATCGGCTGAATCAGGTAAGCTAAGTAATTTCTGATACTTATCCCAGTTGGCCAGCTTTAGATTCCATTTTATTGGTCTTCTGTGCTCACTACATCTACCAGCATGGTTTATTATTATCGGAAAATGGTCTGACCGATGTAGGTCTCCAAGTGTACTCCATTGAAGATATTGAACGATTGAAGAACTTGTAATTGTAAGGTCGATTGCATCCAAATTTCCAGATGATTCGGTAAAGTGAGTGGGTGAGTCATCATTTATGATCACGAGGTCCATCTCCTCAAGAACGCTGTAGAGTACGCGGCCTTGAGGGGTGGTCCTTCGAGATCCCCAAGCTATATTATGTGTATTAAAATCACCGAATACTATTATTGGTGGAGGCAATTAATTAATTAATTAATTAATTAGATCTTTTATATCATCAATGTTATAGCCTCTTCCTACCGGTAAATATAGTGAGCAAACAGTGCATTTTATAGGGGCTTCCAGACGCACTGCGACTGCTTGTAATGTTGTTACTAGAGCAATGGAGCGTGCTCCTAAAATTTCCATGACATAAAGGGCAACACCTCCGTGGCTTCGGCCACCAGGTAGAACACATGTGCACACATTTGTAACCACCCAACCGCCGAGTAGATCCTACAGGAAACTTGGTTTCCTGAAGAGCCACCACCTAAGTCTTTGTAAGTGTGCAGGAGATAGCGCAGCTCGTCGCTGTGCTCTGAGAAGCCACGTATGTTCCATTGAAGAAATCTATTAAGCAGGGACATTTAGGTATTATATAATTATTTTTGGCCTGACTCATCAGGGAGTATCTCTAAACTGCTTTTTTTCTCTTTTACTTTATTCCGTCAGATAAATACTTGCACTCGCGATTGACCAAAAAAAACTTTATTGGTATGAGACACAAGCAAATAGTACAACAATATTTACAAGATAAAGGTCATAGCTATTGAGAGGCGAGGAGACAACTGATGGAAGAGGAAGGGATGGGTTCTTATATAGAGGGTATCTTCCTGCTGACTCAGTAGATGCTGTGTTAGTTGTAATCGTGAAGTTTGGTGCTTTAAGTCCTCCCCCCCTTAAGATTCGAAGTCCTCTGAGAATGACTTAGGCAGGGAGTCTCCAAGGGCTGTAATACATCTTGGGTACTTCAGGTCTGAAACTAAGTCTCTGAAATTCATAATGACCGTCGTCAGTACTGAAAGCTGTTTGTTAAGTAAGTCTTCTATGTGTGGAAGTGGAAATTTGTCGGGTATAGTTTCTTGATTAATTTTCCGATAATCTATTACCATTCAGCCTTTTGGAGTACCACTAGCGTCCATTTTCTTCGGTACTATCCAAACTGGTGAATTGTAAGGGGAATTACTTGGTCGTATGATACCTGCTGTCAATAGCTTGTCAACTTCCTCTTTAATGGCTTTTTTGAAGTTATTTGGGTACCTGTAATTGCGTGTGTATATAGGTCTGTCAGTTTTGAGGATTATTTTGTGTTTTAACAAGTCAGTAGCCTTAAGTGGTTGATCTGTATTTTTAATAAGCATGTTATAATTTTTTATCAATTGAACAAGCCGTTGTGTTGTGCTCTCATCGAGATGGTCAGTACGTATGCAAGATCTTGTCCTATTTTTATTATCGTCTTTATGATTATGATTTCCATTAGTTTCAGTATGTATTTTATTATTATCGTTTACAATTACTTCATCGATAACTCTTATGTTATTCATATTTTTCACTAACTTTTGCTCACACTTTTTATCATACTTATAATCGTTACTCATATCTCCACTAGGTATATCATCATTGGTATGAATTATTATATCTTTACTATCATTATCTTCGTTATTTACTTTATTATTATCTTTTTCAATGAAATTCAATTCATTACTTAATATACCGTTTATAATTTTAATAGAATTTAATAAAAAAACTTCCTATGATTCAAAATTCATTTTACACTTTAAATCATTCATAGATTCACAACCTAATAATAATTGAAACTTATCGCTAAATGGTAAAATATAAAACTTAACTAATAATTTATCGTTAATGCCTAGCATTGGAGCAAGGTTCAGCTCAACAGATTGAGTGACCTTTTCGCGTCCTGCCGGTGTTTTAACAAAAAATTCTTCCGAGTTAGTTTGGATTCCCTCGGGTAAGGAATTTGGATGGATAAAATTTTTAGAAGAGCCGGTGTCCAAAAGCCATGTCTGTCCTAGTTTGTCATTGAAATGTAGAATATTCTCGGTAATCATCAGGGAATATTCGGGGAGTGTGGATTGCCTAGGCCTAAAAAATGGTCGAATTTTTCAAGGAGGGAATCCATGCGCGTTTCCAACGTTGTTAATCGATCGTCAGCAATGTGGTTGAGAGGTTGTTGATTGGATCGAACGGTGCTCATAGAAACCGTATTTTGGGAGTCCCGTTTGTTGTTGAAAAATCGTTCCTGTTTTTGTTTGTCCCACTGTGTGTTATGAATTGGGGTGTTGTCAATAGGCTGTCCATTTCCTGGGGGTCTGTCATAGGATGGGTAAGTTTGTGGTTGAGTGAAATGTGGAGTTTGCCTGGCCCATATTGGTTCACGGAAAGAGTGAGGTTCATATTGCCTAGGTGGTGTAAAGTGGTATGGTTGTGGTGGTGTATTGTGATAGTTTGGCCGTCTGTTAGAGTGCTTAAAATCACTGTAGGTATTGTCTGTTCGAGAATTATAGTTGTTCTGTTTATATGGAGCCCTATGTCGTTGGTCATGTTGGCTTTGGGGTCCATAAAGTCTGTCCACAATATGAGATGCCTCATTCTGTATGGCATTGCGTATGTCATCCAGAGTATGTGTCTGTATTTGGCTAAGAAAGTCACATAAGTTAGGATGTAGGTTGGATTTAATATAGTAATTCATTTCTAGGTCCTTTGTTGTGATGTATGCGTTTTTGTCAGCGATACTTGTTTCCATAAGTACCCTAGAGTAAATGGGGGCCCTAACTTTGGCTACGCGGTTAATGAAAGCAAGTGGGTGTTCCTTAGGGTAAGGTCGGATGCTGTATAGGTCCATGGTTAGTTGTTCCACAGTCCTGGAATCTCGAAAAGAAGCATGGAGGTAATCGATAAGGGCTTTGATGGTGGGAAATGTGTTAGTTAGTAAGCAATGTCGTGTGTTACCTACAAGTCGAGCTTTTACTTTAGTTAATAGTCTAGTGTGATTCTGATCCTGAAGGGAGTTGTCTTTGTGACATACCGAGTTAAATACCTCCTGAACCGTCTGCGTAAAGAATATCAAATCCTCCGGGTTACCATTAAATTGGGGGATGTGATCATAATCATCCTTAACCATTGAGTAAGCCATAGTGGGGTGATTTACGTTAGCTTCAGGAATGTCAGAAAGGTCAGTTTGTCGCAATTGGTTAAGCCTGTCTTGAAGTGTTGGCATGAAAAAGGTGTATACACAAATTAAGTTAAAATTATGTTAGTAAAAAAAATTTGGAAAAAATACAAAATAAAAATTTCTTAAAAATTAGTGCCAAAGGTCTCTACCTCAAGTTTTCTTGGTGTCACGGTAGTATTCATGTAGGGTTGCTACGCTGGATGAGTATTGAAATACTCCTGTTGTGGGAGGTCCTGGATCCGGTTGCTATTTCTTCGGTTCCTCACGAATCCTCCCAAGTCCAAACAGTGCGTTTCCCTTGAAGTTCGGGCGCCAGATCATATCCCTCATATTTCGGACTTGCACTCGCGATTGACCAAAAAAAACTTTATTGGTATGAGACACAAGCAAATAGTACAACAATATTTACAAGATAAAGGTCATAGCTATTGAGAGGCGAGGAGACAACTGATGGAAGAGGAAGGGATGGGTTCTTATATAGAGGGTATCTTCCTGCTGACTCAGTAGATGCTGTGTTAGTTGTAATCGTGAAGTTTGGTGCTTTAAGTGTCTCACTTTTGCAGAGCGAAAAGGACCAACACTATCATCCTTCACATCTACAGGGCTTTCACCCTGCGATAATGAAGAAGGTGTGAGTGGGGATGTCTCGACTGGAGGAGGAGTTAGTCTTCCCGATTCTTTATTCGTTTCAGTGGTTATATTTGAAGGGGGTTTAGGACTGGGATCGAGGGCACTAAGGATGAGGTGAGGAGTTGGAGGTGGGGGGATTTTGGGAATTTAGAGGTTTGAGGTACAGGAGTGATAGGAGGAGTAGGTTTTTTCAATATTTTATCTTTAATTTCTTTACTTTTTTCTCTTGCGTTGATCTCATTTTTGGCCACACTAGAGTAAGAACCTCTGTAGGCATGAGAGGCACTCCTGGCGAGTAACCTCGCTTCTTTAATAGTCAAATTCTTGATTTCTGATCGCATTTTCTGAATCTCATTCTCGATTTTAAATTATATGCAGTCTTTAGAGCGGGAGTTGTGTGGCCCGTCACAATTCGGACATTTGGGATGGGTTGGACAAGGGTCCGGAATGTGAGTCGGATGTCCACAAATACAAATTTCTCGCTCCGATTTGCACCTTGCTGCCGAGTGTCCGAATTTCTGGCACCTAAAACACCTCAATGGTGGTGCGATGTAAGGCGTCACTCTCAATTTGTAAAAGGCGGCTTGTATACTTGTCGGAATTTCGGGGCGGTCAAATGTCAACATAACACTCCCTGTAAATTTTGGGGTTTCATCTGTGCAGCTCGCAGACCTCTCTTTGCGGAAAAATCTGCGAACAGCGATGACGCCCTCGTCCTTTAAGCCTTCCAATATTTCTTCATCTGTAGTATGCTCAAAGTCAAAACAGGTAACCACTCCTCTGGAAGTATTCAGAGTCTTATGTAATTCTCCGTCCTAAAATTCGTCGTTAATAATAAATGGACGTTAAAATTAAATTAAATTATGTAATTCTGCCTTAACACTGAATACTCCCAGAGTTTTAGAATTTAACAATTATTCTGATTGAGCCTGCGTGGTTGCTTCAATCAGCAGGGGAACCATTGGCCATTTTGCTGATTCCCGCTACATTTCCAAACTCATGAAGAATTAGTTTGTTTATCAAAAACGGAGATATCTTGTTAAAAGACTGGTCATCCGCTCTGCACAAAACAACATACTTCGCAAATCTTTGCACTTGATAACTTGTTCTTCGAGTGATCATTTTTTACCTCTTCTCATCCTCTTTTTCTCAGGAGACCTTGTCGGTATACTATACGGGGTCAGGGTGTACTGAGAAATCGAAATTTGGTTATCAGTGTCCAACCTCCGGTCCGAGCAGACTTTGTTCTGCTCAGGACCAGAGGCCGTATAAACACTATTACCTACAGCTTCCTTGAAGGTAGCTGTCGTTTCGTTTTTGCGAGACATAGTTGGTTCCATTTCCATGCGTGTGTCGCCCAGAGGGTCCTGCATTCCCTCTGGGTTATCCTTTAGGGGCAATCCGGCTGTATCCTGTATTGAGCTTGTAGGTCCTTTTTTTTAAGTGACTCAGACCCCTAATCCTTGTCACCGAGTCTTCTGGTGGGGCTGCCACCTAGGCCGGCAGACCGACACAGTTCCTCCCGAAGGAGAGGATCCACTCAGCAGGGAAGGTGTCCCTGCCTCATCACGGATCCCCGCCTCTGCTGTTCGCCGTCCTTATGGGTTCACCAAAAGAACGTTGCCCAGGGGGAAATCAGCAGTAGGCGTTGACGGGAATCGGGAATGCTAGGAGATGCTAAGCAGTGGAGCAGGGCACTAGAGCTTAGCAGAGCTCCCGTAAGAAGTCGGACGGCTCCCATATCCGCACATCCGCTCCAGCAACCCTTTAGCCCGCCCATTTACCCCCCGTTTTCGAGATATTAAGGAAAATTTACGAAGTTCCCAAAACTTTTCATGTCTATAAATAAAATATTTTATTCTAATCCTTCCTCAACTCCAAACGTAACCGAAATTAAAACATCTTTGTTTATATGCATTTCAAACAAGCAGAAAATATTTTAAATGAATCCCATGATTCTAAGAACCCTTCTAAGTAAAAACTTGATTCAACAACTATTTCCCAACTTTTCTCGAAAACGGTTAAATCTATTGCCTTAAATATTATTTCATTCGTTTTCCTGGGCCAAGAAGCCTATAAAACAAGTACTTACAAGTATATGACGTAAGCGTAGCAATTTTTTTCGCGCGAATTTCGCTTCAAAAACCGTGCTCCGGTGGACGGATTCTGCTGGTTAACGAACTTGACCTTTCAAATTAGACTAAAGATTTTTGTATCAAATTTCATCAAAATCGGACCATTACCTAGAGCAAGAACAGACATATATTATTGGTCCACCGTTATTTTCGTTCTGAAACGTAAAATGTTCTAGTCGGCACTTCCGGATTGCGTCATGAGATCAACCTTATAAGCGGGGTTCGTCCCTGTGGAGGGAGGGAGGAACCGCGCTAATAATGCCGTACAAACACCAATAATTCTCCCCAGCGAAGAAACTTCATAAATTATATATATATATATACACTCACAAATAGAGCTCAAACAAAGTAAATATGATTATTGATAATGATAATTAGCTCTCATTTAACAAATATTCAAGGATTAGAAAAGTTCCCAAACCTTTTTTTTATTTTCATGATTTTGACCTTGGGTAGATGTAGAGAGTAAATAGAGAGTAAATATGTAACGGTTTGGGTTGATAGAGCTCTCTGAGGGAGGTGTGGGATCAGAAAATGAACAAAATGTCCTTTGCGATATTCCAAAATCAGTATTGAAATTATTTTATATATACGCTCATGAACAAATTCCACTTAACACCCATTTGACTCTGCCTAATTGATAAGCTTGTCAATTATTGATAAATATCAATAATATCCGTTTCAAGCGGAGTGTTCTGTCGGTATACTTTGGTTGCAAAGTCAGCGTAAAGCGAATATGCGTTGTAATTAGCTAATAGATAGGTCGACGTCAGCTTGATCCAGATTATGCCAAAGAGGTTGGTTAATAGCATTACAAAGCCCATTAACTCCTACAGAGACAGATATTGTATCAGATTGATTGTATCATTGTATCCTTTATATTGACAACTATCTCAATCAAATGTAATGTATTTACGCCTAATCTTTTATCGTTAGAAATATGGATCATGATCTATATATATATATATATATATATATATATATATATATATATATCTTAATATCGAGCAGATCACCCTTGTTGCGAAGCCCTCGAAATGAATGAATAAATAAATAAATATCTTAATAGAGTTATTAGATAAATTATTATAAAAATTAATGAAGATAAGTATTGTTTGTAAAAATATTTTATTTTCCCGCATTATGACGGCACACTATCAATAGCACTAGTTAGCGAAATGTCTATTTTTGAATGTCTCTAAATAAATCATTCATGTTTGAAAATACTATATTAATCATTATTAAATATTCTTAATTATTTTGTAATTGAGGATTTCAATGTTCTTTCAGTCAGGAAGCAAAGACAAATTTAAACATTTGAAATAAACATTATTACTCAAAAACTTTAAGAATGACAATAAATAGAGTAATTGGCAATGTCTCAAGAATTAAATTTAATTTAATGAACTTTATTAAGAAAACAAATTAACAAGACAGAACCATCATGTAACATGGAAGTAAAACTCGCGGACAGAAGTCCATAGTCTATAGGATCCCTTGGACATCATTCATAGTTACGTTTTACGTTTATTTGAAACCCTACAAATATAGTGAAATCGACAGTAAATTAATCCCCATTATAAAAAAATTAATAACTAGCTGACCCTGCGAACTTCGTACCGCCTAACAGTCGATTCTTTATTTTTTTTTTTTTTAATACTTATTCTGCAATTCGGGACACCGGGTCAGCTAGTAAGATAAAAAATGAAAAAAGAACGTTAATAAGACAACAGTTACATTATGTCAAAAAATAAAAATTATAAAACACTTAAAATTCTTTTAATAGTCACTAAAAAATCACAATGAAAATTACAATTTCAGATTTCTTATTATGATACCTCCTATAATATTTCATTTTATTTTTACTTATTCTAAATTAAGTTTCATTTTTATTGTAGTACTTTATGGTAGACGATATTTTTGTTTGATTACCTGGCACGTAAACCAAACAGAGCAGATAGTTTTCCAACACGGGAACAGGCAAAATACAATTGACCATGCGAGAAACGTAGGTTTTCTAGATTAATACCACAAACACTTAATGACTGCCCCTGGGAATTGTTTATAGTCAAACTGTGTTCATAGGTCCAATAGCAACACAGCTGCAGGAACTGTAATGAATTCACAGCAGCTCGATTCAAACTAGCACCATTATTAGTCGAATGTCGGGCTTCACGGGTCTGTCTTAACCGAATTCTTTCACGTTCATTGCGATCTTCACGTTCCTGGGCAGTACGATTAGATTGATAATTAATTTGATTCGTTGCATTTCGGGTTCTTCTGCCTAAATTTGTCCACCGCCTTATAGGAGGCATATTTAGTAAGTCACAAACACACAACACTTTTGTAATTTTATAGAAATTTGTGGCTTTTAGATTTAGTAATATTATAGATGCACAGGAAAGAGACGTTTACATTTCAAGTGACATTTTACCACAGACAATTTACATTTTACCATAGACAATTTGTTTTTGAGTAATGTTACCATCGTATAAATATTGACAAATTTTGACATTAATATTTATACGATACTAACGTCACTCAATTGTTTTGCCTTCCCGGAACCCCTCCATTAACACTTAAATTTTATAGTATGGTATTAAATTTCAAATTGGCCTGTAAGTATTATTACGAATCTTTTGTATGGGAATATAGAAAAGCGGGGTCTTTTTTATTTCTTTTACGCAAATATAAATTATTTGAAATTGCAGTGATTACATGTTCTTATTTATTTAAATTTTAGCGTTCATTACTATTAACTGAGAATTTTAGGACGGGTTATCTATAGGTTACCACCCTTTTCTAGACAGGATAGGGCTGATGCCTTTTCTTTTTACTAAAGAAAAGCCACCACCCCATAATGAGAATCGAACCCACGACCCTTGGCACGGAGTGTTAAGTACTCATGATGTTCTTATTTTTACTATTATAGTTATAAACTTAAATAAAAATGTATTTATTTTAAAAAAAATTTATTTAAATTTTAACGTCCATTTATTATTAACTACGAATTTTAGGACGTTAAAACAATATAAACAAAGAGTGAATTGTTGCTTATACACAAATAACCTAATACATTAACTGTTAAAAATATTCTAGTTGAGAACATATGTTTTTATTGAAAAATGAATTTGCGTTAACTAAGTAAAAAATACCCGAAAAGGGTTGTTTTTAGACTTTTTCAGGCAATTTTTTGAATTTTTCTCTCCGTAAGAACCATCCTCGTACTTCAAGGAATATTATGAAAAAAGAATTAGCGAAATCGGTTCAGCTGCTCTCGAGATTTGCGCTTAGCAACACATTCGGCGATTCATTTTAGCGCGGTTCCTCCCTCCCCCATAGGGAGGAACCCCGCTTATAAGGTTGATACAATGAAACAATCCGGAAGTGCCGACTAGAAAATTTCGCGTTTCAGAACGCCTAGAGACCGAACATAACGGTGGTTCAAATTTGTATATATATATATATATATATATATATATATATATATATATATTTATTTATTTATTTATATATATATATATATATATATATATATATATATATATATATATATATATATAGATATATATATATATATATATATATATATATATATTTGTCTGTTCGCTCATTTCTGGCTTCCCTAATGGTCCGATTGTGATGAAATATGGTACAAAAATCCGTCGTCCAATTTGAAAGGTCGAGTTCGTTAACCAGCAGAATCCGCCCACTGGAAGATGGCGTTTGGGGCGAAATTCGCCCAAAAAAAATCGTAACGCTTACGTTTTTGAGTTCATAACCTTGTAAGTACTCGTTTTAGGTAATACTGAAGGAGAGTGTCCTCAGCACCGATTTTCTTCAAAATTTGCACTATAACGTATTTTGATGCACTAAACACGAATCCGTTGGGAAAAAAAGTTGCTCGCAACTAGGAAAGAAGTTATTAAGCACTAAATTTCACTGTTATGGAGGTTATTAAAGACGGGGTAAACAGCTTATATGTAAACACGCGCCTGCGCAATAGTCCTTAATGACGAAGTGTAATTGAAATTTAGACTCACCTGTGGTAGCTGACTTGGTCGTAAACTGTCGCTTTTGGGCATACGTACTATGCGTTTCCGCTCGCTCAAGAAAACATCAAAACCCCTAGTCAATCCAACTCGCAGAAATGAAAAGAATTCTATGGCCCAAAAGTCGTCCAAGGCAGTCTTCCCTAACCTTCATAACAGTGAACTTTTTTTTTAAATAACTTCTTTCCTAGTTGCGAGCAACTTTTTTTTTCAACGGATTCGTGTTTAGTGCATCAAAATACGTTATAGTGCAAACTTTGAAGAAAATCGGTGCTGAGAACACTCTCCTTCAGTTTTACCCTCGTTTTATATGCTTCCTGGGCTAGGAAAACGAATGAAACCATTTTCAAGGCGATAGCTTTAACCGTTTTCGAGAAAATTGGAAAAATAGTTTTTGAATACCGTTTTTGGTTTGGGTACTTAGAATCATGGGATTCAGTTGAAACATTTCCTGCATGTTCTACTTTCATCAAAACTAATATGTTGAAATTTTGGTTACGTTTGGAGTTAAGGAAGGGTTAGAATAAAATATGTTATTAACAGACATAAAAAGTTTTAGTAACTTTGTTTACTTTCCTTAATATCTCGAAAAAGATTGAGAATCTTGGTAAACGGAAGAATACCATTAGAAAGCTTATTAAATGCTCTAAAAACTCTAAAAAAAAAGGTTCTAATAAAAGTTTTGATTAGGCGATGTCAATCGGAGAAATAAGAGCTTAAATCTTTAAAGTAATTGATTTCGCTTATTCGAACTGTTCTTTTTGTCTGTTTTTTATTCCTTGTTATTTTTTAATTGCTTATAGTTGGATAATGTATTTGACAATAAAATTGGTTAAGTAAAATAACAAAAACAATTTATTGTTAGAAATATAGATTTCCAGGATTCCAAGACCTTGTCACTAGAGGGACAGTTTCTAGTGTTGCCGACCCTTCCAGGAAAGATTGTAAATCATGACCTTTCAAGACTTTACTACACACAGAAATGGCGTTAGTGACCTTAAGGGTTGACACGCCATTATAATAATTAATTTTAAAAAAAAGACTGGTCGAACCCAAATAATAACTGCTTCTATTTTAATCTTTTCAAATTAGACTAGGGATATGAACGGAACCGCGCTAAGATGATGCAGTTCCTGCGAGACGGACTTTTTTTATATAATTGCTGGGTTGGTGGGTCTCCCCGTAGTATTTTAAAAAAAAAACGAAGAAAAAAAAATCGTGGCTTAGTGGAACCCTTCACTTTCCTAATCGGCAGGCCGCAAATCGACTTCGAAGTTGCTAGTCAGCGACGAAAGACTGAGGATTTGAGATCTTAAGCATCGAGCAAACAATTTGCTTATTTCGTCAGGAACATAGATTTGGGATCTTCGCCTAAAGCCGACTGCTATCGAAAGGCGATTTCCTTTTCTCTTACTACCATGTCCCCGGAACGAGCTCTTCTTTTGATTTTGTCGACCGGTATGAACAGGAACGCGTATCCGTTCTTGCGAAATACATCCAAAGCGGACGGTTTGAACTAATTCCCAAGCTATAAGAAAGTATAACAGGAAAAGAAGAAATGCTATCCTGATTCTGGTGTTACTGTAATGGAATCTTTTGCTTCGGCAGAACTTCAGTCACTATTGAATCATACGTGTACAAGGATCCTAGAAGCTCAACATAAACTAGTAGCTCCATTGATTTTCTAAAACGCTAATTCATTATACCAAACCTTTTAATACAATGTCTTTAGAAAACTGGAAAATCATTCAGTTACTTCGATAAACGATTCATCCATTCTTTACAGGAGCTCCGTAGACTTTTATAAGTATTTTATTCGTGGTTATGTGCTCTAACCTCTAAGATGGTTTCAAAGTTTTGGCCAAGATTTTTCAATTTTTTCCCATGGTGCGGCGGCAGTATTTTCTCATCTCACGGCTCGTTGAGGAAATTCCTGGCTGCACCGGGGATGTCGGCGCTAATAGCCCAGAAGTCGATGCGTCGTTAAAAAATAAAATAATAATTGCTAAATAAAACCTTGTAATTGTTTAAAGTGTACATTTGTGCAATCAGATAGATTCAGGTTTATGTTGTACCCATTGTGCAACGATTTTACATTTTTAAAAAATTGAAATTAGGATTTTGTGTTGGGAACATTACGGTTTTTTTCCAACAAAGCCGTTTTAAACAAAAAGTGACTGGTGTATGTATAAAGTAAAATGTTAAAGATTGACAAGAAACAGGAAATTATTATGACTTCTGAGAGTCTGACGTCGAGTCGGATGGCCTGTAAGTCTCCTCCTATTTTCAGTTTGAATAATTTACTTCATTTCCCATGTTTTTTGCCTGAAATCTTACTTACAGATGGGCACTACAGGCCGCGAAGGACCAAGGCCTCAGCCAACAGCTCATTCCAGGCAGCTCTGTCTGTTGCAAAACAGCTCCAATGGTGTATTCCCATTTCCTTCTTCACGTCGTCCAGCCAGAGCAATCGAGGTTTACTCCGCCTTCTTCCGCCGCTCCACATTACATAAAGCACCTTTCTTGGCAAGCTCTCGGGGATCATTCTCCCGACGAGTCCCAACCAGTTACATGGGCGTATATAGGAAATAATTTCGGGAGGGGCTGGGAAAATTTCGGGGGGGGGGGGGGGGGCTGAGACAATTTCTGGGGTATGGAATACTACAAATTTAGAGCTTGGAATAGTTTTAGGCAATTAAAACGCTATTAAGCCTAAAATAAGCTATTTTTTATTAACTAAGTGATCTTATTTAACCCCTTAACGGGCAAGGGCCTCTTGAGCGGCCACTGCTCGCTGAAATTAAAAAATGACGCGAGTGAAGCGGAATTGGTTCCAATGCTTCCTGCTAGATGCCGGCGTATGCCAAAAAATAGAATTTGGAGGTCTTGGGCCCGAGGAGCCGATATATGACGAAGTTGACCGCTAAAGCGGTCCTTGCCCATTCCCGCACTCGTCATGTGTCAGTGTTGGCCGTGCATTATTGGCTCTCTGGATCACTTATCTTATCCAGAAATCGTTTCAAAGTATGTAATAATTCTTTTATACATTCTAGATTAGGAATTAATTGATTTTAATTGAAATGAGTATTTCGCTTACATGTTATTCATTGATTTGTCTCATAAGAACCTTACTCTCGTGAGACTGGAAGGAAAAAATACTTTTTTTGGCATTCCTAATGAAATGTTTTTCTCAATTCTGTCTTAAATGATATTGTGAGCTGGCATGTTACTATTATTATAATTTTTTTTTTTTTTTTTTTTTTTAAAGCCTGCCAATCTTAGGGTATCGCCATCGTATAAACCATTTTCATTTTCGGGATCTTTGCGGCTTGGAAACAGCTTTACGACGTATCGCGGGCATTGCATATCGGGGATTATTCCCCGATGCCTGGAATGGGCAAGGGCCGCTCAAGCGGCCGACCCCGTATTTATGGATACAATTTTTTTTTTAACATCCTGAGTTGATATTTAGTAAATGGATGCCCCCAGACTCCCAAATATAAATTAAAAAAATTCCAACATAGCTAGCGAAATTTGCCCGTTAAAGGGTTAAGTTATTTTTAAGGATTTTATGAAACCTTTTTACCATCAAATGAAAATTTCGGGGGGGGGGGCTGCAGCCCCCCTTACATACGCCCATGACCAGTTAAGCCTTTGAAGTTTTATGAAGGGAATTATGTCTGGGTCTCCATACAACTCATTAGGCTCATGATTGATTTTTATCCCCCAAAAGTCACCACACTTTACCGGGCCAAATATCCTTCTGAATACCTTCTGCTCCCAGACTTTTACGATTCTTGTACTTTTTTTAGTTAGTACCCATGCTTCACTCCATTTTTGACTACTGGGCGTAGGACTGTCTTATAAAGATGGATCTTTGGTTTTCTGGAGAGCCTCTTGAACCTGAATATTTTCTGCACACCAAACAGACATCTATTTCCTATATCTATTATGCTGCCCAAGTGCTAGAACTGCCTACAGATTTTGAAAGTAACACCTCCAAATTCTACAGACTCTTCTTTGCCGTTCTGTATTGCCTTTAATGTGCTTCAGTACAGTCTTGCCTTCATTGATTTTGACCCCAAATTCCGTGGCAGCACTAAGAAATTCTTCCAGAGCACTTACTAACATTGGCACTGTTCTCGCTGAAATGACTACATCATCAACATACGCCAGGTGCTGTGTCAATCTATTAAAAATTATGGGTTCGTCCTTATTTCACGTATGGCTAATTAGAGGACCAGATTAAATGAAAGTACTGAAAGGGGGTCCCCTCAACAAAGTCTCATGGATATTAAAAAGCTCTCGGATATATTTTTATTGACTTTTATCTAGCAACTAGTGTCCTTTAGGGTCATTTTAATTAGACCTATTAACTTACATGGCATAACCAATGAGTCTAATCCTTAAAACATTTTTTCATGATCAACATTGTCATAATCCTGCTTAAAGTCCTTTCCAACATCTGTCTCAAAGTGAAAATATTTTCTGTAGGAGAACTTCCTGTTTCACCAATCTCTTTCTCAGTCCATGCCATTACACTTCTGCTAATTGCTATAATGAACACTTTAAATTAAATTTTAACATTCATTTATTATTAACTATCAAGTTTGTAATGTCTATTTATTATTGAGCACTTTATATAACACTCCAAGTAAGGAAATTCCTCTGTAATTTTCGCATTTAAGTCTATTTCCTTTCTTGAAGATTCGGCAGACGAGAGCCTCATTCCCTGAAATCGACTTAATAAATTTGAATTTTCGTGACCACAGATGACTCGGGACCACATATTCTGTTCAACTTATCGAAGTTCTACACTTCATGAGCTGACTGTATATGCAATGTATAGAAACATGCTAAGATGAAACAGGTCCTGTCAAACAAATTAAATTTTTCAAATGATTACAATTATCAGAGAAATTGATATCTTAAATATTCACTATAGGCCTTTGAAGGTTTCTACCAAAAAATCAAGAGGAAAGGAATTTTGAGGCCATCAAAACTCAGTGAAACTGTAGTTTTTATGCTAGCCAATGGCTTATTAATGTGCCAGCTGAGGAAGACAACAGTCCTAAGCAAATCTAAGAGTTCCAGTTGGTGAGTTCAACAATCGTTATTTAATACAAGCATTAATAAATTGTAGTAGTTTGTTAGGATTACTGGTTCAGGATGAATAACTTCTATTTCCAGGGAGACACAGCCGGAAAATGCAGCTAAATTAACATAACCTACTCCACGATGTATATACAAAATAATTTCGAGGGGGCGGGCTGGGAGAGTATTTGGGGGGTTTGGAATACTAGCAATATAGAACTTGGAATATTTAGCCAACTTAAACACTATTACACCCAAAAAAAAAATATTTTTTTCTAATTAAGTGACGTTATTTAATTTATTTTTAACTTACTTATTTATGTATTATTTTTTAAGAAGAAAAGCTACCACCCCTAGTAGGAATTGAGATATTAAACATATGTCAAAATTTGTGAATTATTATTAATTATTGTTTTTTTTACAGAAATAGTGATTTTTTTCTATTGAAAAATTGTATAAATTAAAAATGTGTTTTATGAGATTAAATATAATAAGACAGCCAAAAGATTCCTCCAGGATTTTAGACGTAGTGAAAGATACATCAGAATTAATAGAAAGAAAGATCCATCCTAGGAGTATCTGATTGCTGAAAACAAAGGTATATGTGTATATACCTATATACATATATACATATATATATATATATATATATATATATATATATATATATATATATATGATTGGGTTATACACATAACACATAGAATAGCATATAGAACTCTCAGGATAGATTTCTGGATAGTCATTACAAAATAATTAAAATTACTTTTATACAGCTGTGTGTTTTTATTTATTTTGTTACGGCGCTTCGACATCTAGGCCATTAGCGCCGACATCAAGGGTGCAGCGAGGAATTCTCCCAACAAGCTGTGAGATAAGAAAATTCCTGCCGCCAGTGGGAATCAAACCCAACATTTCTCGCTTATGAATCTAAGGCGCTAGCCACTAGACCACGGGAGACCCCATGTGTTTTTATTCTTTCATTTTTATATCATAATACAATTATACAGGGTGTTCCCAAAAGACAATGCAGCCAAACTTTGGGAATCGATGCAGGATAAAAAAAAAACAAAGAAAAAAAGTCTGTTGGCATATACCTTGTTTTTCCTTCCTTTCTGAGAAAAACGTAAAAACTAAAAAATAATGAAAAGGAAGTCTTTCAAAATACCTATATAAAAATCATTAAAAGTATTTGTTTTATCTCCTGTCCCATCTACCCCCTTGTTGGCTTGGCCCCTTGCAGCAATACAGGCATCACATCGCATATTGACAGACTGGATGGCATTTGTGCATTGCTCTGCTGTAATCTGTTCCCAGGCCCATCTAGTGCAACGGATGAGGTGCTCTATTGAGCCAATGTACTCCCTGAAGACCAAATCTTTAATGTGCCCCAATGCGAAGAAATACCAGCGTGTGAGGTCTGGAGAACGAGCCGGCCAAGGTACCGGTCCACCAAGTCCAATGCAACATCCTGGATAGTTAGTATCCATCCAGTTTCAGACGGCCCTCCCATAGTTGGCTGGACAACCGTTGAGGTTGAACCACCTTCTCATTCTCTGTGCCAATTCGACTCCCTCCAAGTACAAGGACAGTTCATTATCTAGGCATGCGTGGAAAGACTCTGCTTTAAGTTGAGGCAGGGGGTTTATCTAGGCCTTATGAAATACTGCCTTTTCAATGAAAAGTTTTCATACATTTTTTTTAAATTTTTTTACGTTTTTCTCAGAAATGAATCAAAAACAAGATGTATGCCAAAGAACTTTAATACTTTCTTTTTTTCATCCTGCATTGATTCTCGAAGTTTGGCTGTTTTCTTTGGGGAAAACTGCCTGTATATCTTGATTTTATGGCCCAATTCTGAAACTTTGGTCTCTTGTCACAGTAACATATGCATTTTATTTATTTGTATTATAATTGGTAATTTCAGGTTTTTTGTGCCTCCCCCTTTTAAGAGTGTCAATACAGAAGAGCAATGTATTAATGAGGAAACAAAGAAAAATCACTGTACACACACTTCATCTTGTACCGATAGTTTAAAGAAGGTATGTAAAGATAGACGAATAATTTTTGTTGCTCAAATAAATCATACTAACTGTTGCTCAAGGTTAGCTTAAGAATATGAACTCTTTTGTTACTGAAATTTATTAAACAGGATGATTTTCACTTGCAGTTATATATACATGGCTGGGGGAGGGGAAAGTTCAGTGTCAATTCAAAAATGTTTACATCCAGTGGTATGATTTTCACACCACAATAGAACCAGTACTAATTATTTTCAGATAAAAAAACAAAAACAAAAAAAAAACATGTTTTTTCAGATTAAATCGTGTTTCTTGACTTGACTTAAATCCTGGGATCCCTTAGGTTGGGCATATGGCTGTCACAAAGCTCCATCACCCTCTCTTTCCAGTTCTTTGTTACTGGGCCACGTTTTGCCATTTGGCCAGCCTTCTGCGCCACACCTTCCAGGATATGTCTCCAAGCCTCTCTTGGGCATCTCCTCCTTTCACTAGCCCTGGGGTTCCCTTCCAGGCTCTGTGGCATTAACCTGGAGTGCGGATAGATCGACATTGGTGACCGTTTCCGGTCACTATACACTTAATACATTTCGCAGACACCTGTAGATGAACGTCTGCTTGTCAACTGCTTAGCTACCGGCTGTTTTTCACAAACTTATAAGAGTACAGACTTCACATTGCAATTAAAGAGCCAAATGATTGTCCACATCCCGATCTCTTGCGATTGGCCAGAGCTGTGAGAATGCTTTCTGCAGTAATATTGAAGATTTTGTTTAAGCTGTCCCATGTACTTTTATGGTACCTGCCTTCTTTCTACTGACTGTTTCCTCATCATTGGTTTCTAATTTCAAGAAACTAAATTTATTTGACAACTCGAGATTCAAATGATACACATGTGGTCTTTTTGGTTTTCATTATTCGTGCCTGATGACACCCACAAGAAGCAGGCATTTCTACTTGTTGAGGGTTTGCGGGTTTCCTCTCTCCCTCTATAGAGGAAACATATAAGGGAAGATGTTGTACCTCTGACCGTCTTGTACTTTTGACCACCGAGGATGTGGCGGCATATAGCAACATTTTATAAATTTTGGTGTAATTAGTGTTTAGCTCCTTCACTAAAGGGCTTGTGTAACCTAATTTGGATTATTCAAGTCAAAGAGGATTCTTGCAAAAAATACTTATCCATTTCTATCATAAAAATGTAAGTTATTTATTGATGACGTTTTGCCTCATAATATTTTTTTTATTAAGTCTTTTTACATGGAAATCATTTGACAAAGTAGCTATTACAATAAGAAACAAGGAGTAGCTTCTGAAATTGATTTATCTTAACCCTAAAATTTTTAGCAAGCATTTTAGTTTACTTTACCAGGGTGTTGTACCTCTGACCACGACTAGTTGTTGTACCTTTGACCAGGTCAAAGGTACAACACACCAGAGTAATTTTTACATTCTTCTGCTACAATTGTTATTAAAAAAATTAATATTGGTTTCTTCAATTGATCAAAGAATTTGAACAATAATAAATTAAATAAGTTCAAACTGACTTTATTAATCCTCAGTGTAGCAGTTCTAACCTATCGCCTCTTATCGTTCCTCTTGAAGTTGTAATACCTCATAGAAAAACGGAGGCAAGGAAAATGTCAAATAGGGGCCGGCCTAAAGGGAAACCTCGTATCCTGACAGATATTCCTGAAAAGCTAATTATTGAAGGTGAAAAAAAAACGAAAGCACCACCCTAAACGTAGGACACCACATACAAATAAACCCCTTCCTAAAAAAGAGGTAAATAAAAAGAAAATTATTCTAATGACAGTTCAGATTCGATACTGACACGGAAATTTCTTCCGGAGAAAGTGACGTTGATCTGTCTGATAAATGTCGTGAGTTAAGTCGATAACCAGCAACAATTTGAAAAATATGACTTGGAAAAAGGAAATTTTATACTTGTTAAAAATAAAAGTAAAAAGACTATTACATATTTAGTCGCAGACATCTGTGGTATTAAGTGTCCAATGTTTAAGGTCCAATATTTGAAAAAAGAAACTTTGAGTGACAAGTTTACGAGAGAAGATGAAAATTTGTACGGTATTGATGTTGAAGACATTGTGGCTTAACTTCCTACTATTGCTAGTGGATCTGCTTGACAGTTAAAACGTTAATCGGTTGGACTGGATTTTTCAGCATATTAAGCATAACATAATATCAATAATAGTTTTTTTTATTATGCTTACATCCTTGTCCTGTATTTATTAAACTTCAATTAATTACAATATTACTGAATACAATTTTTTTTCTGGACTGCTGTATTGTTTTTACGTGGTCAGAGGTACAACACCCCGTGGTCAAAGGTACAACTACATGTTGTACCTTTGACCACTGTACGATTATTTTTTTTTAAATTAATAAAAAATATTAAATGTAAAGCTAGAACCTTGAAAAAATTAAATATGATAAACAATAGAATACTAATTACAATGAAATAAAAAAAATGAATTTTGCCTTAATATTCAAGCTAAAAAAAATTCCATAGTCAAAGGTACAACACCTTCCCCTATATATATATAATGAAATGCCATAACATTTTTGGTTTTAAACGTAATATTACATTAAATTCTGGGACTTAAAAGTAATGGAGGGGGGATAAATCAATATTTAAAGTAAAACAATTTAATATTAAACCCATACATTTTAAATAAGAACAATTCAAAACACACATTTATATAACTACTAGCTGTTTCAAAGAAAAGTGTAATTTTGTGAAAAACAGTTATCCCGGGTATCCCGTGGTCTAGTGGCTAGAGCCTTGGATTCATAAGCGGGAGATGGTGGGTTCGATTCCCATCCGGCGGCAGGAATTTTCTCATCCCACGGCTCGTTGGGAAAATTTCTCGCTGCATCCTGGATGTCGGCGCTAATGGCCTAGATGTTGATGCGCCGTAAAAAAACAAAAAAAAAACGTTATCCCTTGTTTAGTTTACAAGGCATTGACAGGTCTGAAGCCCGTCAATCGCTTTTCTATATCTCAGTTGTTCGTTACCTAGCCACCAAGAAGGAAGCACCGAATTCTGTTATTACCTAACCACCTGGATGAACCACTTCAGTCTGCCTATACCTAGTCTCCACGAAGAAAACATTTTCTATCCAGCATTCTTTTAGCGCGGTTCCTCCCTCCCCCATAGGGAGGAACCCCGCTTATAAGGTTGATACAATGAAACAATCCGGAAGTGCCGACAAGAAAATTTCGCGTTTCAGAACCCCTAGAGACCGAAAATAACGGTGGTTCAAATTTGTATATATATATGTATATATTTATTTATATATATATATATATATATATATATATATATATATATATATATATATATATATATATATTTGTCTGTTCGCTCATTTCTGGCTTCCCTGATGGTCCGATTTTGATGAAATTTGGTACAAAAATCAGTCGCCCAATTTGAAAGATCAAGTTCGTTAACCAGCAAAATCCGCCCACTGGAAGATGGCGTTTGGGGCGAAATTCGCGCAGAAAAAATCGTAACGCTTCCGTTTTAGCGCGGTTCCTCTCTCCCCCATAGGGAGGAACCCCGCTTATAAGGTTGATACAATGAAACAATCCGGAAGTGCCGACTAGAAAATTTTGCGTTTCAGAACCCCTAGAAACCAAAAATAACGGTGGTTCAAATTTGTATATATATATATATGTATATATTTATTTATATATATATATATATTTGTCTGTTCGCTCTCTAAATAGAAGACGAATGGTCCGATTTTGATGAAATTTGGTACAAAAATCTGTCGTCCAATTTGAAAGGTCAAGTTCGTTAACCAGCAAAATCCGCCCACTGGAAGATGGCGTTTGGGGCGAAATTCGCGCAAAAAAAATCGTAACGCTTACGTTTTTGAGTTCATAAGCTTGTAAGTACTCTTTTTATAGGCTTCTTGGGCAAGGAAAACGAATGAAACCATTTTCAAGGCGATAGCTTTAACCGTTTTCGAGAAAATTGGAAAAATAGTTTTTGAATACCGTTTTTGGTTTGGGTACTTAGAATCACGGGATTCAGTTGAAACATTATCTGCATGTTCTACTTTCATTAAAACTAATATGTTGAAAGTTATGTTACGTTTGGAGTTAAGGAAGGGTTAGAATAAAATATTTAATGAACCGACATGAAAAGTTTTGGGAACTTTGTATACTTTCATTAATATCTCGAACACGGTTGGGATATCGTGGTAAGTGGATAGAAACTATTTGAAAGCGTACTAAATTCTCTACAAAAATGATTCTAAAACTATTTTTGATTAGGTTATGTCAATCGGAGAAATAAATGCTTAAAACTTCAAATACGTCTGTTTTGTACTTATGAACGGGTTTTTGTCGTTCTTTTTGTAATTTTTGTCTCTTTCCCTTGGTTTTTTATTGCTTTTTATTTTTTTAATTTCTTATGTTGTATTTGTAAGGAAAATGTATGTGCGTGTAAAACAGGATAGGTAAAATGAGACCAATTTTCTGTTGTCAGAAATAATGAAAAGTTTTGGGAACTTCGTATAATTTCTTAATATCTTGAAAACGGTTGAAAATCTTGGGAAGCGAAAGGTTACCATTCGAAAGCTTACTAAATGGTCTACAAGAAAGGTTCTAAAGAAAGTTTTGAATAAGCGATGTCAATCGGAGAAATAAGTGCTTAAAATTTGAAGTAATTGATTTCGTTTATTCGAACAATTCTTTTTGTCTGTTTTTATTCCTATTTTTACATTGCTTATAGTTGGATAATGTATTTGACAATAAAATAGATTAATTAAAATAAGAAAAACAATTCATTGTTAGAAATATATCAGGCTGTTCCGTATGAAATGTCAGTTTTGGATTTGCCGATTTCCTTCAAATGTCTTGAAACTGTCGAGGCTCCTAATCCGAGTTCTTTGGCATATTCCCTATTGTTTGCAATTGCTTATAGTAGTCAAATGTATTTGCCAATAAAACAGGATACGTATAATTAGAATATTTTATTTTTGCGGTATCTTGGGGTTCTCAGATCCCTTATGAATATCTATTAGGCCCCCTTCGTATTTTTTCCTTAATATCTCGAAAAGGGTTAGGAGATCGTGGCAATTGAAATGTAACAGTTCGAAAGCTTACTAAATTCTCTATAAAAAATGTTTTACAGAAATGTTTGATGGGGTCGTCACATTAGGAGAAATAAGTGCTTAAAACTTAGTTAGTTTCCTTTATTTAAACGGATCTATTTATGTGTTTCCCAAGTTTTTTTTTCACTGCTCGTTATTTTTGTACTTGCTTATAGTAGTCTAATGTATTTTTCATTAAACAGGATATGTATAATTAAAAGCATTATTTTGTTTGTTAGAATTCGAAGATGCCGTATGAATATCTAGACTATAGTACTGGTTTTGATTTCGTATTTTAGAATTGTTCTTGGTATTCCCTATTTTCATGTATTACCCTTAGTTCTTTATTGCTAGTAGTTTTTTTTTTTTTTTATTGATTATAGAATATAAATCTATTTGGCAATAAAATAGGATACGTAAAATTAGAAACAATATTTCGGGTATTTCTGAGCGAAATGCCTTGTAAGATTGTCTACCACCACGAACTTCGTTTTTCCTCTATTTACCTCACATTTTAATTGGTTGCTGTTTTTAGCTTGTTTCCTGCTTCACTTCACAGATAGGAAACACGCTTCTGACGTCGACCCAATGACGTAATCCGAAGTGCCTAATAAATGATTTAACGTTTTAGAACAGGTAGATATCGAAAATAGCTGTTTTTAAATTAGAATCTATTGTTGAGTAATTATATGAATCTTTATACGGCTTTATTAGCCGTATTATTCTATATAGGCTTTATAAGGCAGGAGATACTACTTCATCTTGAAGACTTGTTCTTAGTCCTTCTTTATCAACTAGATAGGCTTTATTAGACATATTATTCTTCATAGGCTTTATTAGACAGGGAATTCTGATAAAATGTCGTGTTGTCGCAGCAAATTGTAATTACGATTTATCTAAGGTCAGGTAACATTAGCGAGTCTACATTGTTAAGATCACCGACAGCGAAGGTAGACAATTTCTATGATTTAGTCTACATATGTATATTAATTCCTAAATGTAGAAAATAAACTTTACAACGGTTAGATACTATGAACGAATAGACAGTCTGTTCAGTCCCAAACAAACAGAGGGTTTACTAGAAATTTACCTGCTAGGAGTTAATCCTCAAGAGAAGTAACCCTTGTAGGGTAATATAACCCAGGTATCTGCCGACACAAATACAAAGCCTTGCAAGAGTAGGTAGAGCAACTTTAAGATTTCGTTCACTAAAATTTCTTAAACTGACCTAGATTCAGACATAACATAACATAAATTATATTGTAAATATTGATAAAGATTAATTAGTTGTCAACATATACATAAATTAGCAGCAGTTTTCTTTGTACGACTATTATTAACGACTATTTAGTTATGAGACAATCCATAAATTAGCGATCAAAAGTTGCAGGTGATTCCGTATTAGATATTTATTAAATATTCATAAAGACTATTTGGTTGTAAACCGATTCATCAATAAGCAATCAATATTTTTAAACACTGGATATATACTAACCAATTATAACGACTGTTTAGTTATGAACCGATTCATAAATTAGCGATTAAAAAACACAGGTTTATTGACTAAATATTGATAAAAGTATTTAAATAGAAGAAAAAAAGATTTCCTCAAGACTTGCTCTTGTTCAATTTGTATTTACTCTATTGACTTTATTAGGCATATTCTTCTATATAGGCTTCATTAGGCAGTGGTATCTACTCAATTTTGAGAACTTGTTCTTGATCCTTCTGTATCCACTAGATTGGCTTTATTTGGCATATTATTCTATATAGGCTTTATTAGGCAGTGGTATCTACTCAATTTTGAGAACTTGTTCTTGATCCTTCTGTATCCACTAGATTGGCTTTATTAGGCATATTATTCTATATAGGCTTTATTAGGCAGTGGTATCTACTCAATTTTGAGAACTTGTTCTTGATCCTTCTGTATCCACTAGATTGGCTTTATTTGGCATATTATTCTATATAGGCTTTATTAGGCAGTGGTATCTACTCAATTTTGAGAACTTGTTCTTGATCCTTCTGTATCCACTAGATTGGCTTTATTAGGCATATTATTCTATATAGGCTTTATTAGGCAGTGGTATCTACTCAATTTTGAGAACTTGTTCTTGATCCTTCTGTATCCACTAGATTGGCTTTATTTGGCATATTATTCTATATAGGCTTTATTAGGAGTGGTATCTACTCAATTTTGAGAACTTGTTCTTGATCCTTCTGTATCCGGTAGATTGGCTTTATTTGGCATATTATTCTATATAGGCTTTATTAGGAGTGGTATCTACTCAATTTTGAGAACTTGTTCTTGATCCTTCTGTATCCACTAGATTGGCTTTATTTGGCATATTATTCTATATAGGCTTTATTAGGAGTGGTATCTACTCAATTTTGAGAACTTGTTCTTGATCCTTCTGTATCCACTAGATTGGCTTTATTTGGCATATTATTCTATATAGGCTTTATTAGGCAGTGGTATCTACTCAATTTTGAGAACTTGTTCTTGATCCTTCTGTATCCACTAGATTGGCTCGCTGGGAAAATTCCTCGCTGCACCCTGGATGTCGGAACTAATGACCTAGATGTAAATGCGCGGTTAAAAAAAAATAAAAAAATAAAAAATTAAAAAAAAAAAAAATAATATTGTATATATGTGTACATAATTTAACTAATTATAAGAATATCCATACGTATTTGTTTTTATGTATTCTAAGTGAACTTGGGCACTGTGTGCGCCTCCTCGTGGCAGAATACGGGCAACTGATTGGTGGCTCTCGAGGCGGACCTGACATTCAGGTCTCCGGTTGGGGAGAAGGAATTGAGTAAGGTTTGATTGTTTTAATAGCCAAACCTTGTTCAGTTCTGTGGCAATCAGGCTAAGCACCTTAAATTCCAGGCAAGTTAGACGTAAAGAGATAATTTTAGCGCGGTTCCTCCCTCTCTCCATATGGAGGACCCCGCCCTCCAAATGGAGGCCTCATGACGCAATCCAGAAGTCCCGACAAAAAAGTTTGCGTTTAAGAACCCCTGAGAGACCGAAAATAACGGTGTTTCAAATTGGTATATATATATATATATATATATATATATGTGTGTGTGTGTGTGTGTGTGTGTGTGTGTGTGTTTGATCGCTCTCTGGACACCCTTAAAAAGTTTTGGGTACTTTGTATATTTTCCTTAATTTTATTTTTTTATTTTTTTAAATTATTTTCCTTATATCTCGAAAACGGTTTGAAATCTTCATAAGCGGATCCTTACCATTCGAAAGCTTACTAAATGCTAATAATTCTGAAGCAATTATCGATTCATCGGAGAAATGAGTGCTTAAAAAAATAGTTTTTGAATACCGTTTTTGGTTTGGGTACTTAGAATCATGGGATTCAGTTGAAACATTTTCTGCATGTTCTACTTTCATTAAAACTAATATGTTGAAATTTTTGTTACGTTTAATATTTTATGTATAATGTATTTGACAATAAAACTGGTTAAGTAAAATAACAAAAACAATTTATTGTTAGAAATATAGATTTCCAAGATTCATAGACCTTGCCACTAGCGGGTCCGTTTCTAGTGTAGCCGACCCTTCCAGGTAAGATTGTAAATCATGACCTTTCAAGACTTTACTACTCACAGGAATGGCATTAGTGACCTTAAGGGTTGACACGCAATTATAATAATTAATTAAAAAAAAAGACTGGTGGAACCAAAATAATAACTGCTTCTATTTTAATCTTTCAAAATTAGACTAGGGATATGAACGGAACCGCGCTAAGATGATGCAGTTCCTGCGAGACGGACTTTTTTGAGTTCATAAGCTTGTAAGTACTCTCTTTATAGGCTTCTTGGGCTAGGAAAACGAATGAAACCATTTTCAAGGCGATAGCTTAAACCGTTTTCGAGAAAATTGGAAAAATAGTTTTTGAACACCGTTTTTGGTTTGGGTGCTTAGAATCACGGGATTCAGTTGAAACATTATCTGCATGTTCTACTTTCATTAAAACTAATATGTTGAAAGTTATGTTACGTTTGGAGTTAAGGAAGGGTTAGAATAAAATATTTTATGAACAGACATGAAACGTTTTGGTAACTTTGTATACTTTCCTTAATATCTCGAAAAAGGTTGAGAATCTTGGTAAACAAAAGATTACCATTAGAATGCTTACTAAATGCTCTACAAAAAAGGTTCTAATGAAAGTTTTGATTAGGCGATGTCAATCGGAGGAATAAGTGCTTAAAACATTAAAGTAATTGATTTCGCTTATTCGAACTGTTCTTTTTGTCTTTGATTTTGGTACTTAGAATCATGGGCTTCAGTTGAAACATTTTCTGCATGTTTGAATTTTATCAAAACTAATATGTTGAAACTTTGGTTACGTTTGGAGTAAAGGAAGGATTAAAATAAAATATTTCATTTTTAGACATGAAAAGTTTTGGGAACTTCGTATATTTTTATTAATATCACGAAAACGGTTTTGAATCTTGGCAAGCAAAAGATTACCATTCGAAAGGTTACTAAATTTTCTACAAAAAATGTTTTGAAGACATTTGCGATGGGATGGTCATATTTGGAGAAATAAGTGCTTAAAACATAGGTAATTTCGTTCATTTGAACAAATCTTTTTGTGTGTTTCCTACAGTTTTTTTTTTTCACTGCTCGTTATTTTTGTGATTGCTTATAGTAGTCAAATGTATTAGTCAATAAAACAGGATAAGTATATATATAGAAACAATATGTTGTTTCAACGGTACCTTGGAATTCGAAGATGCCCTATGAATATCTAGATTACTGTACTGGTGTTGATTTCGTTCTTTAGAATTGTTTTTGGTATTCCCTATTTTCAGAAGTTTTCATCTATTTATTAATTTTTTTTTTTTAAATTCATTGAACGAAATCATATGAATTCAAAGGTGAGGAGCTAGGAGGCTTAGGGTGGAGTGCATTCCCAG
This sequence comes from Gonocerus acuteangulatus, assembly GCA_946811695.1. Classification (NCBI taxonomy): domain Eukaryota; kingdom Metazoa; phylum Arthropoda; class Insecta; order Hemiptera; family Coreidae; genus Gonocerus; species Gonocerus acuteangulatus. The sequence continues at coordinate 127,005,021 of OX328123.1, read as the reverse complement.
TACAGGTATCGCCCAGTGGACCCTCGTCATCTGTAAGTTCCTTTCTAGGGTCATAAAGATAAGCCTCCAAACAACTGTAGGAATGTAGGATTTCTAATTTTTGCCAGTATCAGAACAGCCGCTGTTTACATACCACAGTGGTACTGACGTACCGGTTTATACTAGTTGCACTCCACACGGTAGTAGTACTTGGTGTATGCCACAGCGGATTGCTCATTATAATCTTATTTTATACGTATTAAATAGATACCTAAAAAAAGTTTATTTGTGTATAAGTGTTGCGCTATTGGGATTAGAATAAAATATTTTATTAACAGACATGAAATACTTCGGAATCTTTGTATATAGTCCTTAATTTTTTTTTTCTTTTATGGTGTATCGAAATCTGAGTCATTAGCACCATTTTTTCCTTATGAGCTTATATAATACTTAGATTTAGCTAGCAACAATATTTTACACCGCAATTAAAGTGATTTGCTCTTCTTATAAACATAATATTTATATTATAATATAAACATAATACATTAATTTGTCTGACAAAAAAAAAGTCCCACCCGCAGGAACTGCTTCATCTTAGCGTGGTTCCGTTCTTATCTCAAGTGCGATTAGTGAAGGAATATAGCAGCTATCGGTAGGTATTAGCACCATTTTTCCCCCTTAATATCTTCAAAACAGTTAAGAAATCGTGGGAAGTACGATGTAACCATTCAAAAGCTTACTAAATTCTCTAAAAAAAAAGATTCTGAAGCAAATTTCGATGGGGCAATGTCAGTCGGAGAAGTAAGTGCTTAAAACTACGAAAGTGTTAGTTTTGTTATTTTAAACGGGTTTTTGTCACTGTTTACCTCACTTTTATTTTTAAGTTTATTTAACGGTGGAATGAGTATTTCATTAAAGCTGAGAAAATAAGAATCACATTGGTAATAGAGTTTTCCTAGAGTGAGCGTCGCGATGAAGGGAGAGTCCCATCCCCTTAGAAAACTGCCAGTTTCCATATGTGGCTCTTTAAGCTTCCTTCTCTTTGAGATTTTATTTTATATTTTTAACGAAAGATCAAAACCTACCAATAGCAGCTACTATTCCTTTCCTAATCGCACTTCGGATAAGAACGGAACCGCGCTAAGATGATGCAGTTCCTGCGAGTCGGAATTTTTTATGTATATTGTGGAAAAATTGTTTGTCAAGATTGAAGAATATAGCCTTTGGAGCATTATTCGAAACTGTTGAACTGTGGAATTAATTACAACACTGATCTGCCTAAGTAAGCTAAATTGTTTAATCTTTATAATTATATTTTTCTTCGTGACAGATAGTTTCTATTTACATTTCATATCTCCACATTACAATACAATTTAAATAAAATTTTAATTAGTCTGATGTTTTTTATCCATCAAAGTCTATATATATATTCTGCATTTTTGAATAATTTAATATTGATATTTCATTTTTAGGAACTGTTAAAGTTTGGTTCAATTTCAATGCTGATATCTGTTGCAAAAATTATTGTAATGAATGCTAAATCACCAGCCACAGTCTTTAGGAAACTTTTTAAGTGGAAAACCTTTCGACTAGCAGCATTTGTAGTCTATTATATTGGTCTATTCAAGGTGAAGTTTTTCTTCTTATTTTTTTTTCTTTCTTTTAAACTATAGCATTAATGTAAATATTTTAACTTCAAATGTACGAGTACTACCAAAAATATCAAAATGGCTGATTTAGCCAAAAAATGTCCAATGCTTGATTGAATAAGATGTATAGTGATTATAACTTGAATCAAAGCAACATATTCTACAGAAATTTAGTGCATTAAAATACGATATCCCACCAACATATGAAGAAATATTAATTTTAAATTTATGAAATAATAATAATTAAATGATAAAAACAATCAGAAAAAAAAATGATAATGAAAACTCAACAGGGCAAATAAATTATAATTTATTGATGTGTTCAAATATAATACATAGTAACCTATTGAATTGTACTTAATTAATAACTGTAGGGAAACACAATTCAATTTTCAATATACAATTTCAATCGGGTCTAGTGGCTAGCGCCTTAGATTCTCATGCGGGAGATGCTAGGTTCTAAAAAAAAAAAAAAAAAAAAAAAAAAAAAAAAAAAAAAAAAAAAAAAAAAAAAAAAAGAAAAAAAGTTGTGAGACGTTAATACTTAAAGAGCATAATGTTTGTGATGACTTGGACCATGAAAGTCTACGAGTTACATTTATTTTGTATGTAGGGGAAGGTGTTGTACCTTTGACCACCGAGGCTGTGTGGCGGCATGTAGCAACATTTTATAAATTTTGGTGGCTTGTGTAACCTACTCTGGATTATTCAGGTCAAAGAAAATTCTTACAAAAAATACTTATCCATTACTATCATAAAAATGTAAGTTATTTATTGATGACGTTTTGCCTCATAATATTTTTTGTATTATGTATTTTTAGATGGAAATTATTCGACAAAGTAGCTATTACAATAAGAAACATGGTGTAGCCTCTGAAATTGATTTATCTTAACCCTAAAATTTTTAGCATACTTTTTAATTTTCACTACCAGAGTGTTGTACCTCTGACCACGACTAGTTGTTGTTCCTTTGACCAGGTCAAAGGTAAAACACACCTGAGTATTTTTCTTATAATTCAACTTTTATGTTCTTCTGCAACAAATTTTAAAAAAATAATTAATATTACTATTACATATTTAGTTGCAAAATCTGTGGTATTAAATGCCCAATGTTTAAGATCCAATATTTGAAAAAACAAACTTTAAGTGACAAGTTTACGAGCGAAGATGAAAATTTGTATGATATTGATGTTGAAGACATTGTGGCTAAACTTCCATACCCTAATATTGCTAGTGGATCTGCTTGACAGTTAAAACGTTAATCGGTTGGACTGGATTTTTCAGCATATTAAGCATAACATAATATCAATAATAGTTTTTTTTATTATGCTTACATCCTTGTCCTGTATTTATTAAACTTACAATTAATTACAATATTACAGAATACAATTTTTTTTCTGGACTGCTGTATTGTTTTTACGTGGTCAGAGGTACAACACCCCGTGGTCAAAGGTACAACTACATGTTGTACCTTTGACCACTGTACGATTATTTTTTTTTAAATTAATAAAAAATATTAAATGTAAAGCTAGAACCTTGAAAAAATTAAATGTGATAAGCAATAGAATACTAATTACAATGAAATAAAAAAAATTAATTTAGCGTTAATATTCAAGCTAAAAAAAATTCAATTTTGCAAAGTGGTCAAAGGTACAGCACCTTCCCCTATATCTATATATATATATATATATATATATATATATATATATATATATATATATATAATTTTAATGGGGACATTTTACATATCTAGTCATAGTTGGATAGATGAAGACTTGAAGACATTTTTCATAAATGCAACCTTAATAGCTTCATTCCTTCTGAATGTGGAACAATTTGACTATTTCTTAAATCATTTCAATCAAACAAAACGTATTTGAAAAGAAAACCGCTCTCAATTTAAAATTTTAGATACAAATTTATAACTACATAAAAAACTCCCTGAAATTGAGAGCCATTCATTTTTTTTTATATATAATAATAAAATAAATAAAAACACAAAAAACCTACCACTGCAAATAAAAAGCAACATTTAATATTAAGTAATCCTAATACTGTACTAATTATTTTAATACTTATATAGGCATGAAGTTGTATTAGGTATATATTTAGTATCTGTATATAAATATTCCATACATTTAATGCAGTGAAAAATGTATTTATTTTCATTTATTATTAGTTAAATTTTATTATTTCTTACAGAATTATTATTAAAATCTGTGACTTATGTAAATAGAAAATATGTGTGTAAGTTTGTGTCTGTATATGCTTATCAATATAATACTAACTAATATAGGACTAAAAAGATTTTATAAGGCTAACTCCTAGCAATGGAGAAACCTTGTATGCAATAAATAAATAAAAAAAATTAAAATTTTAGTAACAAATGTTAATACATATAATTTCACTATCCAAATCCTACAAAGTTATTCTTAACGATTCTCAAAGATACCTATTGTACATTTTTATGTGACTTTTTGCATTATCTGTATTTAAAATATTTTTTATTTGAAATATTTATTATTAATTAACTATTTCCATGTAATATCAGTCCAGGGAACGAACAGTTATCGATGGAAATTTTTGGAACAAAATTTTTGACTTCGTAACTTTGTTTGGGCTGGATAGAAGGTGAACATATCAAAAGTCCTCACCCGTAGCCTTTGTGCCAGGGGGGAGGGGGGTTTAGAATGTCCCATTTGCGGGTTTTCACTTATATCTCGGAAACCCTGCGTCCTAGCGACATGACTATTCTATAACAAATGAAAGCTGATTAAATTTCCTAAAAGTTCTATTCAATAACGTTTTCCGAGATATCTTTAGTTTTTGAAATATTCGCTCTTGAAAGTCTGTCATTTTGGGCAAAAACACTTTTGCCGCATATTTTTTCCCCGTTTTAACCGGATAACTCGTCAACGATGAACCTAAAAAATAAATAACGGTTATAGGGTTGTAGAGTATTGCATTCTCTTCAATAATATATATTACTTTGCTATTTTATGTATTTTCCTTCAAACGTAAAAATAATTTCAGTGTTCAGCGTGAAATCTGAACTTAGCGACTAGTCTGAATTTAGCGACTAATATTCCTATAGCTCTTTTTAAGCATTTGTTGCCTGGACTGTATATAAAGTGGAGGATTTGGGATTTAATTCAGCCTTGAAAATCATTAGCCAAAAAAAAAATTGAAGTATTATTTTATTTGTTTAGGAATATTATTGAATTCATTCATAAAATATGTTTAGGTTAATTTAAATAATTGTTCTTTAAACAATTATAATTTTTAATTATTGAGGGAAAAAAGAGGCGTTTACCTCTTTAGGTTATGGCAGCCAAGACCAAGCACTACCACAATGCATGAAATAATAGTAATTCTTTATTTTTACAGATTTTGAGCTGTTATCTTACCAAAACCCAAGGTGATTCATTTCAAAATACGTTCCTTGCTGGTTCAATAGCTGGTTTGTCTTATGCCATCAGTCCTAGTCAGACATTTTTACTGTCAGTATTAACAGCTTTAATTGAGGTAAGTCTTTACAATCTTATTTATTTGTTTTCATTAACCCTTAATTAGTGGCATCGAGTCATATTGACCCGAATGTATTTGTTTATTCGACCTTTGCCCTTTGAAATCTTTGTATTTCAATAAATATTATTGTTTATTATTATTTATTTAAATTACTTTACCCCAAAAAAATCAATTTAAAGTTTGTTTCACTGATGTCCCGACACCATTATTTATGGAAGAAAAAGCACGCCACTAATTAAGGGTTAATAAAAAAAGTTCGACTTGCGGGAACTGTATCTTCTTAACATGTTTTCATTTAATGCTTATACACGGTTTGCTTCTTCAATTGATTGAAAACAATTCTTTCGAAACATTAGACTCAGGTTTCTCTGAAAATTAGAATAAGATGTATTATGCTTTCCAATGCTCATCTTCTACTTACCTATATTTCGCAACCGTTTCACAGATATTTAAGAAAATATACAAAGAATCCAAAATAGCTCATATCTGTTGATGAAATAAAGTGTGTAATACGTCCTCTCTACTCTAAACATAACAATAATTAGTAACTTATGTGCTATGAAACATTGATGTTTCTCAAGACGTACAAACCAACGACCTTTCCATGTTTGTATTAAATTAGTCACAACAAACAGAATTATTCAATTGGAGTAGTCTGCATAGTCTTACTAATAAAAACTTTATGATTTCAGTATATTACATTTTTTTTTTTTTTTTTTTTCAGGCATCTGGATTGCAGATTAAGAGTAAATACAGATTGCCAGATCTCCCCTACACAGAAATATCTTTTATCCTGACTAATGCTTATATCTTATATCTAAGAATTTTTGACAGACTTAATTGCCCAAGATATGTTTATACTATGCTCAATTTTTGCACAAATAATAAGTAAGTAGTTTAAATGTTTTATTAATTCCAATAAATAGCTCCCAAATATTCATTCTTATTTTAAAAAATATTTGGAGGCATCCTAGCACCAAAAAAAGTCCGACTCGCAGAAACTGTATCATCTTAGCATGGTTCCGTTCATATCTCTAGTGCTATTAGTAAAGGAATAGAAGCAGTTATTCGTGGGGTTTGATCGTTCGTGAAAAATATAAAATAAAATCTCGAAGGGTAAATATATTTAATGCGCCACAACAGGAAACTGACAATATAATGGGCGACTTCCCCCACCTCAACGTTCACTCTGGGACACACTATAACAACGTTTCACATTTTCTTTCTTTGTTTTAGTCAAATACTTGTTTTACTGTTAAAAGCAATTAAATTGGTGAAACAACCAGTTAAAACTTTAGGTAAACTAATACATAAACCCATACACATCGCGAAGTTTGAAGTACTTATTTCTCCGATTGACATCGCCCCATCGAAAATTACATCAGAATTTTTTTTGTAGGGAATTTAGTAAGCTTTCGAATGGTCACTTTCCACGATTTCCCAAATGTTTTCGAGATATTTTAGAAAATATACGAAACTCCCAAAACTTTTCATGCCTATTAATGAAATATTTTATTTCTAGTACTTCCTTAACTCCAAACAGAACCAAAATTGACTTATCATAGATTAGATGAATATCAAACGTCTGGAACAAGTTACAACTGAATTAATCGCTTTTGAATACCCAAACTGCAAATTAGCTTGGAAAAGTATGTGTTTTCGGCGCTAATGGCCCAGATTTATGCAAGCGCCGCTATAAAAAAAAAAAAAAAAAAAAGTAGTTGTTTCAATGTTTCTCAAAAACTGTTACAGATATCGCTTTAAAAATGGTTTCCTATAAAACGAGTACCTGCAAGTAGAGTTGGGCAAACATTAGCTCGCGCTAAAAGCTGATACCTCTCCGCTAATTTAGCGAAACTGTAGTAAGCCAGCGCTAATCTATTTATGAAATATCGTAATTGCTAATAGCTTAAGCTATAGTTACAACATTTTGTCACCTCAAAGTTCACATCCGGTCTGCTCTAAGCAACCTCACTCCTGTTCCACTTCCGCTTCATATAATTCATTGGGATAAACAAATATTATTTGTTATATTTGTCTAGCAGTCTATACAAGTAGCATTGGATACCGGTAGGACGCTCCCGCCATGAAAGTTAGTTCAGTCTGTTAAAAGCAGTTCAGTGGAACGGAAAATACAGTCTCATATGGGCAGTCAGTTGAAAAGAAGCTCCAGTCTCATTAGTGCAGTTCAGTTAAAAAGAAGATACAGTCACATACATACAGTTAAGTTGAATGGAAGATCTAATCTCATACGGTAGTGCAGTTCAAAAGAAGCTAGTCAGTCCTAATGCAGCTCTAGTTCAGTGCACAGCTAGTCCCATATGGTCATCAGTTTTCATGAATCCTAGGCTCAGTCTGTTAATGGAGATAAAGTTGTAAAGAACATCCTGTCCTATGCAGTTAATACCAAGCTGGCTTTATATCAGGTAATGCTTGTTAGCACTTTCCTCCGAAGGAAAGTAGCTATTGAGGTTGGACTCATGACGGAATTTTTGAAAAATTTCTTCAAATCTTTATCGATCCTACCTAGTAGACACCGAAAATGACCCCCGTTAAAATTTATATATATCTATATATATATATATGTATATGCATATATATATATGTGTCTGTTAACACGATAGCGGCCAGAGTTTTTGTTTTTTCGGCACGAAACTTGGTATATAGCATTCAATTAGCAAACGATTGAACGAGTTCGTTAACCACCAAAATCGGTCCACCGGAAGGGGGGGTTTACCCCGAACCCAAAACACTAATTTGACCATTTCAGCCGTAATATTTGTTATATTTCAACAAAACTTGGTATTCGTAGTGGTAATATAGAGAGAAAAGTGAGATATAAACATGAACTAAATCGGTTCATGAGGAGGGGGGGTTTACTCCGGACCGACAATACCAATTCGCCACTACCAGCCGTGATTTTAGGTATATTTCGACGAAACTCGGTATTCATAGTGGTAATCTACAGGTAAATATGTGTTGTAAAAATAAACTAAATCGGTTCATTAGGAGGGGGGGGGGGTTTACTCCAGACCCACAATACCAATTCGCCACTACCAACCGTGATTTTTGGTATATTTCGACGAAACTCGGTATTCGTAGTGGTAATCTACAGGTAAATATGTGTTGTAAAAATAAACTAAATCGGTTCTTAGGAGGGGGGGGTTTACTCCGGACCCAAATTACTAATATACTCATACTGGTCGTAATTTCTGCTGTATTGTAACGAAACGCGGTATACGTCGTGAGTAACTCATGAGAAAGAAGTGTTGTAAAAATGAGCTGAATCAATCAATCGGAAAGGGGGGTTTACTTTGTAATATATTTCAATAGAAAAGCCAGCCAGATATAGGTTCATAAAGGCGCCGCAAGGAGCGCTAGAGGGACTGTATCCGGTTCCTGCGTTAGATCAAAATACGATAATACGAGGTTTTTTGTATTTATTACGTAGTGTAGTAGGTACCATGTGTAAACATAACTCTGGAAGCAAATTAATAATTTATCAGTTACTCATTACGAAATTAAAAGAGAACTATTCATGTTTTTATTTTATTTATGTTGGATATTTTAAGCAAATTGTTCTGGAAAGCAGTCTACACTACCCAAATTCTGAGGAAAGTGCTTAGTTATGCAGCTCCTGCGTGACGGACTTTTTATCCATATGCCTGGATGTAGCTTATCCATGAGTTTTTTTTGTTTTTGTTTTTTATTATTTAAAATTATCTCTGTTTTACTTTACTGGACTCGAACCCGACCCCTGAGATAGAGTTTTTTTTTTTTTTTTTTTAAATTAAATATTATACATTTTGTCGACACAACGTGGCGCAATTCTTTAATTAAAAATATTTTTAATTGATTCTTTTTAAATTAAATTATAACATTGTGACTATTACCTATATCTTTTTATTTTATATTATAACAATATATACATATATATATATATATATATATATATATATATATATATATATATATTGTAATGATTAATTATTTTAAAAATGATTGCACCTCGTTGGGTCGCCAATAACTGTTAAGATTAATTATTTTAATAAAAAGAATGAAAAAATTGTAATTACATTTATTATATGAATTTAACTTAATCTCAGGGATCAAAGTTCCGAGTGAATGAACGATATAATATTGATTCTTAGACAATTCCGAAATACAAAACAATATTAAAATACATACAAATAATAATAAAAGAATCAATAACTACAAAAAAAACAATTTTTACCTCTAAATCAATCCGCTTCCAACAAAACCTCAATACACTCCGTATTCCTTGGAGGAGAGCTCTGCATTCGACCAACGCTGAGAATCAACTGACTTCTTATCTATGTCGTTGCTGAGAATCAACTCACGATCCTCAATTCAGGGCTGCTGGGGATCAACTGACTTCTGTAATTTACTGAGGACAGACCTCAGCTCCTCATTCCATGAATGCTGGGAATCGACTGACGCCATTCGAGCGGGAAACTTTGGCTTCTTTTTTTTTTTAACTTCCGCAGTTTGTTGGATTATATATAAAGATAATAATTATGTCTTTTGTAATACCAAATAATTAATTTATTGTTATCTGAATGTAAATTTAATATGTGCATATTGTACATCAGTATTGTCCAAAAATATTGTTAATTTTGATCGTATATAATACGATGTTATTTGTATATATGGTTTGTGATTTGCGCGGGCTTTTCAAAATATCGATGGTTATTTGAATTTAAAAATATTTTCAAGAATGTAATATATCATTACATTTGCACTCCTGTCTAAAAAAAAAAAAATTTAAAAAAAAATGTTTTTAGTCCGGTATAAAAGATAAATTTAAAATTGAATTTTTTAATTTGGAGTTTCGGGATACAGAATTATTATTTAGATTGGTCAGCCTGTTATTTATTCAAATTTTCAATAACTTATTTCGTTACATAATTTCTATTAAACTAATATGATTATTAAATTTATGATAAATTTTTAAATATTATTATTATCAATTAAAACTTATATTAATATAAATCTTATTTTCTTAAAAAAAAAAATGCTAAACTAATAATTTTTATAAAAACTCACTAATCTAAAACTAAGTTTAACAATTGCCTTGAATTTATGCCTGGTCCTTAATACTTTATTTTGCAGTTGTCCAATTTCTTTCTATAAAAATGTTTTATTCTTTTCCTTGGAGGCCGATTTAGCTTTGAATTTTTTTCTATTCCAAGTTGTCTTTTATATTTATAAAGAATTTTTATTTTATTTCCAAATTTGACATTCAAAATCTTTAAATTATTATTATTATTAATAGTTCTATTCAGTTTCTTCATTGGTATATTTCCACTTCTTTTATTATAACTCTTTTCATTTATTTTGAATTTATAGTTATCAGATAATTTTTCAATTTTCTTTTGTTTCATCATTTTGTTTATAAATTTTGTACTTATTTTATTTTTGAAATTATCATTTATTAGCTTATTATTAATTTTATTTGTACCCTCATTATCATTTTTTAATTCAGTTAATAAGTTTTCTTGAATTGTATTATCTTCATTTATTAAACAATTATAGTCATTTTTATTTTCAATCAATATTTTATCTTCTAATATTTGGTCATTACTACCATCATTAATATTTAAACTGTATTTTGTAGTTTCATTTGAATTGTCATTATTTATTAATGTATCGTCATTTCCGGTATTTTTAATTAAATTTTCATTATTATTTTCATTAATCTCAATAATTTCTTCACTACTTATATTCTTTTTATTGAAAAGGTTATTCGATTTTTCCAACTCTATCGTCTCTTCATTATGATTTTTACCCATATTATCTAAAGCATTACATAAATCGTCAAATTTTTTATTTTGTTCTATTCTAATTGCATCTATTTTATTTTCCAATTTTTTACTTTGTTCCAATAATAGCCTCATCAAATGTTCTAGGCCTTGAGGATGCATCTCATTATCCCTTTCGGAAGCATGATTCCCGCCATTTGATAGAATTTCCGTTCCTAATGAACCCGCCGATTCTCTGAATGCTATTGCATCATCCTCCTGCAATTCGCTCTCACGTGTCTCGACTATAATATTTATTTCTCCCGGTGTTGTAAAAAATACGTATTCCGGTGATTCTATACTATTTTCCTCACCGTTATTTTGAATTTGTTCAATATTCACGTCAGACATTTTTATTACAAAAAAAAAATTATTTTTAAGTTTTATTTTTAATATTTATTTACTGTTTTTAATTTCAATTCACTCGGCCATCTACGTTGGGCGCCATTAAATATAATGATTAATTATTATAAAAAAATGATTGCACCTCGTTGGGTCGCCAATAACTGTTAAGATTAATTATTTTAATAAAAAGAATGAAAAAATTGTAATTACATTTATTATATGAATTTAACTTAATCTCAGGGATCAAAGTTCCGAGTGAATGAACGATATAATATTGATTCTTAGACAATTCCGAAATACAAAACAATATTAAAATACATACAAATAATAATAAAAGAATCAATAACTACAAAAAAAAACAATTTTTACCTCTAAATCAATCCGCTTCCAACAAAACCTCAATACACTCCATATTCCTTGGAGGAGAGCTCTGCATTCGACCAACGCTGAGAATCAACTGACTTCTTATCTATGTCGTTGCTGAGAATCAACTCACGATCCTCAATTCAGGGCTGCTGGGGATCAACTGACTTCTGTAATTTACTGAGGACAGACCCCAGCTCCTCATTCCATGAATGCTGGGAATCGACTGACGCCATTCGAGCGGGAAACTTTGGCTTCTTTTTTTTTTTAACTTCCGCAGTTTGTTGGATTATATATAAAGATAATAATTATGTCTTTTGTAATACCAAATAATTAATTTATTGTTATCTGAATGTAAATTTAATATGTGCATATTGTACATCAGTATTGTCCAAAAATATTGTTAATTTTGATCGTATATAATACGATGTTATTTGTATATATGGTTTGTGATTTGCGCGGGCTTTTCAAAATATCGATGGTTATTTGAATTTAAAAATATTTTCAAGAATGTAATATATCATTACAATATATATATATATATATATATATATATATATATATATATATATATATATTGTAATGATTAATTTTTACAATAAGAAATAAAGAAATTTTCATTAGTTTTATTATATTAATTTAACTTAATCTCAGGGATCAAAGTTCCGAGTGAATGAACGGTATAACATTTATCTCCAGACAATTCTGAGATACAAACAATATTAAACCACACACAAACAATAATAAAATAATCGAAAACTACAAAAAAAAAACAATTCTTACCTCTAAATCAATCCGCTTCTAACAAAACTTCAATAAACTCCGTATTCCTTGGAGGAGAGCTCTGCCTTCGACCAACGCTGAGAATAGAATGACGCTATTCGAGCAAGCGGGAAAGTTTAGCGTCCTTGCTTCTTAACTTCCGCAGTTTACCGGATTATATATAAAGATAACAATTGTTTTTTGCAATACCAAATAATTAATTTATTGTTATCTGGATGTACATTTAATATGGATATATTGTATACCAGTATTGTCCAAAAACATTATTAATTTTGATCGTATATAATACGATGTTATTTGTATATCTGGTTTGTGATTTGCGCGGGCTTTTCAAAATATCGATGGTTATTTGAATTTAAAAATATTTTCGTGAATGTAATATATTATTATTATTATTATTTAATTTTACTTATTTCTTCATATACTAATAATGTGTAATGAATTTCCAGATGTGAAATATTAAATGAATTTATACATACAATTCTTAGTAAGGCCGAAAGCTAGTACATAGCAGAATGATTTATTAAGTGAAAAGAAATACATAGAAGAACATAACTTTAGACAGTCTACATATGAGTTCTTTCATAAGCTCCAGAAGAGAAGAATGGAGCTTCAATATTATGAAAGTAATGAACATTATACAAAACATTTGATTTTATGAAATAAAAAAAAATACTCAGTGTGTCAACTCTGAAGAATAACATCTATTAAACAAATTTCAAAGATAGAGTTTGTGTAATAAAAAAAACTACTCTGGCACAACAACAATTCATTTTATTATATAAATTCATATTTATGAATTTTCTTATAAAAATATGGCATCTGACTAATGACAAATGAATATTCATATTTAGAAATATTTTAAGCATTATAAAATTACAATTATAAATTAAATTTACAAATATATTATTTTAAAATATACAGTGGATTATTTTTATAAGGATGCCCAGGGGTTCAACCCAAAACATTCATTTATACGCAGATATCAGTGTACCCAGAAAAGATAAAATGTGCATATAGAGAGTTTTTCTCCATGGAATTTCTCGCCTATAAATCTAATGGTTTAATTTGGCATAAGCTTAAAAAATAGCCCTGTCTTAAAGGTGTTGTAAATTTCATTGTCCAAGAAAGCTTGGGGAAGTGTAGGCCAAAAATTTTGTAACCAATTTCGGTTAGTGATAAGTGAATTCTGTAACCTTCACCACTGATCTGCCCAAAAAAAATAATTGGCGAAGTGAATTTATTTAAGAGTGAAAACCAACTTTTGGCTTTTATTTTACTTTTTTTATGAGGCAGGAGGGACTCGACCCCCTCCTCCCATGAGAATTCAAGGCGTTAGATACTGGACCGTGGGGAGACCCAGTTTCGCTTATTAAAAAGCTTACCAAAATTATTGTTTTTTTCTTGATGAATTAGGCCACTAAACTGAACATTTTGACTTTTTTTTTTTTTAAAATCTTAAGCCACAATGTGTCTTTAACGCCTTTGTGTAGGCGACTTTTTGACTTTTTTTTTTTTACAGATAGTAACATCCCTGACAAATTTTACTTTGTGACTGAGATATCCAAATTAATGAGACGGTTGACTAATCAAAAGTTCCTGGGATACATCGGAAATTGAGGCCCCACTTTCTACCCAAACAATAAAGTTTATATTTTCTGAGATTGAAAAAGCCAGGCATTTTCCCATTGCGATTCGATTGCTTCAAAGAGGAAATGACTATTAAGGAGGGAGAGTGGGCAAAAGTGATTTTGAGAAATTCATGAATTTCTTGTAAAAGTGGACGGAAAAAAATGAAAAGGTTTTGTTGAAACTTGTGAACTTTGTAGAATAAATTCTCGATTCAGTTGTTTGAAGAGTATTGAAATTAAATTTATTGTTGGGCTTTTATGACAAACACCTTTCAAGATTAACTATAAATTTATAATAACTTGTCATATATTTTAACTTGTTTCAGTAAACACTTAATAATTAAAACTGAAAAAAGTTTAAATATCAACTTTTAAATACTAACAGATATAAATCAATATATGCCATGAGCCATATGCCAAGGCGTGAGCACTTAAAACTCCGTGCCAAGGGTTGTGGGTTTGATTCCCACTAGGGGTGGTGGCTTTTCTTTAGAAAAAAGAAAAGGCATCAACCCTATCCTGGCTAGAAAAGGGTGGAGATTAGGGTAGCCCTTATTTTTCAACTTTCTAAAAGTTTACCTCCCACCTCCCTATCTTGTTCCAATCAACAAAATAACGATCTGTGCAAAATTTTAGCTAAATCGAACAACTCCGAGGCGACCCGCAATGACCTTGAAATATTGAAATTTTCGTCCGAAAGTAATTATTTCAGATATTTTTTTTTTAAGTTATTTTATTTTTTAATCAGTTTTGAGCAAGTAAGCACTAGTTATGGAAATTAAATTAGCTGTCTTTTTGTTAATGTTGGATCAAAATATAAACAAACAAGTCTGTTCCTGCTTCCTGAAAACGCACTCGTTCAGCACTGGAAGAAAGGAGTATCGTTTCGTGTACCAGGAGCTGTAAGTCATGCTAGGTGGATGGCAAAGGCGATTTGTGCATTCAAAATATACCTGTTTCAAATCAATTTCAGTTATCTCATAGCGAGAAAAAATCTTTAAGAAGAACATTTATTTTTCTTGTGCGAGTGTACGTTCGAGCCTGGTTTCTATCACCAGACCCATTTGAAGCACCATATCATGTCTTTCTATTCACGCATCAACTGATACATTATCAGGATATTGATCCAGAAATTAGTAAGGCTGCTGAAAAAATAATTTCCAATTATCTCTGGTACTTAGTTCACTAAACCGATGCTTCATCCTTATTTGATGACAACGTTCCAACAGCGGTTAAGGCAAATATAACTGAAGTTGTGTCTAGAAGCAGACAATGCTTAAGACGAGGAAGAAAAAACAATCAACTGAATAGGTACGTTCTCCACCAAAATGATTTTTCTTCCTTCAGAAAAATCGATTTTTTCATATTGTTTTGCAGATCGTTGCCGTGGACCAGGAAAATACCAGACTGCTACTAAATCCTCCCTTAGAAAAACATAATATTCAATATTTGTATTTTTCTATTGTTCAAATTATGCCTTGTTTCTATAGAAATGTTTGTTTTTAATAAAAATGCGGTTGTCTTATACAAGTTGTGTGCATTATTAAAAACCTAATATTTTTAATTTTTTCATGTTATCCCTGCATTTTTAGAATTAAATTTTGAAATATATGATCAAGAATGATTTTAAACAATTTCTTGGGTAGCCTGGATGTATCTACATAAATTGCAATAAGAAACGGATTGAGATAGAGAACAGTATAGCCCTTTTTTAACAGAATTAATCGTTGTGTATACTACGTTTTAATTTCAAAGCATTTGAGGCTCGCCTAGCAGTTGTCCGATTGCGCTAAAATTTTGCATTGCTAGTTTTTTTGTTAATTGGAATAGAATTGGGGGGTGGGAGCAGCAAAAGTTTGACTTTAAAAAATCCCTATAGTTAAGGGCCACCCTAGTGTGCATTAGTAAAATTCTCATATTTTTTAAATTTTTTCGTGTTATTCCAAAAATTTTTAGAATCGACTTTTGGGATACCTATTTGATTCATAATGATTTTAAACAATTTCTGGGGTCACATTGATGTAACTACGTAAATTGTTTATGAGAAAATGATTGAGGTAGAACAGATTCCTTTTTTAACGGAATTAATCGCTGCGTATACTATGTTTCAATTTCAAACCGTTTGCGGGTCGCCTAGTAGCAGTCCGAAAGCCCTGAAATTTTGTACAGCTAGATTTCCTGATGATTCGAACAGAATTGGGGGGTGGGAGCATCAACATTTTGACTTTCGAAAAAATTCCCTATAGCTAAGGGCCACCCTAGTGGAGATATCCAGTCCTAAAATGCTGAGTTAATTATAATGGACGTTAACATTTAAATAAAATCAATATAAATACACTCAATTTCAAAGAAATTGTAATTGTTCTAAGAAAATTCACAGAGGTCCTCCCCCCTCTATCAGGTCCACATGACCTTCATCGCTGTAAGTGATCAACTATTACAGCTGAAATTTATTTCATAACTTTTATATGTGGGATATCACAATAAGCGGCAGCATTATTTCTGAATTAGTTAACTCAGCAAACCACTAGAAACTAAACATTCCTTTCCCATACCATTATATCTGGCATCATTATAAACAAAATTGACTGCATATATTTTTAGTGAAAAAAAAACAACAAAAAAATCTTTGGAATGGATAGAAAAATATAAAAAACTGTCTCAGTTCTCCAACAGTCTTAATGTTAAAATTGTAAGTATTCTTTCCAATAAAAAAAAAAACTAAATAAATAACATATGGCCTCATTTAGAATTTAAAGAAAAAAAAATGTTAAAAGGGCTAAGCTTAAGGCAATCAATTATTCTATTAGAATTAAGTACCTACAAGCCTGTACCTCTTACAGGCATTCAAAATGCAAGATGCAGAATCTCCAATAGCATTAACAAAGCTTAAGTCTTCTGAAGAGACTAAATTTGGCCTTGGTATTTCCATTCAGTCTTAATTTTAGAATATTTTTAATAAACTAAACATTTAGACCAAACCTTGAAATTAATGCATTATTTTCCTTTTGATAATGATCACACATTTCTCCCAAAGAGATATATTTTAAATATTAATGAATTTCAAGACATGGTAACATTAGGGAATGCTTTTGTTGACAGTTATCAACACAAATATTTCCTAGGTATGAATATTCTTACAAATCTAATGTAAAATGTTTCTAATAAAATTATTCATAGTGTACTATTTGTAAGAAAATAATGATGAAACATTCTCATATTTCATTGTCATCTATTTATTTGTTTCCCCCTTCAAATTAAAATAATACCCAAATTCTAAAGAAATGTTGGTCTGTCAAATAAATTTAAAAAAAAATAAGTTTCTAAAAACCTGAATATTTCTTAACATTTCAATGTTTCCTTATTTCATTGTGTAAAATAGAAAACTAAACTTACAAAAATGATACAAAATTCTTATAGTTTTTTTTAATTTATATTTAACAATTCCTTATTTATACGTAACATAGCCAACAGTAAAAACATTTATAAACAATGAAATTCTAACAATAATTAAAATTATTTAACAATTAATAAAGTGATGTTTCATATGCAATATTAATTACTAACACATATCGGAGAGTTAACCTTTTCATTGCTTTGAACGAGTTAATTTGTGGTTGTCAAGTAGGGCCCGAAACAGCCCTGGGAACTGTGAGAGGATATATCTTCGATACAAATGCAAAGTAACGAATGTGGAAAAATGCATCTTTCATTGTCAATCTTTACTAATTTCTGCTGGACTTATGTACGGCAAATTCTTGAATCTTAGATCACTCTATTAAAGGGAAGTATTCCACTATCAAAAGGTAAAATCTGCTGAATATTTGATGTCCAAAAAAAAGTTATGAATAAATGCTTTTCCACTCTCAAAAGTGGTAATTTTCACATTCGATACTTTGCATTTGTAGCGACGATATAAGCACGCGAAGAGTTGTGTCCTGTGGACTATGAGCTGATATATCAGATCGGCCTTTTCAGCGTTTGAAGGCTGCAAGCGGATTTTGCAGCTTTGTCCCTTGAGCCATCTGGGGTTCCCGTAGTGTTTATCAAAGGAAAGTGGTTTCATTTAGATCTTAGTTATAGATTAGACAACCGACCATATTGAAACTTCTGTATCTCCCTTTGTCCCGTGCTTTTAACCCATTGGTCTATATTCTTGTATTATAGAATTCAGTTATTTTTTCATTATTTCTACACTGCGAAAAAAAATTGTACGCTTATGAAGAATTATTATAATTATTCGCACTATGTCCTATAGTGATTTTGATGTGAATTCATAGGAGAAGTGAAGGAACATGTTTTTTTTTTTTTCATTTATTTCAATTTTTTCAAAAGACAATAGCATTCCGTCTAAAGTACAGATAAAAAGGATGATGGGAAACAAAAAAAAAAACACATTATGTAAGAAGACAACGTAACTTCAGTGAAGACAAAGAAAAGTTCATGTTGGGATAAAGTGGGAATGGCAGTTAACCTGGACTTTCAGTCACACCCACAGAACACATATGCTCTTCAGTTTCTAAAGGCTTAGTGGAAAAAAATCAATTTGAGTTGTGGAGAGGTAATTACAACTGGTCTGCAATTAAAGGAAGGAGGTATCAATTTGACCTCAAGGAACAAGCTCCAATGACTCATCAATTTTTTTTCATATTGTATAAAGGCAAGGTATGAACCATCCTCTTTAAACATTATTAACCCTTACGCTGTTACGGACTGATATATCAGTCCGGTGGTTGCAGTGCCCCGGGTGCTATGGACCTGTGTGATATATCAGTTCGGTTTCTTTTGCTCTTGGCTGCTACAAGCTATTATATCAGTCCTTTTACTGTTGCCATCTGTAGGCTGTTTATAGAAGCTGCAGTGCCCTTCAAAGCAGATAGGGTGCATAGGATTTCACTTTTGTCACTTTAGCTTCCAACTACTAGGCCTACCTGTACCTGTGTACTTATACCTGCTCCCTCCCTTTTTTTACTACCGAAAACCTCTGTTTTTCTTTATTTGGAATTTACTCTGCATTTCTCCAGTATAATTTGAGCTTTTCAAGTGAATAAATGTGAGTGTAAATATTTCTAAGAAAATTTATAACAAGCATTGTTAGAGCTTTTGACGGGTGTGAGCGAAAGTTAAGTGGAGTTTTCTTCGGATAAGGATGAGAGTTCTGATATTGTATCCCAAAAAGTTTCTGTTGGAGAAACACCTGGAACAAGTGAAATGCAAAGTACAAGAGATTTATCTTCTGACGAAACATTGTGTGACAAAAGGTGCTAGGCTATCCCGCACCACCGTACCATCAAGCCCTACGAGTATTACACAGCCTAAAGGTTAATCTAAAAAAGTAAAATTTTACATTTAGTTCATGGGGATCAAAGAGTGCTAAAACATGCATAAATCATAAGAGCAATCATTACAAGTTCAATAATATATTGGATCCAAATCAGGTTGGGTAAAGAAACTGTTTGCATAGGCAAAATACAGAGTTAATGGTTCAACTGTAGGGGTTATCTGATACTGGCGAAAAGCAGGAACGAATACAATACTACCTGATTTAAGTTTCACTTTTATTGGAGGATTAAGCTTATAATCTACTGATGTGTTTGCGCTTTTCGAATGCACTAGTGGTTTGGAAGGAGCTTTGTCTACGTTTTGTTCCTCTGGTTTTGACCTTTCAGTTTCTTCTCCCTTATATTCCGTAGCAATTGTCTCTGTATTCTCACATGTGCTTGCTACTACAAATTCTTCTTCAAGTCTGGGCTTTTTAAACGGAACAAATGGCTCTTCTTCAACCTTTGGCAAATCAGCTTGAGCTATAGATTCATCTGTTTCCATTACATCAGTGGTCTTGGGTTCTTCTACAGGGCCTTCATTCTTATTTTCGCTGTGTGATTCTGTTTTTTGTTTGGGAGGTTGCAGTTTCTCCCCCACGCAAACACCTTCTCCTTCCAACACAAAGAATATCTGGCAAGAATCGTGGGCTGGTGATATCCAAATTATTCCTTTGGGTATCTAAAAAATAAACATTATATTCATCAAATAATACATAAAATCAATAATGAGAAAGCTGAAAGAGCTGGACTATACTATTTTATCATTTCCCTTGAAGTGAAAATAAAAAAAAATCAACTTCACTAATCAGAGGATGGGCCTTTTCATGAAAATTTAATAAACTCTGAAAACCCATCCAAAAATCCATCAGATAGCATTAGAAGTTTACACTGTAAAATGAGTTCCCACACATAACGTACGATTAAATCAGGCAGGAAGGTTCATTTATTAATAATTTTACCTGATCTATCATAATATAAGAAATTTTGATCTACAAACTCTTTCCTTTTAGGAAGTTTTCTCCCATGGGTGTATATAGAAAATAATGTCGGGGGGGGGGGGGGGGGGGGGGGGGGGGACTGAGACCATTTCAGGTGTATGGAATACTAACAATTTAGATCTTAGAAGAGTTTTTGCCAACTTAAATGCCAGGGTGCAGCGAGGAATTTTACCAGCGAGCCGTGGGATGATTAAATTCCTGCCGGAGGTTGGGAATCGAACCCACCATCTCCCGCTTATGAATCCAAGGCGCTAGCCATTAGACCACGGGAGACCCCTTAAACGCTATTACACCCAAAATAGAATATATTTTATGAACTAAATGATCTTATTTAATTTATTTTTAAGGGTTTTATGAGATTTTTACCGATGAAATCAAAATTTCGGGGGGGGGGGCTGCAGCCCCCCCCCTATATACACCCATGTTTTCTCCATTCCTGTCAGGAGTATTGTAAATAAACGCAATAATAATAAAGCTGTTCAAGTTTCTTTGTACCCTAGTATGAGGTCATATTTTTTATGAACTTAGGCAGGAGCAACCTGTAACCAATTTTAAAGAAAAATACGTAAATCAGCTATCAAAATGGTTTTTCATCAAGAGATCTGTAAACAAATTCTTTTTAGAGGTCCTTTTAAGTGTTAAAGTGTGTTAATGTAGGAAATCAAAATAAATAGTTTTTGTCAGAAGTGCATAACCAGACTTTTTATTCTCGATCAATGAAAGTTAGACTTGCTGATGCTACAATTCTCGCTTTACATTTCGAGCTATTACGCTCATTCCGACTTATTTAGTTTCTCTCTATCATCTTTAATTTACAAATCACTCAGTTACCTTTTATAAAAAAAGAAATTGTAATTATTACTTTAGCAATAAAGAAAAAGTTAACCAAATAACTTAGACTAAAATGATTAATTAGGGTAAGTGACCCCATAGTTGACACTTTAAGGAAGGGTTATTTTATTTGAAATAATTTTTCCCTTAGTTTTTGTACATAATAGATTTTAAATATATCAAATTGTTCGTCAGCTCATTGTTTATGAAATGCACATAAACCAATTTCAGATACATTAAGTATTTCAAGAAAAATAAATCAATAAATGCTGCCTTACTCTGGTCCTAATGTTGACACGTCAGCAGTAGGTCGGTGCCTAAGTTTGACTTTTCTGTTCCTAAGGATGACAGTGAGGGAAAATTAAAATAATACAACTTCATCCATTAAAAAAACAAAAAAATTGTATGGAAAATAGCAGGAAAAATGGAAAATTTAATGAATTTTAAAGAGATCTATTTTGAAAAACAAACAATTAGGTATAAAAATTATTTTTAACAAAAAATCAGAACTAGGAAGACAAACAGGTAGGCCTCCAAATTTTTCCATGTAGAGTCAGTAGTTCTTGAAATTAATGTATTATATCCAAATACTAGAGGATTGTTAAGTTTACTAGTAATTTGGGGGGGGGTAAATGGGCGGGCTAAAGGGTAGCTGGAGCGGAAGTGCCGATATGGGAGCCGTCCGACTTGTTTTGGGAGCTCTGCTACGCTAGAGTGCCCTATTCCACTGCTTAGCATCTCCTAGTATACCTGATTCCCGTCAACGCCTACTGCTTTTCCTCCCCGTGGTACCCCCTGGGCAACGTTCTTTTGGTGAACCCATAAGGAGGGCGAAAAGCAGAGGCGGGGATCCACGATGAGGCAGGGACACCTCCCCTGCTGAGTGGATCCTCTCCTTCAGGAGGAACTGTGTCGGTCTGCCGGCCTAGGTGGCAGCCCCACCAGCAGACTTGGTGACGAAGAATAGGGGTCTGAGTTACCTAAACCTTGTCTCCCTACAACCAGCACTAACGATATAGCCGGATTGCTCTTAAAGGATAACTCAGAGGGAAAGCCGGCCCCTCTGAGCGACATCTACATGGATACGGACCTCAAAAAATCTAATGACAAACCAACCCTTACACCCATCAAGGCCGGCAAGGAAAAGAGTGGTATCAAAATTCTTGGCGCTGAATCCTCTGGTTCAGTTCACAACTAGGAATTGGATAATGAAATGACAGGACAAATCTCTGCTTCTCGCTTTACTTTGGAGCCGTATCTAACGCCTTCAAAGTCACCCGAGAAGAAAAAGATAAAAAAAAGGTAGGAAAAGGCTGCTTGAGTTATTAAGTCCAAAAGCAGCCAAATTTGCAAAATTTGTGGTACTAAGTAGAACGAATGGACAAACAATGGTTTGGTAAAGTCTCTCCGTTCCTTATCAGCAAACATATAGTTCAAGAGTTTGGGACAGTCATAGGAATTAGTAAAATGCCAAACGGTTCCTTATTGATCGAGGTGTCTAGCAAGCCGCAATGTGATAAATTAATAAATGCAGCAACCCTGGGTGGATTCGGTGTTAAAGCAGAACTGCATAAAACACTAAACTCATCCAGAGGTATGGTAAGATGCTTTGATTCCGAGCACTGCACTGAAGAAGAAATCTTAGAGGGTCTGCAAGATCAGGGTGTCATAGGCGTTCGCAGATTCTTTTGTAAGAAAAAATCTGTGAATGGTGTAGAGGAAGTAGCCCAATTCACTACTGTGCTCACATTTGATCGATCTGAGATCCCTTCCAGTGTTCAGGCTGCCTTCTACAAACTTAAAGTAAGACCATACATTCCACCTCCAATGCGGTGCTTTAAATGTCAAAAATTTGGACATTCTGCAGTGAGATGCCGATCAACGGTCGAGATTTGTGTCTGCGGCTATGCAGCACACAGTCCCGACCCTTGCCCGGCTGATCCCAAGTGTCCAAATTGTGAAGGGCCTCATTACTCCCGCTCAAAGGACTGCCCAGAATATAAAATTGAGCTAGAAAT
This sequence comes from Gonocerus acuteangulatus, assembly GCA_946811695.1. NCBI lineage: Eukaryota > Metazoa > Arthropoda > Insecta > Hemiptera > Coreidae > Gonocerus > Gonocerus acuteangulatus. The sequence continues at coordinate 126,981,750 of OX328123.1, read as the reverse complement.
TCAAAAGTTATGAGCAGAAATAAAAGACATTACATTTAAGCAAGCTAGAGTGTTAGTCAATAGTGCAACATATGCCTGCAGAGGGAGTTACTCGAATGCAGTGCAAAACGAAACGAGAGACAAAACACGACTAAAACTGTTCTTAAACCACCCACTATTCCACTCCCACCCAAACCTCATCCCCCACCCCCCACCTCACTCCCAATCCCTTCCACCATCTTCCCTACCTCTAATGTTCCTTCTACTTCATCCACTTTGGTGGATGATAATAAATTATCGGGGAGATTATCTCCCCCCAAAATTGGAAATGCCGTGGATCCACCCCTATCTCTTCCTTCAACTCCCGGGGCTGATTGCTCCGTGGACAATGCGAATGATGATGGAGGTGGACCATACACCTTAATAAAAAAAAAAGGCTAGCCCAAAGGAAAGAAACGAGGGTCAAAGAAAGCAACTTCCGAACACGAATTAAACCAAAATGCCATTAAACAAATTCCTACAATGGATTATCAGAGGATTTTAGGAACACAGTGACGAATTACGCTTTTTAATGCACAAATACAATCCGCTGGTTGTGGCACTTCAGGAAACTAAATTTCCTGAAGGTACTGCCCGGCCATTGAGAGGGTATCAATGTGTCCATAAGGAACCTACGGTTCTCCCTGGTGGGCGGAGTCACGGTGGAGTGGCTCTGTACACAATGGAGAACCTGGGAGCACAAGAAATATTGGTAAATACAGAATTACAAGCTGTCGCTGTGCGCCTGGAGACCCCTCTGAAAGCTATTCTTTGGTCGTTGTATCTCCCAGACGGCAGAGGATACAGGATTGAGGACATCAGGCGCATGATAGGGCAGTCGCCTTCTCCAATAATAATATTCGGAGATTTCAACTCGCATCATGTTGCCTGGGGCTCAAGAAGGTCTTCACCTCAAGGTCATCTATTGTATTCTATGATTGAGGAAATGGATCTTGTTTTTCTAAATGATGGGACGCCCACTCATTTCTGTGAATCCTCTGGAACACTGGACAGTATAGACCTGACGATCACAAGCACTTCAGTGCTGATTCCAGTCTTAAAACCAGGTAAGGACCACATGGATCCAAGAAGCTACAGACCCATATCACTTCTTTGTTGTATGGGAAAGCTCTTGGAGGCTATGGTGAATTACCGGTTGATTCACGAATTGGAGAAATGTAATTTAATATCAAAATACCAAGCAGGATTTAGAAAGGGATTTTCTACTCAGGATCAATTAGCATTGTTAGAGCATAACATCCAAATGGCTTTCTGCTCCCGTCAGCATGTTACTGCCATTTTTTTCGACATGAAGCAGGCTTACGACAGGGCATGGAGATACGATATTCTCCGTCGACTTCATGAATGGGGGTTTAAGGGAAGGTTGCCTCTAATCCTCGAGAGTTTCCTGGAAGAGAAAGAACATTTAGGGTTTGTATTGGAGACAAACTATCATGCATAAAGGTACAGGAAACCGGAGTCCCCCAAGGATTCGTCCTCAGTGTAACCCTGTTTCTTGTCGCAATCAATGGCATAGCTGACAATAAGACGCAGAGGTTGGTCGATCTCTCTCCGTTGGTCACATCCAGCCGAAGATTGTGAAGCCCGTAAATTACAGCAAGCGATTGATACGATAAATGACATTGCAAGTAGGCGAGGATTCACATTCTCTTCTAAAAAAACGGCGGCGATTCATTTCCTGCAGGCTTTGGAGACCACACAACCGACCAAATTTTACGTTGGGCGGTTGTGAGGTCACCTTCAAGGATGCTCATAAGTTTCTTGGCCTCATAATGGATGCACAATTGAGGTGGAGACATCACATCAACTATATTATAAAAAGATGTGCGTCCTCTCTAAACGTCCTAAAAACATTGTCAAGATTGAAGTGGGGAGCTGAAAAAGCCATTTTGTTACAAATGTTTGACGCACTAATACGGGCTCGGGTTGATTATAGGTGTGCCATATATGGATCATCGCGCAAATCGTGGCTTTGCCAGCTTGACAGGCTGTTTAATGCGGGGTTGCGAGTTGCCATCAGTGCTTTCCGCACAAGCCCGTTGGATGCAATTTATGTAGAGGCCGAGCATCTTCCACCCGATCATAGAAGAAACTTGATGATACTTAGGTAAAGATGGAATGGTTGGGATTCGGCTAAATAAACCTCAATATGATTTTGTTTTAAAAAAATCTATATTTCGGACGTTTCGGCTACTCATTGGTAGCCTTCGTCAGCTAAAATGACAAAAAAAAGTAAATTAATACAGAAACAAACAAAAAAAATTTATGATTGTGATAGGTAACAGAACTATAGATACAATAAACTTATAAAAGAACATATCGTCTTAAATTCTTAGAATGAGTAGAATGAAAAAGTAAATAGGTACAATAATTGATTTTAATAGTAATTAGTAACATTAATTGATTTTACAAAGAAATAAGAAACTACATACCAATGACAAATATAGTAGCTAATAGTAACATTAATTAATTTTACAAAGAAATAAGATACTACATACCAGTGGAAATGCCGAGCGGCAGAGGAGTCTTATAAGATAAATAAGATACTACATTCCACTGGTATGTAGTATCTTATTTCTTTGTAAAATAAATTAATGTTACTATTAGCTACTATATTTGTCATTGTTATGTAGTTTCTTATTTCTTTGTAAAATCAATTAATGTTACTAATTACTATTAAAATCAATTATTGTACCTATTTACTTTTTTATTCTAAGAATTTAAGACGATATGTTCTTTTATAAGTTAATTGTATCTATAGTTCTGTTACCTATCACAATCATAAATTTTTTTTGTTTGTTTCTGTATTAATTTCCTTTTTTTGTCATTTTAGCTGACGAAGGCTACCAATGAGTAGCCGAAACGTCCGAAATATAGATTTTTTTAAAACAAAATCATATTGAGGTTTATTTAGCCGAATCCCAACCATTCCATCTTTACTTATCACCTCGACGGCTAACTATCTAATCATCTTGATGATACTAACATACGCATCGTCTCTACGAACAAAAATGATTCACTTTCTAAGAGAAGTTATTACTGAAAATGCAGTATCAGATATGTACCGACAGAAGCTAGAGTAGCTATACATTAGTAGTTTATACATTAGCATTCTAGAGAGAATGCTAATGTATAAAGAGCACATTAAGATCTTCACAGATGGTTCTAAATCAGATAACGGTGCGGGGTGTGGCATATTTATAAGCAATGACAAACATCTTTTGATCCTCCTTCACCATCATACAAGTGTCTATCACGCGAAAATGGTTGGAATAAAGATAGCTCTTGAGCATTAAGGAATCCTCGAAAAAGCAGATATAGTTCTATGTACGGACTCATACAGTTTGCTTGCGTCGTTAAAAGACAAATTCCCCAAAGATCCGTTGTTATTGGAAATCTTTCAGCTAATACGTGATATAAATCTTGGAGGAAATGAAGTTTCATTTCTCTGGGTGCCTGGGCACTCTAATATTGAGGGCAATGAAAGGGCGGATTACTTAGCAAACCAAGCTGCATTCCTGGGTGCAAATTCGGCCCTTCCGTTGCACCTGGATGATTTAAAAAAACTATTGAAAAGCAAGATTGAAATAAAATGGCAAGCTGAATACAATGACAAAGACCTTTTTTTTGAAAAACATTGAGGTTTCTGTAATGAACAAGAACTCTGCTTACAGAACGAATAGACGTAACGATGTTGTTATGACAAGACTTAGAATAGGCCACACCCGACTCACCCATAGCCATCATCTGGTAGGCCGACGACGCCCACTGTGTGAGCACTGCGAAGGCCTGCTGGATGTCCGGCACATATTGGTGGATTGTCCGGCAGTCCAAGATGCACGGAGGCGGCACCAACTACCCACCAATCTGAAGGAACCGTTGTCAAGAGACGATGCATCAGTGAAGAGAGTGACAGAATTCCTTAAAGATATTAAAATCTTTAGTCTTATATAAATGATTTGATTATATGTATCTTATTGTGTGACTGTATTTATTGTTTGACTGTATTTATTGCGTGACTGTGTTTATTGTGTGATTGTGTTTATTGTGCAACTGTAATATAACGTGTGACTGTATTTATAATCTGAGTAAGTGATTGCGTATGTGTGAATAAAGTAAATATGAATTTTGTGTAGATTTAGGTTTAGATGTAAGTATTAGGTCCAACATTTGTTTAAAATGGAACTAACTTTTGTATATAGAGACGAGTATAAATATTAATGTTAGATATAGATAATAAACTTTTCTTTAGCTCCAACATTTGTTAAAAAGGAGCTTATGTAGATCTATAGTGTAGGTTTAAGGTTACAGCTAGCAAAAAAGAAATTAACACAAGGAGAATATTTTAGTGTAGATGTAAAAGCTACAGTAGTACATTAGAAAACAAATAAAGAAAGAAAGGAAATAAATAAATAAAAAAATATCCAACCCAAGGCGTGCTAATGGCCTCAGCAGCAGATGCACGTAAACAAACAAACAGTAACAGTAACTAGTAATTTGGCTAGTAGATATTGGAAAATCCTGCCATCAGCGAAGGAAACAGTTATTAGTCTATTGCTAGCATCAAGGGCCAACTGCATTGACGGAATTCACCCTGCTCACCAATTGTCAAACATATTTCCCGTGCTGTTTTTCCTTCAACTAGAACTATACAATAATCACCTACTCTTATAACGTCCACTTTGTTTATAACTTGCTTATTACAGCCATTTTCATCTTTCATCCCTGGGTTACTTTTGAACAATCTCTCATCTTTAACTTTTTGTGTAAAATTTGATCTGCATTTTGCTCATATTCGTTATTTGTGGTTTTATCTACCTGACTTGCTGTCATAGATGATGGTTTACTTACACATGTTGATTCTACAAAGCTCATGTTAGTGACGTCCTTCCTTCTTCAGGATGATTGGTGGAGTCACCATCTTCCTCAGTCATGGAGTTTCTCACTTTATTTTTCAGACAAGAAGTATTTGTGGAAATGGTTGCTAACTACCAAGGTTGTGAACCTTTCTTCTATAAATTCTTTCAGGGATTTGGTGTTTGTTTTTTTTTAATACAGGAATTTCCATATGGTTAACGCTCCATTCATGAACTTTCAGCTTCCAACCTTCTTTAAGTGTTCGGAAACTGATACATCCATTGGTTGGATGATGTGAGTAGCATTTGGAGGCAACACCAGTTATAAACATTGTACCATAAATAGAGTAAGAAGTTGTGTGACCATTTCAATTTGCCGGAAACTATTATAAAAATTTGTCTGTCAACATTAGGAACAGAATGTCAACATTAGGAAAACAGGCTGTCAACTTAACGTTCCATTCATAAGAAATTAATAAAATCTGGATAGATGCATTCCTAATGAAAATCTCAACTACATTTTTCCCTATGCATCACAGACTACCGTTTTCCTAAAGTTGACACTAGTGTCAAGAAAAGGAGCCATGGTTGCATATTGTGTTCCCAATGTTGACACTACCATTATCTCAAGATCTGTTTATTTAATGTATGTCAAACCATCATGTCATTTGCACTCCTAAATTTAAGTATCATAGAGTTCCTAGATAACACAAAAAAAAAACATGAAATGCATGCATTACCAAAAAAAAATCTTAAGAAATATTCTTAATCCCTTGTCAAATTCACTAAGGAAAAGGAAGAAGAGGAGTTGACTCGAGGATTTTTCATACTAAAATGGCGGCACATGTTTTTAACAGAGTTACATAGTTGAACGGGTTAGTCAACATTATTCTCCAATAACTGCTCTTCCTATTGGACGTAAACTTATTGAATTCTCTTCAATCTAAATGTTATTTTTCAAACAATCGGGTCATTTACCCTAAGTCAAATAAGTTCTTTTTTTCAATTTTGTGTTCAATTATTAATAAGATATTTATTCTTTAATTAGTGGGAAAACCTACGTTTCCCGTTACCTTTTTTGACATTCCAATGAACGTCGAGCTCAGTGGATAAATTATTAAATCCAAAATGTAACCTGTAAAACAGCCACACAATTCAAAAATATTAACCTATATCATCTTCTCAACTCTGAATCTACTGCTTGAAAAAATAAATAAATTACCTGTGGAGGGGTATTTTTCCATTTTGAAGATCATGACAGTGCAGAAAAGCCTCCAAAATATTTTTCATGGTGCGAATTTGTAAAACTTACTATTTTTGTTCAGATGTCTAATCCCAAAAGAAGCACAACAATTCTTGTTGGCTTTCTCAGTTTTAATTTTCAGTAATGTGCTATTAAAAAAAAAACTAATTTCTACTGAAATCTGACTGATCTACTGAAAACCCAGTCATCACCAATATATTGCTATCTCGTCATCTCCAATGAACAAACGAATTGTGTTCTAAATAGAAAGGGAACAAGACAGTTACTGTAAACATAATGACCCACATCTTGAACCTGCATTGAAGCTAATATGTACGTACCCATTGGTACCTCGTCATCTCGGTCACAGTCACTCACCGCCAATATATTGGTAATACGTTCTGTAAGGTTTAAACATAAACATTCAAAAATATTCAATGACCTTGAACATGGTGTACAATATTTTTGAACTTTTCTGCCCTTAACCCTTTCCGTACGCAACAAGCCGCTAGGAGATGTGTTCTCCTGTACGGGATACTCGCACCTGGTGTTGGTTCCCCCTGTACGGGATACTTTTCCCACTCTCGGTCACAGCGCTCCGACTTATAGCGATCTCATCGTCGTACTTAAACTCGTCTTTTATCATTTTTATTTTTATTTTGCTTACAATGATTAGTCATTTTTATTTACGTTGAATTAGTTTGGCATTTGAATAATTATTTTTAAGTAATAAGTTATAAAAAAGTTATATTATATAAGAGTATAAAAAGAAGTTTATTCATTTTACCATTTGCCCTTTATTTTATAAATAATAAGCAAGAGAATCTAGGCGCACGGTAGTGCGCCAGGCCAAGTTCCGGCCTAAGCATACTGTGTGTATATTACAGGCGGTCTTAGAGCCGATTTTTACCCTCTCATAACTTTCAACCAGGTGAAGATAAATTTATGAAATTTTACACAGGTATTAAACTACTGGATGTGAGTAAAACTGGAAATTTTCATAATTCTACATCGAATAGTTTCTGAGATATAAGCGATCGAAAATCGGGATTTATAGGACTCACTCACTGACTCATCAAAATTATTAGGCACTTCCCATGATGCTAGAGACTTGAAATTTTGCATGAAGATAGATATGAAGGTGTTATTAAAGGAAAAAATCGAAAAATCGCGAAAAGTTGTGTTTGACTCCGCTTCCGGGGCGGGGGCGTGCCAGTTTTGTACTTCCATCGGAAACCCGTCATTCCGTCCGAAACCCATGATGTGGAGTATCAAATGAATTGTCTCGGTATGAAGAACCTATATTTGATGTTTTAAGAAAAAAATAGAGACGCATACAGGCTCGGTAAAAATCTTATACCAGCTGTCTGTCTGTATGTTTGTTCCTCTTACAAATCCGTACCGTTTGACCGATTTTGACCAAACTTGGGACACAGATGGGTCTTGATACGGGGAGAATCATAGGCTAGGAAAAATTGTCTATCAGCTGTCTGTTTGTCTGTTTGTTCCTTATACAAATACACACCGTTTGACCGGTTTTGACAAAATTTGACACACATGTCGGTCTTTATCCGGGTAGTGCCATAGGCTAGTCAAAATCGTCTATCAGCTGTCTGTCTGCATGTTTGTTCCGTACACAAATTCACACCATTTGACCGATTTTGACCAAACTTGGCACACAGGTAGGCCTTGGTCCGGGGAATGCACTAGGCTAGGTAAAAAAGGTCTTTCAGCTGTCTGTCTGTATGTTTGTTCCTTATACCAATTCACACCGTTTGGCCTATTTTGACCAAACTTGGCACGCAGGTAGGTCTTGATACGGGAGTGTCATATTACCTATGACGTTTTCTACTTCTTGTTCCATCGAAATGCCATCATTCCTTCTGAAACCCATCATGTGGGGTATCAAATGAATCGTCTTGGTAAGGAGAACCTATATTTGATGTTTTAAAAAACATTTCGACGCATCTTAAAAACAGTTCTGACTTCTTTCTTAAATGTAGTAAATAAAGTCGTAGGGGTTCACTGCATAATATACTTCAAAACAGATACTAAGTTTTTCAAAGTCGAGTCATTTTTGTTCTTATATTTTTCTTGAAGGCCTTCTACACTTTCCCTATTGTGATCTTTATCCTCGGGATAAGGTTCCTGTGTTTTACAGTGTAACAGTTTAGTTAAGAGAGCAATCAATTTGTCCTCTAAAGTAATGTCATTTGGAAGAGCTTCTAACTTTTCTAGTCTAGTGATTAGATGTATGTAGGTTGATTATTGGTATCAAATATCAAGCAGTATGGAGAACCTTATGCAGAATCCAAAGACCCTGGTTTTATATGAAGTACAAAAGCCAGTAGGTATGCGGCAACTAAATTCTATTTAATACTTAGAAAAAAGCAATGAGATCCCCAAAAAAACATAAATGTGAAATAGAGGCCAAGTTCCTGCCACCACAAAGAAACACTCCCTTCCTCAAAAATATCCCCTCCTAAAACCCCCCAAAAACGCCTTACCATTCTACACTCCAAAAAAGTAGAATGGGTTGGTGTATTAATTCAACCAAAAATATTTGCCAATACAAGAGATGATACAAGAAAGAAATGGCCAAGTTCATTACTTGGAAGACCTCATAGTTACTTACTAAGAACAGTAAAGACACTTCAACTGACCTTTAAAAACAACAATAAAAATACTTATATCCAGTTACTAAAATATCACTTTCCTCAACCAGGTATATTCTTAAACTTGGCAATGTTTTTTTTGTGCCGAAATTATCTTTAGATAAAAACTAAACATTGCCAAGTTTTATATATATATATATATATATAAAACTTATTTACAAAGACAATAGGATTATTATAAATTTTCACAGTTAATTAATGAATTATTTAATCAAATATGTAATATATTAAACTTATCAATTAAATTCGATTGCAAACGACCAAAAACTTCATTCAAATGCCATCTAGTAATAGGCAGGAATACTAGAAGTACAATACGGTAACGAAAAGTCGAGAAATGAGAACAGAAAGAATGCGAGAGATAAACGGATCTCGCGACTGCTGGACAAGTCCATGGTACATGGGTCCCGTCTTCCTTCGACTTCTACACAAGTCTACGGTATGTGGGTCCCGACCGCTCTTGACCGCTGGAGCAGTCCACGGTAGAGAAAGAGTTAATAAATGATGAAAATGTTATGAAAAAATACTTTTTGAGAGCATGGAATATTTTAAACGTGCATTTATTTCAGATAAAAATGCATAAATTACTTCCTGAAAAAGGAAATCAAGCACTCCCAGGGTGGAAGCATCAAAAGCCCTATGTCACTTTTTTTAATGACAGATTTTTTGCCATGTACAACATTTCAAACCAATTGGTTAATCTTTAATGAATTTGGAGGTGAAAAGCTTTAATGATTGGACTATTGATCCTACGTAACCAATGATCCACAATGAGGCCCACTTTTTACTTAGTTACTTCAACAAATGGAGGATTCAAATGAACCCAGAGAAATGTACGCATGTAACTTTCGACCTGCGATGTCGATGTTATGTAACCTGCGACGAGCTGAGTGCCCTCCTGTAAAAATCCACAATATCCCAATACCCCAATCTAACGAGGTTCGATATTTAGGATTCCATCTCGACAAGCAACTTACCTGGAAAACACACATAAAACACAAGAGACAAGAACTGAACAAACGTTTCGGACTTCTCCGTCGACTAATTGGACTCAAATCAAAACTAGACACAAAAAACAAACTGACAATATACAAGACCATAATAAGAGCGATATGGACATACGGCATAGAACTTTGGGGATCAGCTAAGCCATCAAATATAAAAATTATCCAACGTTTCCAATCCAAAGTCCTTCGTAAAATCCTCAACGCTCCTTTCTATGTTTCAAACCTTACCATCCATCGAGACACTGAAATACCCTTTGTCTATGATTTAGCCAAATCCCGATTCCTGACCTTTTTCTCAAAACTCCCAGCCCACCCCAATCCTCTTGGCAGATCCCTCTCTTCCAATGTCATCCCAGATAATCCTCCTCCAACGCCTTCGCCGCCATTGGCCACGAGACAATTTACTACTGGTTAATTAGCCTGTCTTATAAAATAATGTGAATAGTGTAAATATTGTAAATAATGTATATAGTTTAAAAAAGAGACCAATTTTTAATTAAAATAAGAAATACCATAACATTCATTGGGAGTGGCAGTAATGTCTGCCTTCTCCTCTCATCTCATTCACTGTGTTTTATGTATATTTTGACCATATTTACTTATTGTACATAACTGTACAGATTGTAAATTATAAAAAAAAAAAAAAAAAAAATTAAAAAAAAAAGAAAAAAACAGAAAGTTACTTCAATTGCATTTCAATTATATTCTATAATTGATAGTAATAGCTTTACTTACAATTACTCGAGAGACACCAAAGTCAGGGATTGGTGGATGATAGTGCGTGGTGAATGGGCTGATCTCCTTGCTCTTTACTTTCACCTGCTCACGAGTATATGACTCATAATCGAGGATAGTTAGAAGAGTTTCAATGTCTTTATATTTAGGTGTCAGACCAGCTCGCACAACATTGTCGGAGTTAGCCATGCACTCAACACAATCTGCAAGAGTGTAAAGATAATTTATTATTTATAAACTAGGATATTTCCTGTTACTGGTGCTTTGTCTTATATTTTTGGCTTCATATTATGCTGTTTCAAAATTACAAATTACTAGCCGAAAATAATTAATTTCTTAAGAACATTTATAAAACATTAAAAAACATTATTTTAAATCAAAATCATATTTTAATAGGACTTCAATATATGGACCAAAAATTCAGGGATTAGTGTACATACAATGAAGGCTATGGGATATATTAGTTCTGGTAGAATCATAAAGCGAGCAGTCTACCACATACATTTATAATTAAAGTGAAAACAAAAAAAAGAGCATAACTATTAACTGTAACAAACATAGTATAATAGTGAACAAGTCAAGCAGCTAGTTTTGACATTCAACTATTTGATGATTCTTGACTCAAGAAAAAAAAACCAAGTGGGGATGAAGTGTGAGATAGCTTGTTCGTCCAAACGACCAAGAATCACGATTCAGTATCATGGAAATCATGGAGGAGTTTTTACATTTTTACAAGAAAGTTGTGGAGTTGTTGATACAATTTTAGTAGTATTTTGGCCAATAAGTTAAGGGAATGTCAATTAAATATTACAAAACAGAGGAAAAGCGCTGGTTGTTGAGAGAGTGGATTCAAAATATATGTATGTATGTATGTGTATATATATATATATATATATATATATATATATATATATATATATATATAACTTTTCCTACCATATACATTGGTAGGAAAAGTAGTAAATGTCGTACTCAGTTACTGAGAAAGGTGTGTCCTGAAAAATTTGGTCCAGAGTGAACTCGGTGTTGCTCATCTCCATATAGCAATATTTCGTCTGTTTCATCTCCGACTTCATCAGGCTGCTTCCTGCATCCTTACATACTAGTTGCACCGATCTTGAGAAGTGGCTCCCGTTCAGGCTCCCAGTCAGTGATCCGGATCAGGCAATATGGCGACCTGTTATTCAGACCATCTGGCACCAAGATCATGTATTAATATTATCAACGAGTTGGATTGACTAGAGTTTCGATACAACCTTGAGTGGAATAATAACAGCTGCGGAATAATAACCTGTCATGTCATGATCCGGATCAATGAGCGTGAGGCTGAACGGGAGCCGGTTCTCAAGATTGGATTCATATGGCTTGATCAGTTCAATTAGAGGACAGGTGACAAAAATAGATAAATAAATAAAAGCATCTTGATAAATCTTTCAATGAATTCCTACAGTAATGTTTGCATAGGGTATGAAACATCCACATTTGTCATCAGCACTTCCATTATTGGGCATTATTGGGTCCGCAGCAGGTTTTCCTCCGTATGAAGAGATAGAAAACTTGATAGAAGAAATATGTGTGCTTTGACGCTATGCACCTTACATCGACTAAATCAGTTTGCCCATAAATTGTAATGAACATACTGACCTCCTGAAATGTAGGCATGAGGAATTCCAGCTGGGATATAAATTGCCTCGCCTGGCTCAAGGTGGACTTCATTAAGGAAATAGATCATGAAAACTCCAGGATCTCCGGGAAATTGGTCGTAAAGATCCTTCAAAAGAGCATATTTGTATCTTTCTTGTATTTCCTTGCCTATGCAAATCAGAAAAAAATTCATATAACTAGGAAAAAAACATGTTCAACTCATTCTACAGCTTCAGTTAATCAGATATTTTTTTATAGCAAATCTTTAAGATTATCAAAGAAAGTTAAGAGTCTTAGTTTAAGGGTACACAGCTTATTTTAAACCCATATCTATATATATAAAAATCACTTGCCTGTCTGTTTATCTGTTTGTTCCTTAAACAAATCCACATCGTTTGTCCGATTTTGACCAAACTTGGCACACTCGTAGTTCTTGATACGGGGAGTCTCGTAGGCTAGGTCAAAAAAGTCTACCAGCTGTCTGTCTGTATGTTTGTTCCTTATACAAATCCACACCGTTCGACCAATGTTGACCAAGCTTGGGACACGGATAGATCTTGATCCGGGGAGTTTCGTAGGCTAAGTCAAAAAGTTCTACTATAATTGTATTTATAGTTCTGTTACTTATCTCAATTATAAACTTTTTTTTTTTTTGTTTCTGTATTAATTTCTGTTTTTCTTGTCATTTTAGCTGACGAAGGCTAAAACAAAGCGACAAAGCTTTTTAACAAAAATCTTATTGAGGTTTCTTTAGCCGAATCCCCACCGTTCCATCTTTACTTATCATCCATCTTCATGGGAAAAATATTATCTGTTTCTATTCTAAGCTTTTCAAATGACAATAGGGATATGAACAGGAACCGCGCTAAGATGATGCAGTTCCTGCGAGTCGGACTTTTTTTTGTAATTTTTGTCTCTTTCCCTTAGTTTTTTATTGATTTTTATTTTTGTAATTTCTTATGTTAGGAAAATTTATTTGTGTGTAAAACAGGATAGGTAAAATGAGACCAATTTTCTGTTGGTAGAAATAATGAAAAGGTTTGGGAATTTCGTATACTTTCATTAATAACTCGAAGACGGTTTATAATCTTGGTAAACGGAAGGTTACTATTCGAAAGCTTACTAAATGCTCAACAAAAAAGGTTGTGACGAAAGTTTTAATTAGGCGATGTCAATCGGAGCAAGTACTCAATTTTACTTGGTCATTAATGGAAAACCACAACATCCTCCATGACCTAATAAATAGTTAAATAATGGCAGTTAGTTTTAGTGATAAGTTATGTAAATACATTAACTATAGTTCAAATAGCAAGGCTCTAAATAATGTTTAGCAATTAATTCTTAACACAAACCTACTAACTTTTGTCTTATGCTCTCCTTAAACTTTTTTTTTTTTTTTTTGTTTGTATTTAGTACTATAAGTTACTGTTAATTGTGAATACATAAATTTGTATTTTTTACTGTATCTTAAAAAAAAAAAAAGAGCAAGTCGCCGTCGTTGCGAAGCTCGTAAAATAAATAAAAAAAAAAAAGCTGTCTGTCTGTATCTTTGTTCCTCATACAAATCCACACAGTTTGACTGATTTTGACCAAAATTGGAACACCGGTAGGTCTTGATACGGGGAGTGTCTTAGGCTAGGTCAATATCGTCTATCAGCTGTTTGTTTGTCTGTTTGTTCCTTATACAAATCCACATCTTTGACCGATTTTGACAAAGCTTGACACACAGGTAGGTCTTGATCCAGGATGTGTTATAGGCTAGGTCAAAATCGTCAATCAGCTGTCTTTCTGTCTGTTTGTTAATTATACAAATCCACATCTTTGACCAATTTTGACAAAGCTTGACACACAGGTAGGTCTTGATCCGGGGAGGGTCATAGGCTAGGTCAAAATCGTCTATCAGCTGTCTGTCTGTATGTTTCTTACTTGAATAAATCCACACTGTTTGACCGATTTTGATCAAACTTGGCACGCATGTAGATTTTGATCCGGGGAGTGTCGCAGGCTAAGTTAAAATTGTCTAGGACTCACAATTCAGAGGCCACGGGTTCGAAACTGTGAACCCGAACAGTTAGAGATTTGCGTTATTAGATTTTAATATTACTTATTTGGTTTCCAGTTTATTTTTGCTTTTCTATTGTTTCCATCTAAAACTATTGTTTATCTGGCAAGCCAAGAACATTCTACTTCATCGTTCCAAAACTCAAAGGAAGAAATTCTAAAATCTTTTAGAAACATACCAGCTTTTTCAAATCTTCCAAATAACTGATTAACTGCTTTTTCCACTACTTCTTCACTTTTTGTCAACAAACTGAACAAGATTTTATTGAGAACTTTTTCATCCACAGTATCTTTACCAGTTGGTAATAGGCTGGGCGTAATTACCATCTGCAGTTCAGTAATATCTGTGAAATATGAAGCTACATTAATAAAAAAAAAAAACAACACTTTGTTTATAAATATAAATGATAATTCTTGGTTTTTGAACTTAAGTATGGATATTTGGTAAAGTGAACCTAACAAAAATAATAAAAGAGGTTGTGAACATGAATATCATCGATTAAAGATAGAATCAAGGATTATTTTAAAATTATGAGTAATTTGTTTTAAAAATCAATATTTCAAACAAAAAAATGATGTCACCATTGGGAATATATTACCTTTAGGATTTAAATTGAAGCCTGAAATAAAGTAATTGCAGTAAATTATATAATTTATTAAGAAAATCTAAAATATTTCCACAAGGATTTCCGAATTTATTCATTAAAACATAAATTCTGCAACATATGAGATGGAGCAGTCCCAAGTAGTGGACCTTTTCTAAGTAATTATACCAATAAAGCAATTAAATATAGCAAATGAATTAACTATCTCTATAAATATACACAAATTTATTTGTTGTGATATATGATTAGAAAGTCTATGTTTGTGTGCACTCTTTAGTTCAAGAATCATCAGTAGTTTTTTTTTTTTTTTTTTTTTTTTTTTTTTTTTTTCTACATCTACATCTTGGCCATTAGCGCCGATCATCAGTAGTGACTGACATATAGATATCGTAAATACATAAATATATCGTAGTACAGACTCCATTTCTAACAGGTTATATGCTGGTAAAAGAGAACCTTTACATGGATTGGAAAGATAACAGAGCCTTCTGAGATTCTCAGACTTAACCCTAAGGAAGCCAGCAGCATGACTAGCAAAACGTCAGTAAAGAAATTTATGATACAATGAATACCCGATTACTATAATTTTTGTGATGAACTCTTTAGTATATATGGAGGGGTCGGAGCAAAATAGTGCCAAGCAACATTTTTAACGAAACTTAACTGTAGCTGCTCTATGTTGAATATTATGTGGGACTATTAGTTGAACTGGTCAGGAGCAACAAGATTAATTAGCATACATAGCACTTTGTAGTAATATTTTAGTAGCATCATCATAGACTAATAGTCCCACGTAATATCCAACATTTAGCAGCTACAGTTAAGTTTAATTAAAAATGTTGCTTGGTACTATTTTGCCCCGACCCCTTCATATTTAACTCAATTTCAAGAAGTTTTAATATGTATGTTCAAAATAATCAATTGTCTAGTTAAAATAACATAATATCTGATGTCAATATTTGAATTGAAAGTTTATAATAGCCAATACCAGCTTTATTTACAAATATTTTAATTATAAAAAGGTAATTTGCATTATTTTTGTGAGTAAGTAATCTCTATATTTAAAAAAATTCTTTTATTCACTTGTTATTTTATTTTAATTTTAGCGTCCATTATAATTAACTCAGAATTTTAGGGTGGGTTATCTATAGGTTACCACCTTTTTCTAGCTAGGATAGGGCTGATGCCTTTTCTTTTTTCCAAAGAAAATCCACCACCTCTAGTGGAAGTCGAACCCACGACCCTTGACATGGAGTGTTAAGTGCTCAAGCCTTAACATCCAAAATTTGTGATTCACCTTTTCTCTTCCAAGGTCCTGATATTATTTTTTTGTTAATATATTAACAGCGTATCTATAAATTAGTAGAAGTACCTACAAGTAAGAGAGTATTTATAAAGTATTATTTACTTAAAATGTCTTCCTTTATTTCCTCAGTAGGACGGAAACCACACAGAGCACAGAACTTGGTAAGTGCAATTGCCATTTCAGGTTTATGATTTGGATCCTTATACAATGCAGGAAAGTTGTTATGTAATACTTCAGCCATTTCCTAAAAAAATAGAAAAATAGTTGATAATAGCAGCCTTGAACAGTAGACGAAAAAGTAAGGGGACATTCCACAGAAGACATACACCAGCAAAGCAAGCCTAGCCATAGAAGGCTTCAGTCATCCTCGTCTCACTGCCACCCTTTCTCTGATTAAGGCATTTACACTAATAAATTTCTTAGTCAAAGATCTTTTATAAATGAATTACACTAAAATGAAATTACACAACATAATTATTTTGTGAAATTTCACTCTAATTGCTTTCTAGTTAGCAGACATCACCTTGTTTTATAAAATGTCTTTCTGAGCTAAATTGGATGAAAATTTGACTTTTCTTCTAGATTGAAGACAGGAAACAGAATATACATACAATTTAAATGGCTGGATTTTTGTGGCCTAAGAGTTATGAAATATTTTAATCTCTCGTTAGCCATTCTGTAGTTGGTTAAGTACATGAGCGGGTTTTCTAGTATTTGAGAAGCAGGAAACAAACTAAAAATTCTGGCTCATAGAAACTGCATCATCTTAGATTGTTTCCATTCATGTCTCTAGTCCCATTAGTTATTATTGATTATTTTATGCATCGCTTTGGTAGCGATGTGCATAGTCCCATTAGTAAAATAATAGAATCATTTATTGATTTTTTTTGTGAAAAATATAAAAACAAATCTCAAAGAGGACAAGCGAGTTTAGGTGCCACAAAAGGTAACTGGCAGTACCCTAAGCAGAAATTACTCCATTCTCTCCCTCAACGTTCACTCTTGGAAACACAAGAGTTTCTCATTTTCTTACCTTGTTCTAATAAAATCAACATTTACTTTTAAATGCAATTTAAAAAAATAAACGTCCGTCACGCAGGAGCACTTTCCTCAGAATTGGGTAGGGTCGAGTGCATTCCTGAATAATTTGCTTAAAATAACCCATATAGATAATTAAAATAAAAACAGAAATTGCTCTCCTCTTTTGCTTTTATAAGCAGCTGTTTAAATTATTAATTTTGTAATTAATTTCCTTCCAGAGTTTTGTGTATGCGTGGTACTACAATACGGAATAAATACACAAAGCTTCACACATTCATCTATTGATCTTGATGAGTTTTGCGAACCTACATTTAGCGGAGAATTCAATTCAAACATAGTACAAAGTAACACCCCCCTTCCGATCGACCGATTTAGTTCATTTTCACAACACTTCTTTCTTATTAGATAGCCAGGACGTATACGGAGTTTCGTAACAATACAACATAAATTATGACCGGTATAAGGAAATTAGTAATTTCAGTCCGAAGTAAACCCCCCCTTCTCGTCAACCGATTTAGTTTATTTTTACAACAAATTTTCTTCTTCAGTTTACCACAACAAATACCAAGATTCATTGAAATATAACAACCATTAAGGCTGGTACTTTGGCTCCGGAGTAAACCCCCCCTCCAGATGGACCGATTTTGTTGGTTAACAAACTCGATCAATCGTTTGATGGGGGGATACTACATATCGAGTTTTGTGGCGAAAAAACAAAAACTCTGGCCTGTATCGTGTTAACGGACACATATATAACTATAACTATATATATATATATATATATATATATATAGAGAGAGAGAGAGAGAGAGAGAGAGAGAGAGATCTATATATATATATATATATATATATATATATATATATATAGTTATATATATATATATATATATATATATATATATATATATATATATATATATATATAGATAGATAGATAGATATATAGAAATTTTAATTGGGGTCATTTTCGGTGTCTACTAGGTAGGATCGATAAAGATTCGAAGAAATTTTTCAAAAATTCCGTCGTGAGTGCAACCTCAATAGCTACTTTCCTTCGGAGGAAAGTGCTAAAAAGACAAATAGAGACTAAAACCCGCAAAAAAGAACAAAGTTAAATGCACTTATTTCTCCAATAGATATCGCCCCATTGAAAATGACTTCAGGACCTAGACAATTTAGTAAGCTTTTGAATAGTCATATTCCACGATTTCCCAAGTGTTTTTCAGATATTTGTATCAAAATTTCTTGTAAGAGGTTGAAAATATGCTTTAAAAATGTTTGCATTTGTTTTCCAAAGTTAGAGAACCTATAAAATGAATACCTTTGAATAACAAGTGTTCTAATTCTTTTTTTTTTTTTTTTTTTTTTTTTTTTTCTTTTTTTTTCACATTTCACCCTAAAAATCTTGTTCAGGTGGTCGGATTCTTGACTTGACTTTTCAAATAAGACAAAACATTTTTGTACTTTTGATTGTTTAAGCTAAATAAGATCTGTCATAAATAAATGAACGTTTGTGGGTTAAATTGTAGATTGCATTAGGGGAGTTGAAAATCTTTGCTCGTTTCTTCCCTCCATACAAGGCCTATCCCCATCGAGTCATAGCCTGACTTATGAAGTAATTTAAAAGTACCAATGTTTAATAAACCATCTGTGACCTTTTTTAGGGAAAAATTAAAATTTTCTTTTCAGTCCACTAATAGGCTACAAGGTGCAAATACTGTATAAGTATCATATTCTTGACCCCACAGCACTAGGGAGATGATATGGTCAAAACTTTCCTCAGACCTCCTGATTTTTTCCTCTAGTAAGCATGATTTAAAGGCTGGGAGGGCTTAGGGACTGTCTTGGACCACAATTGCAGCCTCATCCAACTACTCTTGAAAATAAAATCTTTTAGTTCAGAACTCAGGTCCCCCAGAACGAGAGCTGTACTGCTGAGGCAAGCCACAATTTTGTTATAGGTGCTCAAAAATGCCAGATTGACTTTAAAATGTCTGTATGTGGTCTAAATATAACCAAACTATGATTTATAAATTTTGTAGGATGCTAATGACCTCAGCCGTATATGCATAGAAAAAATGAGATATGACCAGATATATCAAAATAAAATAACTTATTGACTGAAGGTAGCCTGTACATCCATATAGTCCTTACACACTTAAAAGATACACACTTTTGTTCTAAAATATAACAGGTTATTTCTTTGTTTATATATATATGGCAAACTGACTAATATTTAAACAGGCCTTTCTATATAAGTCTCATTATAGAAAATTAAGGAAATTAATGTCTTACAAAGTGTAGTTTCTGGTATTTATATGGTTTACAAATAACATTAATTATATCTTAATAACAGAAAAATCACTTTTAATACTTCAAAAATGAAGGAATTAAATTTAAAAAAAAAAAAAACACTGACTTACTTTGTCGGGATGACATTGTATGGATAATACTTTTTTAACAGAAAGGACCTTCAGTAAAAATGGCAGGGTTTGATATTTCTTCCAAAAAGTTTCAGCATTTCCAAGGACCTCTTGGTTTTGATTAATGTAATCCTGCAATGAGATATTGTGTTCTTTGACCATAGCTTGGCCATTAGGATGAGTACCCATCCACAGTTCTGCATAGGGGCTGAGGGGATCTATGTTGTCTCCATACAATCTTGCAGCAATACTTGAATCTCCAAGTTTACCCCAATCATAGTTCTGAACATACCCAACAAGTTCCATAGCTTTCAAGTTAAATTCTAACAAATTATTCCACAACTTTGTGTTGGAATGACATTAATATTTTTCATAACTTATTAGCTGTCTAAATGAGTTCTTATCGGTACAATTTCATAAGTAAGCATAACAAGTGTTAACGTTGATAACCTATAATCTTTCCCGCAAATCACAAAGAGGATACGTTTATACCCAAATCCAAAGAAGTACTTTACAGTGAACGTTTCATTCATATAACCACGGGGAAAAAGACCTCTGCTTTTATGGGCATTTTCACGAAAGTTATCCGTTTTGAGGAAAATAATAACGGCGCAGAAGGGAGCGCTTGAATTTTTTGTCTGTTAATGTGCCCGACAATCACACAAAAAGGCAGCAAGCTAGAAAAACCTTTTCTGTTTCTTGTCTTTCATTGATTCCTGGAAGGGCAAAGAAAGTGAGAGGAGGCTTTTCTTGAAGGAGCATCAAGTAGTGGGGGGTTAGAGATCTGAAACGTAAATCAAGCAATTTTTGTAGAATAAAATAAAACAAACCTCATCCATTCATGGATACCCTCTCTGTAGGCCTATTTTAGATTCACAGACTCGCTGTTTTCACCACATTTTATAATTGGACTAACTAACTCGAAACATTGAACCGATGTAGGCTTAATTCGGGAGGAATTATTTCAGATTAAACCATAGATATAGAAAGGAGTAGATGACTAACTCCGCTGGTTTTCCCGGGAAAAAGTGAAGCATGGCTAACTGGAGTCCGTCATCTTGTTTAAGGGAGAGACGGTGATATGTGCATTAGCACTAATGCTTTAATTTGACCAATTTCCTCCCATATAGCACAGAATTTTACATTTTTATACAAGTAAAAATATTATTAGAATATTATATTAGATAATTATGTAACTAAAAACACAAATTAAGTCCATACAAATCTCAGAACAGAGCTTTTTAAAGAAAATGAAATCCCCAATATTTGGAGTTTTTTTCTTGTTTTTGAATAAATTAATAGTTTTAATATATAACTTATAAGAGACGATTATTTTTCAAGTGGTTTAGGGAAAGAGGGGTGGAATATAAATTAGCCCTTATTTTAAAAAGTATTATTGGAATCATTTAAAGGTAATAAATATCGTTTGAAGGAAAATCCAAACCAAATTGCCAGCATTTAATTTATTTATTTAAATTTTAACGTCTATTTATTATTGATAACGAATTTTAGGACGGGTTATCTATAGGTCACCACCCTTTTCTAGCAAGGATGGGCAGATGCCTTTTCTTTTTTTCTATGAATTTGTTTTAATCATTTTCTTTTTCCCATTATTTTTTTTTAATATTTACATTTGGAACACACATTTTTATTCTTTCATTTTTTTAAAGAAAAAAATGGGTGGTTAATTATTTAATTAATATTTATTCTAGTATAATAAAATTATATTCTTTATCTGCATTGTTTTCTTATTATAATATTAATACATAATATATTGTCTACTTGTTCATTTAATAATCTGTAACTTAGGCTTTTCTCTATTAATGACAGAGAAAGTGATACAGGATTTATGTTATTTATGCCAAAAAGGAAAGTTTTAAAAACATTTTGTTCAAAAACACTTTCACATTTTGTTATTGACTTTCTCCTTTCTATTAAAGATTCCTTTTCAAATTTTAAGGTTCACGTGCTCTTCTTTATGGATAGTCCTTCTCTGATAGAAATATGGGCACCTAAGAAGAAAAGCAAATTTAAGACATATTTCTTGGAGCTACGTAGAACAATGAATTTAGGATATTTGGGAATTTCAGAAAGGACTTTTATAATACTTAGATTTTGCTAGCAACAATATTTTGCACCGCAATTAAAGTGACTTGGTCTTCTTATAAACATAATATTTATGTAATAATATAAACATAATACATTAATTTGTCTGACAAAAAAAACATACAAAAGAAATAATAATAATAATAAACAAAAATGTTTTATTTCACGTTGATATAAACTATGAAGGAATTGTAAATTATGTAATATATATATATATATATATATATATATATATATATATATATATATATATATATTAAAATTGTAAAATTAATTTATTCACATACATTTGTATGATTATGTACATTTATATAGTGTATAGTAATTTATTATGTACTCTATCTATATGTGAATAAACAAATAATTATTTAAAGAAACTATGTTTATATATAAAATGCTACTTTAAGAGTAAATGTAACTTGTTTTAAAAGTTCAAGACAATAGGTTTTGGCCAATGGGCCTTTTTTCTTATCGGTCTTTCAAGACATGTAATCAAGAACAAACAATTTTTTTTTTCTATAAAAAAAATTATAGAAAATACTGGATGTATTGTGTAATTTTCGAATAAAGATATATATATATATATATATATAAAATATGTATATAAAATGGCCTAAGGTTGAGAATTTGGTGGCTTTTAAGGGAAAAAAGTTACTATTAGGGCTTTGAGAAAGAATCTATGATAGTGAAATAGTAGGCACTTGCGAAAAAAAGTGAATGTCCGATCCCTTGAATGTTCATTTAGTACACCCATAAGCACAGCAAGATATAGTAATATTAATTAAAATAATGTTGAATACAAATCTAGAAGGAAAAACATAAACTTTCCTAGGATTACTGAATGTCTTACCCTTCAACAAGATGTCCGCCAGGATCTTAGGGGTGCTTCACTAAAAGGTCGAGAAGCATCTATCCTTTCTATATCTATGGATTAAACCATATTTTGATACAACCGCAAGAAAGATTCTTGTTTGTCTCTGGTATGCTGTGAATGGTACTCGGGCCAAAACAGTTGGCAAATAGAGGACTAGACTGAAGCTTTGTTTTAACGAAGGTTACTCATCCCATCATCATAGATTTAGAAAATCCTTTCTATATCTATGCCCATCATAGGAGTTGATATCCCTTATCAACCAGGCTCTAGTGGATGGAGTTGCTAGTCGTACTGGAAATAACCACTTTCCGTCTGCTTAAATCTCATGCCCTCTAGAATAGCAGTTGGGCATTTTGAAATTACCCATATACCACATCCAAAAATAAGTTCTTGAAAGAGAATTTTCTTAGAGTTGTATATTATTAAATACTTCAAGAGTAAGAAATCAAAATTTCTGAGGGGCTGAAGCCCCCCCCCCCTATATACGCCCATGTACCTCAGTTCGCCATCCACATCTGATTCTTTGCCTCTTCTCATTTCAATACTTTCCATTATAAATGATTGATCAACATGGAGGTCACTTTGCTCTGTTTGAATCTTCCTTTAGCTCAGTTTCCCTTCCCACCCAAGCCATATCTGTCAGCTACATTTAAAAATTTGTGTCCTTCCTCATTTGGAAAATTTAGTAATATTTATGTGTTGACAATCACCGTACCATGGAATTATGGGAATCTTTAATAAACACAAATATTTTGTTTCCTGAACATTCAACAATTGAAAAGAAGCTGTTGAGAAGAACGTTAAGTTGAAAGTCTCGAATGTATTGCACTTGCATGGCACCTTGATGCCCAACACTTTATTCATCTCCCTATTTTAAAAACATCACTGCTCTTAGCATCAGGACCCCCCTTCTCAGAGCCGGGCCCCCACTTCTCAGAGCCAGACTGAAAATTCTAGTACTTTGCTATAGGACTTTGGACATTTTAAAATTATTTTCATCTTGAGTTTTGAGCAAAATGAGAATAAAAGCCGACAATCGGTGCAGTAAAGGTCACTTTCGGTACTTGTAGTTTTATCACGACTCCTAATGAAATATACTATTCTGTGACTGCATTTGTTTTGTCGTTTAGGTACATTAAAAAAAATTAGACCCCATTCCAATAAATATAGGCTACACCCGTGTTTATTTCTAAACCCCATTCTTTTTACAAGCTCATAACCTATACATTTTTTCCACTTAGCGAGGCCCGGCCCGGGCCCGGGACAACTGTACCTGTCTGTCCTTCCATGTGGCGACCCTGCTTAGCATCATGGGAAATATAGTTGAATCATCTGCTTATTGTAATCATGCATAATAATAACACAAGTTCTTATTGTAATCATGTTCTTTATACACATGAGTAAGATTATTATCATAGTTACATTGATGATTAATTAATTGTTATTAGCCTTACAGCTTTTTATGGTACATTGACTTCTATGGCAATCAGTGCTGGAATATCAGCTTGTTTCAAACTTTTCAAAACACGTTGAAAAGGATATTTGTTCAGGAAGCCCTTGGCGGTAAAACTTTTACCAACCATAAAGCTGGATTTCACCAGCATCTTCTTAGTCTGGCATGCTAACCAGCCAGCAAGTTAAAACGCTCATTAAAGCTTTAATCATTATTGAGCCTTTTAATTTAGATGGATCAATATGAACATTAATAAATAAATCAAAAAACTGTAATACATTTAATAATATTATAACAAATACATTATGTAGATGAAAGTAGATAACAATTTTACTTAAATCTAAGAATGGGTTTGTAACATCCTTTTGGGATATCAGCCAAGATTCTCATTCTCAGGAGATCAATATTCAAACAATTCGGCAAAATTGTAGATTGATTTGATGTCCTCTCCTGTTGGTGTTGTAATGCCTAATAATTATTGAATGAACAAATGATCAAGACAATCATTTGTTAAAATTTTGGTTTTTGTTAATTGGATAATATCTATCCTAGGCCTTGTGTGTTAAGGCGTGAGCACTTAATACTCTGTGCCATCGATCGTGGGTTCGATTCCCACTATGGGGGGGGGGGGGGTTCTTTAGAAAAAAAGAAAAGGCACCAGCCCTATCCTGGCTCGAAAAGGATGATAACATATAGATAACCAATCCTGCAATTTCTCGTTAATAATAATGGACGTTAAAATTTAAATAAGTAATATCTATCTCTTGTGTTAATTACATTGGTTTTGTATGCCATTTTAATCAAAAAGCATGAAATTAAGTTAATTTTGGAATCAAATTTTGACATTCCTTCATTATATTTTTTAGTTGCTTTCAAGTCATTTTCAGTATTTATGTAGTGTTCATAAACTGGTTGTAAACTAATTAATTTCAATAAAAGAAACCAACTACAAAAAATAATATATTATACCTACAAAACACTTATACGTAACACAGATTTTTACCAACGGGTAATCTACATTTTACCAATCCTTTTCTAGCCAGGATAGGGCTCATGCCTTTCCTTTTTTTCAAAATAAAAGCCATGTGCCCTTGTGGGTATAGAACCCACAACTTTGGACATGGGGTGCTCAAGCCTTAACATTCATGGCCACTAGGCACAAAAAAAATGTGATAACTCTGACCAGTATTTAATTTATAATGAGTTTATTAATAAATGTAGCTATAAATTTATAAAGTAACATAAATTCTACATTATTTCCTATTGCTACATATGGTATGTCATGTGATTTTATAATTATTCAAACCAAATATGTAGTCATAATAGGGCAAGGATATTTTTACTGACATTTACGGACGAAATATATCATTATTAAGGCACGAAAACTCTTTTCTTTTTTTATTATTAGTTACAATACTTTTACAAATGCCATTTTCAGGTGTAAAATGAGATTTTGGGTTGTTTAAATGATTAAATTCATTCTTATTTATATTGTTTTGAATTTTTTTTGCTATGTACTTCGGAGAATCGGATGGAACTTCAATCATGTGTTTCTTAAACTCTTTTTGAAAATAATCATCGGTCATTCTCAACACCAATGAACTGTACCAAAGAACAATACCAAATACAGCAACTGCATACACAACTTGTCCAATTGCCATTCTGAGTAAATATTATAATGTTTATTTAATGTAAGCTAATTGTCTTATTTCTCGAAAAATGACAATAAAGTGGAGTAGAATGTCTGCATTTGCGGCCAAGACATTGACAAAAATACAATAAGTGTGTTGAGTAGAACGAAAACTTTCATATATTCAACTCCTGGGCCAGATTTGAGCCATTCAGAAAAACCTTGATTAATCGTTTCTTCTTCTTTTTCTTTTTTTTCTTTAGCACTCTTGTGGATTTCTTTTGCAGGTTGAGCCTTCTGTGATGTAGTTTTTCGCGAATTCTTCATTGCCTTTAACAAACAAAAATGATCTTACTTTAATAAAAATAAATTTATAGTATGCTTTCTTTAGAATTTCCATTTGTTGTAGAAGTACGTTTCGAGAATTAATGTATTGAATCAGAAAATTTGTTATGACTAATATATATATATATATATATATATATATATATATATATATATATATATATATATATATATATATATGGAGGCCCTGAGCCAAAGGTCACGCAGGAGCTGCATAACACACTTAAGCACTTTCCTCAGAATTGGATAGTGTCGAGTGCATTCCTGAATGATTTGCTTAAAATAAACTATATAGATTTAAATAAAATAAAAACATAAATAGTTCTGCTCTTTTGAATTGGTTATGAACACCTGTTTCAATTCAATTCAAACATAATACAAAGTAAATCCCCCCTTCCGATAGGCCAATTTAGTTCATTTTTACAACACTTCTTTCTTATTAGATACCCAGGACGTATACCGCGTTTCGTTGCAATACAGCAGAAATTACGACCGGTATGAGCAAAATAGTAATTTGGATCCGGAGTAAACTCCCCCTTCTAATGAACCGATTTAGTTTATTTTTACAACAAATTTTCCTCTTTCGTTGAACAGAACGAATACCGAGTTTTGTAGTAATATAACAAAAATTACGACTGGTATTAGCAAATAATTACTTTGGCTCCGGAGTAAACCCCCCCCTCCGGATGGACCGATTTTGTTGGTTAACGAACTCGTTCAACTGTTTGATGGGGGAATACTACATACCAAGTTTCGTGGCGAAAAAACAAAAACTCTGGCCTGTATCGTGTTAACGGACACATATATTACTATACTAGCCGAATACCCGTGCTTCATCACGGCAGATAAGTAGTTATTTTATTGCGTTAAATAATGTATCAGGAAAACTAACGCCACTACACAATTTTTTGCAGTTTATTATAGCAAGGTTCCCGTCACACTATATGAAGAAAAAGATAATCTAGAGATAACCCGTTATCTATAGGTTTCCAGCATGAGCGTATATAAGGGGGGGGGGCATGTTATTTGGTACACTCATTATATTTGCGAGCATTACCAAGAGGTGTTTTGACTGGGGATGCTGATGGGTGAGGAGGCTGTGCAAGGGTTCGGGATATTATTACCTCGGATGGACCATCACCAGGTATAGCGAAAACTCTATAGCGAAATGAACCGCAATTAAAATGGTGGTTTTGTCCCTCGTAGCGTAAACTCTATGAGGGACAGTTTATTTCTAGTAATTCAAGGTCCCCCATCATAGTTGAAATTAAACTCAATTAAAAATAATACTATGAAATAGATACAGTACGTTAACAGCTGTTACTTTTATCATCCTAGCAACGCATGCTGCCTAGGCTTGCCTGCTCTAACCACCTAAAACTTTAAATTTAAATTTTAACGTCCATTTATTATTAACTTTGGAGACCCGATGGCCGTGAGGGTTAAGGCGTGAGCACTTAACACTCCGTGCCAAAGGTCGTGGGTTCGATTCCCACTAGGGGTGGTGGCTTTTCTTTCGAAAAAAAGAAAAGGCATCACCCCTATCCTGGCTAGAAAAGGGTGGTAACCTATAGATAACCCGTCCTAAAATTCATAGTTAATAATAAATGGACGTTAAAATTTAAATAAATAATTATTAACTACGAATTTTAGGACGGGTTCTCTATAGGTTACCACCCTTTTCTAGCCAGGATAGGGGTGATGCTTTTATTTTTTCGAAAGAAAAGCTACCATCCCTAGTGGGAATCGAACCCATGACCCTTGGCACAGAGTGTTAAGTACTCACGCATTAACCCTCACAGCCATCGGGTCTCCACTAAAACTTTAAACCCCTCTAAAAATACTTAAATATTCGAATATCAAAAAATCCTTTCTTAGCGAGTGTCTACATCCTTAGGAGAGTGTCCATGCGAAATTTCAAATTTTTCTGTCGAGTGGTTTGGGCTGGGGGATGATAGGTCAGTGAGTGAGTGGTATTTGACAAATATATAGCAGAATAGCCGAATGCCCGTGCTTCGTCACGGCAGATAAATAGTCATTTTATTGCGTTAAATAATGTATCAGCAAAATTAACGCTACTACATAATGTTTTGCAGTTTATTATAGCATCGTCCCGTCATACTATATGAAGAAACAGATAATCAAGAGATAACCCGTTATCTATAGGTTTCTACAATGAGCGTATATAAGGCGGGGGGCTGAGGGGTCCGCAGCTCCCCCCCCACCGAAATTTTGATTTGATGGTAAAATGTGTCTTAAAACCCTTAAAAATAAATCAAATAAGATCATTTCATTTTAGTTGTAATAGCGTTTTATTTGCCTAAAACTATTCCAAGTTCTAAATGGTTAGTATTCCATACCCCGGAAATGGTCCCAGCCCCCTCCCCACCGGAATTTTCAACCCCCCCCCAAATTATTTTGTATACACGCCCATGGTTACCAGTAACAGCAGCGTAACCAATACAGATTAAATTTTGTTGTCAAGAATAAATGTACGTTAAAATTTAAAAATGTATGTTTCTCACAGGTCATTTCGAAACACCCATTATATTTGCGAGCATTACCAAGAGTGGTATGACTGGGGATGCTGATGGGTAAAGAGGCTGTACAAGGGTTCGGGATATTATTACCTCGGATGCACCATCTCCAGGTAAAGCGAAAACTCTATGGGGGACAAATTGAAATGAACCGCAATTAAAATGGTGATTTTGTCCCTCGCAGCGTGAACTCCATGAGGGACAGTTCATTTCTAGTAATTCAAGGACTGCTATCATAGTTTAAATTAACCTCAATTAAAAACAATACTATGAATTTTTTTATTTTTTTTTTTTATTTTTTTATTTTTTTTTTATTTTTTTTTTTTTTTTTATTCATTTGAAATCTGTACAAAATATAAAATGTACAATGATCAAGTGTGTTGATACAGATATTGATATGTACTTTATATGATCAAAACGGAAAAAAATAAAAAATAAAATAAGTACAAAATTTGGAAGAAGCCAACCATTGTTAGCACTTCCTAGTTATTTAACTAAGTATTTCAATGAATCCAGAGGGATCAGGCAAGTAAATTGTCTCGAGGCCACTGTCTATTTAGCCGCCTGGGATGATTGTCTGGATGGGATTGGGATGATAAGGATTGACCTTCAGGATTAGGATGGTGAGACAATTTGGAGTGGAACGTTTGGAAACGGGTTTTAACGAGGTCAAGAACAAATGGGATGTTGAGGTCATTGTGTAGGGTTTTGTTGGATACATAAAAAGTCCGTCTCGCAGGAACTGCATCATCTTAGCGCGGTTCCGTTCATATCCCTAGTCTAATTTTGAAAGATTAAAATAGAAGCAGTTATTATTTTGGTTCCACCAGTCTTTTTTTTTAATTAATTATTATAATGGCGTGTCAACCCTTAAGGTCACTAATGCCATTCCTGTGAGTAGTAAAGTCTTGAAAGGTCATGATTTACAATCTTACCTGGAAGGGTCGGCTACACTAGAAACGGACCCGCTAGTGGCAAGGTCTATGAATCTTGGAAATCTATATTTCTAACAATAAATTGTTTTTGTTATTTTACTTAACCAGTTTTATTGTTAAATACATTATACATAAAATATTAAACGAAACAAAAATTTCAACATATTAGTTTTAATGAAAGTAGAACATGCAGAAAATGTTTCAACTGAATCCCATGATTCTAAGTACCCAAACCAAAAATGGTATTCAAAAACTATTTTTTTAAGCACTCATTTCTCCGATGAATCGATAATTGCTTCAGAATTATTAGCATTTAGTAAGCTTTCGAATGGTAAGGATCCGCTTATGAAGATTTCAAACCGTTTTCGAGATATAAGGAAAATAATTTAAAAAAATAAAATTAAGGAAAATATACAAAGTACCCAAAACTTTTTAAGGGTGTCCAGAGAGCGATCAAACACACACACACACACACACACACACACACACACACACATATATATATATATATATATATATATATATATATATATATATATGTATATATATTTATATATATATATATATA
Organism: Gonocerus acuteangulatus; assembly: GCA_946811695.1. Lineage (NCBI taxonomy): Eukaryota > Metazoa > Arthropoda > Insecta > Hemiptera > Coreidae > Gonocerus > Gonocerus acuteangulatus. The sequence goes on along the minus strand of OX328123.1, from coordinate 126,951,667 downwards.
TACCAATTTGAAACACCGTTATTTTCGGTCTCTCAGGGGTTCTTAAACGCAAACTTTTTTGTCGGGACTTCTGGATTGCGTCATGAGGCCTCCATTTGGAGGGCGGGGTCCTCCATATGGAGAGAGGGAGGAACCGCGCTAAAATTATCTCTTTACGTCTAACTTGCCTGGAATTTAATTTGCTTAGCCTGATTGCCAACAACAAGATTTGACTATTAAAACAATCAAACCTTACTCAATTCCTTCTCCCCAACCGGAGACCTGATCGTCAGGTCCGCCTCGAGAGCCACCAATCAGTTGCCCGTATTCTGCCACGAGGAGGCGCACACAGTGCCCAAGTTCACTTAGAATACATAAAAACAAATACGTATGGATATTCTTAATTAGTTAAATTATGTACACATATATACAATATTATTTTTTTTTTCTCATTAGTTCCGACATCCAGGGTGCAGCGAGGAATTTTCCCAGCGAGCCAATCTAGTGGTTACAGAAGGATCAAGAACAAGTTCTCAAAATTGAGTAGATACCACTCCCTAATAAAGCCTATATAGAATAATATGCCAAATAAAGCCAATCTAGTGGATACAGAAGGATCAAGAACAAGTTCTCAAAATTGAGTAGATACCACTGCCTAATGAAGCCTATATAGAAGAATATAACTTAAAAAGCCAATCTAGTGGATACAGAAGGATCAAGAACAAGTTCTCAAAATTGAGTAGATACCACTCCCTAATAAAGCCTATATAGAATAATATGCCTAATAAAGCCAATCTAGTGGATTCAGAAGTATCAAGAACAAGTTCTCAAAATTGAGTAGATACCACTGCCTAATAAAGCCAATCTAGTGAATACAGAACGATCAAGAACAAGTTCTCAAAATTGAGTAGATACCACTGCCTAATGAAGCCTATATAGAAGAATATGCCTAATAAAGTCAATAGAGTAAATACAAATTGAACAAGAGCAAGTCTTGAGGAAATCTTTTTTTCTTCTATTTAAATACTTTTATCAATATTTAGTCAATAACCCTGTGTTTTTTAATCGCTAATTTATGAATCGGTTCATAACTAAACAGTCGTTATAATTGGTTAGTATATATCCAGTGTTTAAAAATATTGATTGCTTATTGATGAATCGGTTTACAACCAAATAGTCTTTATGAATATTTAATAAATATCTAATACGGAATCACCTGCAACTTTTGATCGCTAATTTATGGATTGTCTCATAACTAAATAGTCGTTAATAATAGTCGTACAAAGAAAACTGTTGATTGCTAATTTATGTATATGTTGACAACTAATTAATCTTTATCAATATTTATAATATAATTTATGTTATGTTATGTCTGAATCTAGGTCAGTTTAAGAAATTTTAGTGAACGAAATCTTAAAGTTGCTCTACCTACTCTTGCAAGGCTTTGTATTTGTGTCGGCAGATACCTGGGTTATATTACCCTACAAGGGTTACTTCTCTTGAGGATTAACTCCTAGCAGGTAAATTTCTAGTAAACCCTCTGTTTGTTTGGGACTGAACCGACTGTCTATTCGTTCATAGTATCTAACCGTTGTAAAGTTTATTTTCTACATTTAGGAATTAATATACATATGTAGACTAAATCATAGCAATTGTCTACCTTCGCTGTCGGTGATCTTAACAATGTAGACTCGCTAATGTTACCTGACCTTAGATAAATCGTAATTACAATTTGCTGCGACAACACGACATTTTATCAGAATTCCCTGTCTAATAAAGCCTATGAAGAATAATATGTCTAATAAAGCCTATCTAGTTGATAAAGAAGGACTAAGAACAAGTCTTCAAGATTAAGTAGTATCTCCTGCCTTATAAAGCCTATATAGAATAATACGGCTAATAAAGCCGTATAAAGATTCATATAATTACTCAACAATAGATTCTAATTTAAAAACAGCTATTTTCGATATCTACCTGTTCTAAAACGTTAAATCATTTATTAGGCACTTCGGATTACGTCATTGGGTCGACGTCAGAAGCGTGTTTCCTATCTGTGAAGTGAAGCAGGAAACAAGCTAAAAACAGCAACCAATTAAAATGTGAGGTAAATAGAGGAAAAACGCCGTTCGTGGTGGTAGACAATCTTACAAGGCATTTCGCTCAGAAATACCCGAAATATTGTTTCTAATTTTACGTATCCTATTTTATTGCCAAATAGATTTATATTCTATAATCAATAAAAAAAAACAAAAAAACTACTAGCAATAAAGAACTAAGGGTAATACATGAAAATAGGGAATACCAAGAACAATTCTAAAATACGAAATCAAAACCAGTACTGTAATCTAGATATTCATACGGCATCTTCGAATTCTAACAAACAAAATAATGCTTTTAATTATACATATCCTGTTTAATGAAAAATACATTAGACTACTATAAGCAAGTACAAAAATAACGAGCAGTGAAAAAAAAACTTCGGGAAACACATAAATAGATCCGTTTAAATAAAGGAAACTAACTAAGTTTTAAGCACTTATTTCTCCTAATGTGACGACCCCATCAAACATTTCTGTAAAACATTTTTTGTAGAGAATTTAGTAAGCTTTCGAACTGTTACATTTCAATTGCCACGATCTCCTAACCCTTTTCGAGATATTAAGGAAAAAAATACGAAGGGGGCCTAATAGATATTCATAAGGGATCTGAGAACCCCAAGATACCGCAAAAATAAAATATTCTAATTATACGTATCCTGTTTTATTGGCAAATACATTTGACTACTACCTATAAGCAATTGCAAACAATAGGGAATATGCCAAAGAACTCGGATTAGGAGCCTCGACAGTTTCAAGACATTTGAAGGAAATCGGCAAATCCAAAACTGACATTTCATACGGTACAGCTTCTTATTTTAATTAATCTATTTTATTGTCAAATACATTATCCAACTATAAGCAATGTAAAAATAGGAATAAAAACAGACAAAAAGAACTGTTCGAATAAACGAAATCAATTACTTCAAATTTTAAGCACTTATTTCTCCGATTGACATCGCTTATTCAAAACTTTCTTTAGAAACTTTCTTGTAGACCATTTAGTAAGCTTTCGAATGGTAACCTTTCGCTTCCCAAGATTTTCAACCGTTTTCGAGATATTAAGAAATTATAGGAAGTTCCCAAAACTTTTCATTATTTCTGACAACAGAAAATTGGTCTCATTTTACCTATCCTGTTTTACACACACATACATTTTCCTTACAAATACAACATAAGAAATTAAAAAAATAAAAAGCAATAAAAAACCAAGGGAAAGAGACAAAAATTACAAAAAGAACGACAAAAACCCGTTCATAAGAACAAAACAGACGTATTTGAAGTTTCAAGCACTTATTTCTCCGATTGACATAACCTAATCAAAAATAGTTTTAGAATCATTTTTGTAGAGAATTTAGTAAGCTTTCAAATAGTTTTTATCCACTTTCCACGATTTCCCAACCGTGTTCGAGATATTAATGAAAGTATACGAAGTTCCCAAAACTTTTCATGTCTGTTCATTAAATATTTTATTCTAACCCTTCCTTAACTCCAAACGTAACATAACTTTCAACATATTAGTTTTAATGAAAGTAGAACATGCAGATAATGTTTCAACTGAATCCCGTGATTCTAAGTACCCAAACCAAAAACGGTATTCAAAAACTATTTTTCCAATTTTCTCGAAAACGGTTAAAGCTATCGCCTTGAAAATGGTTTCATTCGTTTTCCTTGCCCAAGAAGCCTATAAAAAGAGTACTTACAAGCTTATGAACTCAAAAACGTAAGCGTTACGATTTTTTTGTACGAATTTCGCCCCAAACGCCATCTTCCAGTGGGCGGATTTTGCTGGTTAACGAACTTGACCTTTCAAATTGGACGACAGATTTTTGTACCAAATTTCATCAAAATCGGACCATTCGTCTTCTATTTAGAGAGCGAACAGACAAATATATATATATATATATATATATATATATATATATATATATATATATAAATATATACATATATATATATATACAAATTTGAACCACCGTTATTTTCGGTTTCTAGGGGTTCTGAAACGCAAAATTTTCTAGTCGGCACTTCCGGATTGTTTCATTGTATCAACCTTATAAGCGGGGTTCCTCCCTATGGGGGAGGGAGGAACCGCGCTAAAAGGGGCATTTACAATTTTACGGAGGACTTTTGACTGGAATGCCTGTATTCTGTTGATGTTGGAAGGTTTTGCAGATCCCCAGAGTTCAAGTCCGTATGTCCATATTGGTCGAATGATTGTTTTGTATATCGTTAGTTTGTTCTGTATTGATAATTTAGATGAGGGTCCAAGGAGTCGTCTAAGTAGTCCGTATCGTTTGTTCAGTTCTTGTCTTTTCAGTCTCGTGTGAGGGTTCCATGTCAGTCGGCTGTCAAGGTATAATCCTAGATATCGAACCTCGCTGGATACTGGTAGTGGAGTGTTTTTGAGGTAGACTGTAGGACATGATCTCCGGTTTAGAGTGAATGTAACCTGTTTACATTTTTCAGGGTTGATTTTAACTCTCCATCTTTCACTCCAATGCTGAATATCGGTAAGATGTTCCTGCAGGTGTTGGGATGCTACTGGGGGATCAGGGGAAGTCGATAGGATGGCAGTATCATCTGCGTAGGTGGTCAGTAAGGTATGAGGGTGTGTGGGAATATCCGCAGTGTAAAGGAGGAAAAGGAGAGGACCAATAATACTCCCTTGAGGGACACCAGCGTTTATGGGGCAGGTAGGGGAAAGACTTGTACCTTGTTTAACTTGAAAGGATCTGTTTGAGAGGTAGGATTTGAGGATAAGGAAATAGGTGTGAGGAAGTATAAGCTTTACTTTGTAAAGTAATTCCGGGTGCCAAACTCGATCGAATGCTTGAGCAACGTCGAGAAAGGCACTCGTGCAAAAACTCTTACGTTCAAGCGAGGAGGATATTGAGTCTACAACTCGTAAACACTGTTGTATGGTGGAATGCTGAAAGCTGAAACCAAATTGGTGGTTGGGGATTTTCTTCGAGGATTCTATGATAGGAAGGATTCTTTTGTAAAGGAGTTTTTCGAATATTTTGGACATTAACGGCAGAAGGCTGATTGGTCGATAGGAAGAAGGGCAGAGGGGAGGTTTAAAAGGTTTGGGAATAACAATAATAACTGAGTGTTTCCAGGGGTTCGGGAAATGGGTTGTTCTAAGGATCGAGTTGTACAGGTACGTAAGGAACATAATGGCCTTCTGGGGGAGGTTTTTGAGAATTGTGGAGGTGATGAGATCGTAACCGGGAGATTTCCTAGGGAGGTGTTTGATGCTGATTTTACTTCGGACGGATGGAAAGCTTTGGGAGGGAAAGACAAAGGTAAAGGAGAATTCTGGTAGTCGACGATATCTTCATCATGGGAGGGGTTCGTTTGAGGATTAGGGGAAAATACTGAAGTAAGGTGTGTGGAGAGAAGGACCACATCACTTCTGGCCCAGGACCCATCACTGCGTTTGAGAGGGGAAGGAATTAGGTGAAACCTGAGGATTTTACGAGTGACTGTCCACAAAGAACAGTCTTGCGTAGAGAGGGATGAAAGGTATTCGTTAAAGGATTCTGAACGGAATTGAGATAGGGAAGATTTTAGTTGTCGCGTCAGTCTGTTGTATGCGTTTCTGTCGGAGGGATAGCGTGATCTTTGCCATAGAGCTCTGGCCCGACGCTTGGCTGCAAGAAGTTCTTGGATGTGGGTTGGAAGTTGCGTTTTGGGTGGAGGAGGGAAACTTGTTCTTGGTCGGCATAAATTGTGGGCACTGTCCTAAATGGCTTTAGTAAACGATTCAGTGGCTTTGTCTAGGTCTGAAGGGGTTTTTAGGGAAACGGTTAGGTCTATGGAGCGCTCTAGGTTGAGCTGAAATGATTTCCAGTTGATAGGACCGGGTGTAAGGGTTGGTTGTAGAGGACGGGGTACAGCGGATGAGAAGAGGGTTAGAAGGATCGCAGAATGGTCCGACGATAGGTCGAGGAGCGAATCAACAGAAGTCGCTATACCTCCCAAGCCAGATGAGATGAAGAAATCGACTAGGTCAGGATTGCGGGATGGATCAGTTGGCCAGTATGTTGGTGTGTTTGGCGATATAGGGAGATATTTCTGGGAATTGAGGATATCATAAAGGATTCTGCCACGGGAGTTAGCTGAACAGCTTCCCCACATGGGGTGTTTCGCATTAAAATCACCCCCGGTGAGGAAACGAGGACCAAAGGATTGGAATATTGACTGGAATTCAGGATGGTAAATGGTATGGTTGGGAGAACAATACACAGCGGATAGTATGATATCGAAGGGAGAAAGGGAAAGGGATATGGATGTTACCTGCAGGCTTACTGATGCGATGCTGGACTCTTGGTGATGCTTGATGTTGCTCTTGATTAGGATTAGAGTCCCGTGCTGCGCCAGAGATGGATGGTCGGTTCGATAACAGGAGTAACCCTTGACACCGAATGTCATGGATTCTTTCAGGTTTGTTTCAGTTATAAGTGCAATGTCAATGTTTTTGTCAGTTAGTAAAAGTGTGAGTTCTTGTCTTCTTGTTGTGAGTCCGTTGGCATTCCACAGAAGAACAGAGAGATGGGAATTATGGGAGCGTTGCATTCTGGGATTTAGGAAGGAAGTGTCAATACTATGAAATAGATGATGAACGGTAACAGCTGTTCTGTTATCATCCTAACAACGCATGTAACCTAGGCTTGCCTGCTCTGACCAACTAAAACTTTAAACCGCTCTAAATATACTTAAAAGTTCGAATATCAAAAAATCCTTTCTTAGCGAGCGTCTACGTTCTATAGGGAGTGTCCATGCAAATAGATAGCTGCAAATAGGGGGCTGGGCGATAATAGGTCAGTGAGTCAGTGAGTGAGTGGTATTTGACAACAGCCCTATCCTGGCTAGAAAGAGGTGGTAACCTACAGATTACCCCTCCTAAAAATTCGTTGTTAATAATAATGGACGTTAAAATTTAAATAAATAAATATTGAAAATGGCCCTTTTAATAAATTGAATAACATATGTTTTTAACCAAATATCTTTTCTTTTTTATTTGTCACCATATATGGACGTTAAAATTTTTAATATTCGTCACCTAGTAACTACATAGATAAAATTGCTGGCTGGGCTATTTTAAAAGAGAGTTTTTTTTTTTTTTTTTTTACAATAAGTGATTAGAAAACGAGGGAAATGTTATTAAAGTACAATTATACAATTTGATAGCACAATTATGTATTACTATTTTAATCATAAAATGATTCAAATGAATAAAAATTAGTGACAGTATTATTAAAGTACAATTATATAATTTGATATCACAATTATATGTTACTGTTGTAATCATAACGATATTAAAACAATTTAAATAAATAAAAAAGAAAACAGAAGTTATACCAGTTTTTAGCACAAAACTGGCTCACAAGAATTGACTCAGAATGAAGATCCAAGAAGCACATAAAGACTATGATTGTGTAGAGCTAAATATAAACTACAATATATATAAAATAAAATCAATTGCTCACAGCAGCATGTGTTGATAGTTGAGGCGACTCTTCCCGTACTTCTAATGGCTTCCACAGAATCCTTCTAAATGTCTATAACTAAGTTAGTGAATCAATAAATATATAACAAAAGTTCTACTTAGTTCATAAATATGTTACTATTATTATATTGTATTACCACACATATAGTCTTTTTATTGTTTGTGTTTTCCGTACAAATGATTTTTTATCCTACGAGGGAATATTTGTTAACTAAGAAAAAATTCAATAAAAATATTCAAGAATATAAAAGATTTTCTTTGAATTCAGTTTAAAAAACATGCACCCCAAGAAAACAAATGTTTTTATTGAATGCATTGTTGGGAGTAGAAAAAGCCAATTCCATCTAGGATTTAATGTGTTGTTGTAATATCGTAAATGAGACTGGTTAACTTCATATGGAGTCATTATTGATAATTTAATTTACACCTTTTACTTATTTATCTACAAATTTAAACACCTTTTTACCTCACCCTTAAGGATGAACCATTTAATTGAGCAAGAAATTTTGCATAAACATATATACATTTGTTCCTTTTTTCATAGTAATGTTTTGGCTCTCAATACAATGTTTATTAATTCTGGGCATATAAATTCACCCTGCAGATGTTTTTGTTAGCAGAACTCATACGTATTCTGTCAATCAACCTAAATAATGACACAACACACTTGGTTCAGAAAGCAAAGTTTTTCACATAAGCTGAAAATTACATTTGTTAAAACCTAATAAGTTGTAGAATAAAGATCATGCATTTTTCTTCCATCTAATTAATCGTTCAAGGAAAACCCTTGATGTAGGTAATTTAATAAAAACATCCTATTTCTTATTTAAGGTTTTTTTTTTTTTTTTTTTTTTTTTTTTTTTTTTTTTTTTTTTTTTTTTTGCCCGATCTCATTTATGTCACACTCACACTCGTGTTTGTTTTTTCTTGGAAAACATATACTTATGGTTGCCATAATGAACCAATGAACATTGTTGTAAAGTCACTAGTAAAATGATTTAATTTTTCTTAGTCTAATTATAGTACAACAAAAATTTGTTTACTATGCTTTGGGAGGTGCTAATGGCTTAGATGTCATGCACCTTAAAAAAAAAAAAACAACAACAAAAACTATGCTTTGGTCCCAGAAGTTATTTTACAGTGCATCTACTTAGGCCACTAGTGCCTGGCTATCTACTGGTTGCCAGCCTTTATGAACACTCACATTTTCTCAGACTTTAAATTTTCTTTTTAATAAATGTTTTCTATTATTCTTTTTAATAAATGTATTTATTCTATACTATTTGGAAGAAAGACAGGTAAATGTGAAGACGCGCGGTCTCCACACCGATTCTTTTGAAATGTTGCACTATTGCGTATTTTGATGCACTAAACACGAATCCGTTAAAAAAAAAGCTCGCTTTTCACTAGGAAAGGATCCGATATTCCTTATTGGATTATGGTTCATTATTTTGCTTTTGTTCATTATTAGTGTAATATTCGCTTTCAACCATGAAATTCACAAGTTGTGAGATTGTGGATATGATTATTTTTTTTCGGGAAGTGTAAACGTAAAGCTCGGATGGCTGCTCGACTTTACGCGCAGTATTACCCAAACCGAGTTCATCTGTCTAACACAACGATTTTGCGTCTGGTGTCAAACGCCCAACAAGGACATTTCTCTTTCACTAGAAGACATAGTTTAAGAGTCCAGGACATCATCTTGGACCTTGTTAGGAGAAATCCCCACATCAGTGTTCGGGAGATTGCCAGAGAAACACGGATTTCAAGAAGAAATGTTCATCTTACACTTCAGCGCAGTAAGTACCACCCTTACCACATATCCTTGGATCAAGACCTTTCAAATAGGGATATGGAAGTGAGGGAGGAATATAGGACCCATCACTTAAAAATGTGGCTTCATCACTGACGAGAACATTCCTCATGAATATCCCGTTTTGCCGTAAGGAGTTGATTCCCCACCTGCACTGTTCCTCCCTCACTTCCATATCCCTATTTGAAAGGTCTTGATGCAAGGATATGTGGTAAGGGTGGTACTTACTGCGCTGAAGTGTACGGTGAACATTTCTTCTTGAAACCCGTGTTTCTCTGGAATATCACAATAATAATGAACAAAAGCAAAATAATGAACCATAATCCAATAAGGAATATCGGATCCAAAGAATTAGGTAGATAACATGAATGATCAGATTTAGCTTAGTTAATCCCTAAAGAATAAATACTTAAAAAATATGTCTTATTTTCAATTTCATTAAAGTTATTAGGTAAAATATTTCTTTTAGAGGATCGGCCATATTTTTTTCAGAAAGTTGAGGAAAAAATACCACAAAGTCATGTTTCACACATTCATAACCGACCTCAGTAAGTGCTTCCGAAAAATCGTTTTAATTTAAAACAATAAAATTTGAATCGCACGAAACTCATTTGATTTTAAAGATATCGAAGTGCGGTTTGCAGCAAAGGGTTTGTTTTTTAATTCAATTTAAAGTGATGTGCATAATAATAGGGGTCATCTGCAAACCCCAACATTTCATCTAGCGCCGAGCACACACGCGCGGTCAATATGTTAAATAATCGACATATTTAGAAAGCTTAGGTCATGCCCTATAATTTTTGCCTCTGACATTTCTTTCTCAGACCAACCGTTTGGCCGCAAAATTAGTTTGAGCCGTCTTATTTGGGACACCCTGTATATATACACACACAATGTGGGAGGGGCGAGGTTAGCTTAGTGGTAGAACCAGGCCAAGTCCTGGTATTTTCGAAGCTTCTCAGCATAAGATTTCCCAATATTCTCATCATTCGGGACAGCGATATCAATAATATCAGCTCTCTTATTCCCTTTATCAATGATAAGAATATCCGGTTTATTGTGATGGACAGTTCGGTCCGTCAACATCGCTTCGTCCCAATACACTTTTATTGTGTCTTTCTCTAGAAGTCTTTGAGGAACGTAGCGATAATAGGGGATCTTCTTATCCAACAACCCGAATTTTTCTGCGAGAGCTTGATGGTATATCTTGGCCACGTTGTTATGACGTTGAAGATAATCAGATCCCGCAAGGATCTCACAGCCCGCCGTAATATGCTGGATCGACTCATACGTTTTGTTGCACAATCTACATTTATCAGAGATGCTCGTTTCTTTTAAAACATGTCGTCGGTAGGATTTTGTAGCTATAACTTGATCTTGGATGGCTATTATGAAACCTTCTGTTTCAGAGAATAGCCTTCCCGATGTCAACCAAGCCACCGACAATGTTGATTACACATCCGGGTCGAACAAACGACTATAATATCGCCCGAGTAATTCCTTACTTTGCCACGACGTGAGGCGATCCGATTCCGTCGTAAGTTCATCCCAGGTGTTGATCTTCAATTTCAAAGCTGTATAGTTCTCGTCTAAGTTTACCATTTCCCTGAACAGACGCGTCTCACTGGCCCTTATGTAGCTCCTCAGGCTAATTTCCTGAGAGCGACATAAGTTCCGAATGTTCAGGAGACCTCGTCCTCCTTTTATTCTTGGTAAATACAGCCTTTCAATTGAAGACGTAGGATGGTGCAAGCGTGCTTTGGTCATCTCTGTTCGTACGAGTCGGTTCAGTTCCTCTAATGATGTATTCGACCATTTAATGACTCCGAAGCTATATAATAATGAGGGTATTGCCCATGTGTTTATTGCTTTGATCTTTCTACGACCGTGCAAGTAACTTTTCAGAATTAAACGTAAGCGCTTCAGAAACAATGCTTTCAGCTCATCATTGACATCTTTTCTGGATATCTTAAGATGCTGGTTCAACCCAAGATTCATGTTCCTCGAGTTCACGTATATGGCCACCATCGGATAAAATTAAATTTGTTGTTGATACTGAACGTCCTCTTTCTACATGTAATACGGCACATTTACCAACACCAAACGACATACCAATGGTGTCACTGAAACTTTGCACTATGTCTGTCATACTCTGTAGCTGAACAGGGTTCTTTGCGTACAGTTTCAGATCGTCCATATACAAACTGTGACTTATCCTGGTAGTTGGGTCATTGATAATCAGTTGGTAACCGTACCCACTATCACGGAGTAACTGGCTCAGTGGGTTAAGGGATAAGCAAAACCACAAAGGACTAAGGCTATCGCCTTGATACATTCCCCTTTGTATTTTTATTGTTTCACTTTCGATCGCGAGTCTTCCCTTTCCAAAGCTAAGCTTTGTTTCCCAAGTTGCCATCAATCGTGATAGGAGGTCCGTCACACTGTGAGCGACTTTATTCAACCGTAACACCTCAATCAACCAGGAGTGAGGAACTGAATCAAAAGCTTTCTTGTAGTCAATCCAAGCCATCGAAAGATTTCGCTGTTTTGCCGAGACCTGAGATGCAATAAATGAATCTATATCTAACAACTCTCTACATCCTTTAGACCCACTTTTACAGCCGAGCTGTTCAGGAGCCAGAAGCTCATTCAGAGTAAGGTGGTCTCGAATCTTTATTGCAATAATGGATGTAAATAGTTTATAGATACCATTTAAGCAAGTTGTAGGTCTGTAATCTTTTGGTTCAAGGTTTTTACCCTGTTTCTTCGGAATCATAAACGTAATTCCCTCAGCGAAATCTTTCGGTAGTGGCAAATTGGCTACAAGAATTTCTTGGTAGCATCTTGCAATGGCTTCATGAAGACTGCTAAAATACTTCAGCCAGTAATTTTGTATACCATCGCGTCCAGGAGCTTACCAATTGTGCAATTTCTTAACTGCTTGCGTCACATCCTCTTTCCTAATTACACAGTCTTCCATGTGTGGAATGTTTTCCATTTTTTCGTATATATTCGGCCAAGTTCCTGATTTACTATGGCTTACTGGAATTTCCCAGATATTAGCCCAGTAGTTAACCATTTCGTCCATATTGGTGTCACTTATTTCTCTATTTTTACTTTTGACTAGCGAACGATAAAAGTCTAGAATCTCATCTATTTTAGCTTCCAGCTTGCTACTAGCAGATTCCGGGCAACGTAAATAGTTAGTTACAACACCAATTCTCCGACGAAGTTCTGAAATCTTATTATCTAATCTTCTCCGCCAAGGTGGGGTAGCATTTGATTTTTCTTTTCTATCGCCAGGAGTATGTGTTTTCTCGTGCCCAAACTCCAAATAGTAGCAAACTGCTTTTGCAGCTTAGTAAATCAAATGACGGACGTCGTCAATATCTTCTATCACCTCAGCATGGGTCTCTAGTACTTTATCCATCGTCAGTAATGTATTCCGAGTATTTCTATTATAAGCGACTCGCGGAAGAGAGGGTCTGCACTGGAAGGGTATTCCTTTGTAGCGAATATATTCACACGTCAGCTGGGTCTGAAGTGTGGCAAAAAGTTCCTCATCATTGTTTCGAGTGTCATTTTCATTATCCAGTGACTTTTCAGCTTCTATATCATTATTTATTTCGGATTAAATCAAAGAATTTTCACTAGCTACTCGATTACTAATAATACCTGAACATTCTCGGACTTCGTTCTTTATTCTTTCAAGCTCAGAACTATTCAGAATTTTGCCAGTGCGCAATATACGTCTTACACGGTCTGAAAGGTTCTGAGATGTCAATATTACGTTAGGGTATAGTTCGTTCCAATACTGCTCAATCCGCCTGGTATATCCCGTTTTTTCATGTTCGCATTTCGTAGCCAGATAGTACGCTCGCATAACTGCAATATGCATGTCTTTAGTCCATTTCATGCGTTTCTGCGTAGATCTTGGCCTTTGTCTAACAGGAGCGGGAGAAGAATCACTCTCCTCCAAGCTCAAGTCAGAACCTGATTCGGTGCTCAACATAACCGTTTTCGTTGGCCTTGGTCTTACGGGCCGATAAGGCATCGGGGCACCGCTCGCACTGCCTGCCGATGTCGAGGGCTGACAATCAATTCCCTCCGGAGCAGCCCTCACTCCAGATTCGTCCGAGGCTTTTTCTTTCCTTTTCACCATTGTTAATGGGTTGTGCATTTTATACCTACTGCCAGGTGTAACACCCAGGGAAGGTGACCCTGTGGTGTGTACTGTAGGTGACCTTATGTCAGAGTAAGTGTTTAGTGTACTGTGTGTTATGTGTGCGGTGTACTGTACTCGGGAAAGGGGGGTTCGTAAAGCCCCAAGCAACTGCGTGTATCAGTCGCTCGCTGCCTTTTTATTATTATTTATTTGGGGGTTTTCTCCTCAGTCACCTGGGATAAATTCTTTCGGGGGCTGTTGCCAACCGAAAGAATTGTTTTTATTGATTTTTAATTTTTTTATTTTTTACGGGCGTTCATTTAAAAATTTCCGAACCGTTCTGGCGGTATCAAGCAGTACCGCTTGTTGGGCATTTTTACTTAGATCCTCCGGCAGTTTCAAATAGGTATTTGCGGCAATCGTCGTTTTTGGAATGAGCCCGTTGGTCGAGATTATGACGGCTGTAATCCTTGCGGAATCCAACTTATACAAGTCTTTCAGCTCTATGGCCAACTCCTGATACTTGCGCAGTTTCTCGGCATATGATTTCCGGACATTCTCATCATTGGGGATTGCGAAATCAATAATATCGGCTGTCTTACTTCCCTTGTCAATGATAAGAATGTCCGGTTTATTGTGATGGACAGTACGGTCCGTTAACATTGCTTCGTCCCAATACATTTTAATTATACCTTTCTCCAAAAGTCTATTTGGGACGTAGCGGTAATAAGGGACCACACCATCCAACATACCATATTTTTCTGCGAGTGCTTGATGGTATATTTTGGCCACGTTATTGTGCCGCTGAAGATAATCGGATCCCGCAAGAATCTCACAGCCCCCCGTAATGTGCTGGATCGACTCATACGTTTTGTTACAAAGTCTACATTTGTCAGAGATGTTGACATCCTTCAAAACGTGACGTCGATAGGATCTTGTTGCTATTACTTGACCCTGGATGGCTATTACAAACCCCTCGGTTTCGGGGAATAGCCTTCCAGAAGTCAACCACGCTACCGACCATGAGAGCACCACCTCCGGATCAAATAACTGACTATGGTATCGCCCGTGTAAAGCTTTCTTTAGCCATGTGCCAAGGCGATCCGATTCCGTCGTAATTTCCGGCCAGTTGCTTGTTTTCAATTTTAAGGCTGCATAATTTTCGTCCAGTTTGACCATTTCCTAGAAAAGGAAACGATTCTCGCTTGCCATTATGTAGCTCCTCAGGTTAATTTCCTGGGAGCGACATAAGTCTTGAATATTTGCGAGACCTCGTCCTCCTTTATTCCTGGGTAAATACAGCCTTTCAATTGACGATATGGGGTGGTGCATACGTGCCTTAGTCATCTCTGTTCGTATGAGACGATCCAGTTCTTGTAACGATGTATCCGACCATTTGATGACTCCGAAGCTGTAAATCAGTGTTGAAATTGCCCATGTATTAATTGCCTTTATTTTCTGCCTGCCATGTAGATAGCTTTTTAAAATCAGACGCAAGCGTTTAAGAAGCACAGCCTTCAGTTCCTCTTTTACTTCTCTTTTGGCTATTTTCAGATGTTGTTGTACGCGAAGATACCTGTACGACTCATCCTCCTCGAGTTCACGGATAGTATCACCATCAGCTAACGCAATGTTATTGGACAAAACTGATTGCCCTTTTGAAACATGCAGTACGGCACACTTGCCAAACGTCATGCCGATGGTGCTACTAAAATCTTGAACAATATCCGTCATGCTTTGTAGCTGGACAGGATTCTTCGCGTACAACTTAAGGTCACCCATAAATAGACTGTGGCTTATCCTGGTGTCGGGATTATTTACAGTTAGCTGGTAACCAAATCCACTGTCACGAAGTAACTGGCTCATTGGATTGAGGGACAAACAAAACCATAAAGGACTAAGGCTATCGCCTTGATATATTCCTCTTTGTATCTTCATTGGTTCACTTTCAATCCTATTTGTGCCCTTTCTAAAGCTGAGCTTTGTTTTCCACGTAGCCATCATACGTGACAACAGATCCGTTACATTTTCAGCAATCTTGTAGATATTTAATACTTCGACCAACCAGGAGTGAGGAACTGAATCAAATGCCTTCTTGTAGTCTATCCATGACATCGAGAGATTTCGCTGTTTCGCCGAGACCTGAGATGCGATAAATGTATCTAAAACTAACAACTCTTTACATCCCTTAGAGCCACGTTTACAGCCGAGCTGCTCTGGGGCTAGTAACTCATATTGATATAAATGATCTTGAATTTTTGAAGCAATAATGGACGTAAAGAGTTTATAGACACCATTTAGGCATGTTATTGGTCTGTAGTCTTTTGGGTCTAGGTTCTCATTTATTTTCTTTGGAATCATATAAGTGATTCCCTCAGCGAAATCTTCTGGAATTGGCATATGACCTACAAGAATGTCTTGATAGCACTGTGCTATTGCTCCATGAAGGCTGGTGAAATACTTCAACCAATAATTTTGTAAGCCATCGCGCCCGGGAGCTTTCCAGTTGTGCAATTTCTTAATCGCTTGTGTCACGTCTTCTACAAGAATTTGGCTGTTTTCCATTTTCGGAACATTCTTTATTTGCTCTCGCACTTTTGACATCCAATCCACATTCTTGCTATGGGACACGGGCACTTCCCATACGTCTGCCCAATAGCCTACCATCTTGTCCATTTCAATATTTACATCACTTACCTTGTCTTTATTGCTTTTAATTAAGGTGCGATAAAAGTCCCTTTCTCGAGCGCTAAAAAGAGAATTTTGCTTCCTTCTGAGGAACGCTTCATTGTACCTACGTATTCTGTTTGCGTAAACAGCCAGTTTCTGTTTTTCCTTGTCTAAATACATAGGTAATGATTCAATCAAGCGTTCCTCATCAATCATTCCTATATGAAGCACAATTATTTCATCAATTTTAGCTTTTAGTTTGTTAATAGCAGACTGCGGACATCGCACATAGTTGGTTAAAATACCAATTCTGCAGCGAAGTTCAGATATTTTCTTTTCTAATCTTTTCCTCCAAGGTGGGGATTTATCTGATTTTGATTTAGTTCCATCGGCAGTAACTTCTTTATCTCGCCTGCAGTCTAAGTAGTAACAAACTGCTCTTGCTCCTGAGTGTATTACATCGCGTACGTTGTCTATATCATTGACTGATTCAACGTGCGCTTCTAGGACTTTATTCATCGCCATTACTGCTTTAAAAGCCTTTTTACTGTAAGTGATGCGAGGGACACTTGGCCTGTAGTCGAACGGAATGCCGGCATAGCAAAGATGTTCCGTAATGAATTGGTCTTCAAGAGTGGCAATAAGTTCCTGATCATCATCCTTTACATTTTCATCACTCACTAAGATTTCAGCTTCGGTATCATCAACTTCATTCACAGGGCTCTCATTCCTATTTAATATTTCGCCGCTGCCTGCATCTGAGCTTTGTCGGACTTCATTCTTTATCCTTTCCAACTCAAAACCCTCCAGAATCTTACCTGTACGTAAAATACGTCTTACTCGATCTGCAAGGTTTTGAGAAGTCAAATGTATATCAGGATATAATTCCTTCCAGTACTGTTCGATTCGCCTTGTATAACCCGTCTTTTCATGTTCGCATTTTGTGGCCAGATAGTACGCTCGCATAACTGCAATATGCATGTCTTTGGTCCATTTCATGCGTTTCTGCGTAGATCTTGGCCTTTGTCTAACAGGAGCGGGAGAAGAATCACTCTCCTCCAAGCTCAAGTCAGAACCTGATTCGGTGCTCAACATAACCGTTTTCGTTGGCCTTGGTCTTACGGGCCGATACGGCATCGGGGCACCGCTCGCACTGCCTGCCGATGTCGAGGGCTGACAATCAGTTCCCTCCGGAGCAGCCCTCACTCCAGATTCGTCCGAGGCTTTTTCTTTCCTTTTCACCATTGTTAATGGGTTGTGCATTTTATACCTACTGACAGGTATAGCATGAAGGTGACCCTGGGGTGTGTACTGTAGGTGACCTTATGACAGTGTAAGTGTTTAGTGTACTGTGTGTTTATTATTATTATGGGGGTGGGGTCTCTCAGATTACTGGAGAATGTTTTTACTGGGGTATAGTTCCAACCAGTAAAAAGAATTATATATATATTTTTTTAAATATATATATATATATATTTTTTTTTTTTAATTATGGGCATTAAGAAATTTTCTGACGATTCTAGCTGTGTCGAGTAGAACTGCTTGCTGGGATAGTATTAGGTGTTCCTCTGACAATTTCAGATATTTGGTGGCACTAACTGTAGTATTCGGTATCAAACCATTGGTCGAAATGATAACTGCAGTAACTCTAGCGGAATCTAATTTATAGAGATCTTTTAACTCAATGGCCAAGTCTTGATATTTTCGCAGCTTTTCGGCATATGCTTTCCGGATATTCTCATCATTCGGCACTGAGATATCAATTATATCAGCAGTCTTATTATGCTTGTCGATGATGAGAATATCTGGTTTATTATGGTGAACAGTTCGGTCCGTAATCATAGCTTCGTCCCAGTAGATTTTAATTCTATCATTTTCTAGAAGTCTTTGTGGGACGTAGCGATAATACGGTACCGTAGTTCCCATAATGCCGAACCTTTCTGCAATTGCTTGATGGTATATCTTGGCAACATTGTTGTGTCTCTGAAGGTAATCCGATCCCGCATGAATTTCGCAGCCTGCCGTCACGTGTTGAATCGACTCATACGCCTTGTTACATAATCTGCACTTGTCCGAAATACTAATATCTTTTAAAACGTGTCGTCGGTAGGACCGTGTTGCAATTACTTGGTCCTGGATGGCTATCATGAAACCCTCAGTTTCCGAAAATAGCCGACCAGATTTCAACCATGCTACCGACAACGTCGTCTGCACCTCCGGATCAAATAAACGACTGTAATATCGCCCGTGCAGTTCTTTCGTTTGCCATTCAGAAAGGCGATCCAAGTCTGTCCTTAGATCCGGTTCATTAATTATCTTTAATTTCAAGGCTGTATAATTCTCGTCCAATTTAACGATTTCCTTAAAAAGGTGGCTCTCACTCGATCTCATATAATGCCTCAGATTACTTTCTTGAGATCTACATAAATGTTCAATATTGATGAGGCCAAGGCCACCTTTTTTCCTTGGCAAATACAGCCTTGCCATTGAAGATGTTGGATGGTGCATGCATTATTATTATTATTATTATTTTGGGGACACCCTGTATATATATGTATATACAGGGTGTCCTCAAAATAAACGGCAAAATTTTGACAATCGATGCAGGATGAAAAAAGAAAGAAAACTAAGTCCTTGGGCATTTTTCTCGTTTTTGCTTCGTTTCCGGGGAAAACGACAACACAATTGAGAAAAGGCATTCTTGGATAATGCCTATATAAAAATCATTAAAAGTATATGTTCTATCTTCAACCCCCTCTACCCTCCCCCCCCCAAAAAAAAACAACAAAAAATCTTCTTGGTCAAAAAAATTAAATGACAGAATGTAAAACTGCAAGTTCAACATAATTTGAAATAGCTACTTTTCTTCGAAGGAAAGTCATAAAACACAAAACAAAACAAAAAAAAAAAAATGTCTTAATAAAATAAAATTTTCAATTCTTAAAACAGTTTAACATTTGACACTGGATACGTACATAAATATAAAATAATATTTTTTTCTTCTAATAACTCCTAACAAGTAATTTAAAAACTGTTCAAAGGTTTGGTCCCTTGCAGCAATACAGGCATCACAACGCAGATTGAAAAAAAGGATGGCATTTGTGCATTGCGCTGCTGTAATCTGTTCCCAGGCCCATCTGATGCGACGGATGAGGTACTCCCTTGAGCCAATGGGCTCCCTGTAGACCAAACAAGAAATCCAAAAGCATGAGGTCTGAAGATCGAGCCGGCCAAGATACCGGCCCACCAGTTCCTATCCAACGCCACGGATAGTTAGTGCCAACAAATTTTGGACGGCCCTCCCGTAGTGGGCTGGACAACCGTCGTCTTGGAATCAGCTTTCCATTCATTGTGACAAAAGGACTTCCTCCAAGAACACCAACAGTTTATTATTGAGGAATGTGTGGAAAGACTCTGCGTCAAGTCGAGGGGTCACAAAATGGAGACATATTATTTTATTACTTTACACAAAATCAGAGGCATACTTACTCCTGTATTTTTCGGTTGGGGGGAGGGGAATTAAAGGAGGTGAGGGTGGGGCTGGGAGGGTGAGTGGAGGAGGTGAAAGATAAAACATATTCTTTTAATGATTTTTACACCTGCATTATGAAAGAATGACAATTATGTTTTAGTTTCTTGCGTTTTTCTCGGAAACGAAGCAAAAACACGAAAAATGCCGAAGGACGTTTTTCATTCTGCATCGATTCCCGAAGTTTTTCCGTTTATTTTGGGGACACCCTGTATATACATATAATATTTATTCATTCTTAATGAGAATATTAAATTCCTTATTAAAACAATTCAATTTTTCTGTGTACGGATATTTGTGGCATCTTTTGGGGTAATTCATCCGAGAGTTACATAATCCACAGAGATAAAATTTTTCAGTAGATTCTCCCTAAACCCCAAGGAATAAGAAGTAACAGTACCTCTTCTATGCTCACTTACCTTATAACAGGGAGGTTATAATAACTTGTGTCCATGTGAATTGTCAATTCTCATTGTTAGTTCCTAAGTGCAATTATTATTCTGTAATATGGAGTACATTTCCCCTGATATTGACCTCAATCAGTCCACTAAACAGATGTATGTTCTTGAAATAATGTATAATTGTCAAAACATGTCTTTCACATGTACTTTACAAGAATTACTTTTTTTTTACTAGATTATGTTGTCAGTGTGGTGTTCCAATTGAACCAAATCCTTCAAACATGTGTGTTGCTTGCCTTCGCTCAGAAGTGGATATCACTGAAGGCATCCCAAAACAAGCTACTATTCATTTTTGTAGAGGTTGTGAGAGGTACTTAACACTTTTATAATATTGATATATATGAAAGGATTCTTAACTAAATCTTTATTAATATTCTTTAGATATCTGCAGCCACCTACAGATTGGATTCATTGTTCTTTAGAATCGAGAGAATTACTCCAACTGTGTCTTAAGAAGTTGAAAGGTCTGAACCGTGTCAAACTCATTGATGCTGGGTTTGTTTGGACAGAGCCTCATTCCAAACGGATAAAAGTAAGTCATGCAGTTATCTTAAAACAATAGGGTCATTCTATGTCAAATCAACCAGGGAAACAACCTGACCTTCTTGGATTTTGATCAAATTTGGTAGGTTGTTTACTCTAATGAAAAATAACCAAAAACATTTTTTTAAATTTTTTTATCTGTTTCCATTTTTTTACTATTAATTTTCAAAGTATTGAAAAAATACCTTTTTTGGGTCCACCGGACAATGGTAATTCCTTGGTAGATTGAGTTCTATTCTAGCTAGAACAGCCAGTTTAGTCTCATTTTTTAGCTAATTAAGTGTACTTGAATTTGATATACAACAAGACATTATTACAAATTTTACTTTTCAAAAACATTTTTGAAAGATTGTACGTAACGATTTTTGAAAAACTATATTTTTCGTATTTAAAAAAAATATATTTGAATCTTCAGTTCATTGACTACATATGCGGTTAGTCTCATTATGGGATGGCAATGGGATCATTTTATAACATAATTTTGACATTATAATTGTCACTCCAAAGTTCATAAAAATTTGGTGAGTGATGGATATTTGTATTATAAATTCAGTAATAAGCATCCCGAATCAAAATTTGAAATTTTTTTCTGGCAGAACTAAAATTAAAGGGGAGATTTGATAGATGTTGTACAATTACCGGAACCCAGAAATGGCAAACTTTCATTCCTTTATCTAAGAAAAGAAATTAAGACCCAACTTTACTCGAACTTCAATAAAAGTGAAGTTGAACTGGTAACTGATTTAGACACAGATCCAATAGCCTTCAAAGAAAAAACATGTTGTGGTTTTATTGCATGTGAATTTGACGACCAGTGGTTGCTGGCATGTGTACTCAACAAATTACTCTGTTTAAATGTACTATTAGAGTAGCACCCAAATGGATATGACCATTTGTAAATGAATTTTGTTTTTCAAGATCCCATTACCATCCCATAATAAACCTAACACCATTTGTAGTCAGAAAATTTAAGATTATTTTTTTTTTTTTTCAAACTTTTAAAATTACAGTTTTTCAAAAGCCATTATGTACAACTTTTGTGAAAGCCAATTTCATGACTTTAAGACTCCCAGTTTGTGTAGTAAAAAAATAACAACAAAATAAAATAAATCAAAAATGGTCAAGCAACCAAATTATTATTTTTTTTGGATCAGTTCTTATTGATTGTCCCTATTATTTTATTTAAGGATTATTCCTAATTAGTTTACATAAAAATTAAGAATGAATAATATCTAAAAAAATATAATTACTTTCTAGTTTTATTGTATTTATAATATTCATGAGTTCACCATTAGTATTGTTTTTTTCTAGGTAAAACTCACTGTTCATGGAGAAGTTCTTGGAGGTACTATCCTTCAGCAAGTGTTCGTTGTTGAATATACAATTGCACATCAGATGTGTGAAGACTGCCACAGGACAGAAGCTAAAGATTACTGGAGAGCCCTGGTAAGGCATCTGATGAAATTGTTTGGGATCTAATTAACTAACCAATCTGTAAAAAGTTGGTTTTCAAACTTTTTTTTTCTTAACCCTTTAACGGGCACATTTCGCAAGCTATGTTGGAATTTTTTTAATTTATATTTGGGAGTCTGGGGGCATCCATTTACTAAATATGAACCCAGGATGTTAAAAAAAAAATTGTACCCATAAATACGGGGTCGGCCGCTAGAGCGGCCCTTGCCCATTCCTGGCATCGGGAATCCCCAATATGCAATGCTCTATATGTCGTAAAGCCGATTCCAAGTCGCGAAGATCCCGAAAATGAAAATGGTTCATTCGATGGCATTACCCTAAGATTGGGAGGCTTTAAAAAAAAAAGAAAAAAAATTTATAATAATAGTATAATGCTAGCCCACAATATCATTTAAGACAGAATTGAGAAAAACATTTCATTAGGAATGCCAAAAAAAGTATTTGTTCCTTATGAGACGAATCAATGAATAACATGTAAGTGATATACTCATTTCAATTAAAATCAATTAATTCCTAATTTAGAATGTATAAAAGAATTATTACATACTTTCAAACGATTTCCGGATAAGATGAGTGATCCAGAGAGCCAATAATGTGCGGCCAACACTGACACAAGACAAGTGCGGGAATGGGCAAGGACCGCTTTAGCGGCCAACTTCGTCATATCTCGGCTCCTCGGGCCGAAGACCTCCAAATACTATTTTTTGGCATACCCCGGCTTCTAGCAGGAAGCATTGGAACCAATTCCGCCTCACTCGCGTCATTTTTTTAATTTCAGCGAGCAATGGCCGCTCAAGCGGCCCTTGCTCGTTAAGGGGTTAAGCCTGACAATATTATATAAGATAATGTGTGTGGAGTTCCTAACAGTATTATTTGATCATAATCTTGGTTAGTTGATATTTATTTTATTAATGGACTCATTATGTATAGCTTCCTAAATGACAACAAATTTATTATTATCAGAGCAAGTAACTCAGATATAGGCCCTGGGTGCAAAAATATGGCTGAAAGGTTGTGAAAAATATTGATGTTTGGTGGAATTTTGTATTAATATGTATACAAAATTCCACATATAGGTTTTTCTGTTCACTAAAACAATACATAACTTATTTATTTTTCTATGGCTAAAAGCTAAATTTTTTACATTATTGAAAAATACTAGCTTGTTTGTACTGTTTGATTATAAATTTTATGCTATTTATATTTATTCCTAAGTATGTGCTTTACATTATTGTAGAATGCAATTGTGCATTCTACAGTTGTAGGCCATTATAAATGCTGAAAAGAACAAATTAAATCTTATTATCTTAGAACAATGATTTATGTTATTAATGTTACTTATATATGTACAGAATGTGAGCCAACGGTCATAGCCACGTTGAATACACCGGTTCCCGTAGATCACCGAAGTTAAGCAACGTCGGGCATGGCCAGTACCTGAATGGGGGTTTTATGTGCCGTTGGGATTATAAAAGGGTGGCAACCTGTAGACAGCCCAGCGCTTATGGGCAAGTTTTAG
The DNA here is from genome assembly GCA_946811695.1 of Gonocerus acuteangulatus. Lineage (NCBI taxonomy): Eukaryota > Metazoa > Arthropoda > Insecta > Hemiptera > Coreidae > Gonocerus > Gonocerus acuteangulatus. The sequence continues at coordinate 126,927,904 of OX328123.1, read as the reverse complement.
ATACGCCGTAAAAAAAAAAAAAAAAAAAAAAAAAAAAAAAAAAAAAAAATTTGAATGGTACAATTATTCCTTATATTCATTCTGCGTCTTATTGTTTTAACTGAGATTAAATTGTTTATTTTTTTAGGTACAAGTTCGCCAGAAAGCACAAAATAAGAAAACTTTTTATTATTTGGAACAATTAATTTTAAAGCATAAAGCACATGAAAATACGTTAGGAATCAAACCAATTCATGGTAAATATATATTTTTAGAATCTATAATTGGCTAGGCTAATAATAATCTGTAATAGGTCTAATCACTCATCTGCCTGGTGGTCATGAGTGTTAAGTAGTGTGTACTTAACACTCCGAGCCAAGGATCATGGGTTCGATTCCCACTAGGGGTGGTGGCTTTTCTTGGGAAAAAAGAAAAGGCATGAGCCCTAACCTGGTTAGAAAAGTATGGTAACCTATAGATAACCAGTCCTAAAATTCTTTGTTAATAATAAATGGATGTTAAAATTTAAATAATCTATAATCGGAATTAAATTGATAAAAACTCTCTATAATACACAAGATTTCAGTTAATTAATCTTAATATTTTTATTTTTTTGAAAATTGCAGGGTTTCTACTGCACGAAAAAGTCACAAAAATCATGGAAATGTCCCAAAATTGAAAAAGGGCACAAAAATTAAGCAAAAGACGTGGCTTTTCTAAACATGTCACAAAATTTCGATTTTACCGAAGTCTAGCGTAATCCTGGGACTTCCATGCATTTTTAATTGTTGCTGTTTTTGTAAGGCAACACAATTGTATCTGCCTCCCCCACCTCCTGTTTCTTAGTTGTTGCATTTACACATTGATTATCCATTATTTACATATATTTGTATTTTTCTTTATTCATATTCATAATTTTTCACGTAGACCTTAATATTGATATTTTGTAAACTTTAATTTACTAAATTATGTACATTAACAATAAATATTTAGTTAGTAATAGTTTTAGACATTTTGAATTCTGCTACAATTGTTCAATATTTTTGAGGCTGTTAATTCCATAGTTACTCTAAAAATGCGTATTAGTTTTGGTGTTTCTTCACTTTTAACATGTAACTAGTATCTTTAACATATGATGTCCGTTTAATACAGTTGTATTAATTGTTTTAAATGTAGGTAAAATTGTAAGTTTATAGATGTCACTGTAATCCATGTAAAGTTACAAATAGGTAACATGGATTACAAGGCTTTTTCTTTTTAAATTAAATTATTTTCTTATTAATGGACATTAAATTTGCATTTAAAGTCCCGAAATTGGTTTTCCCAAAAGTATGACCTGAATTAACTCACAAGGCTGAATCAAATTATTATTAGAATTGAATTGAATTTTAATGATGATTAAAACACAATAGTTCCTTTAGTTTCATGTAATATTTTTTTACTTGCAAATTAGTTTTTTTATCTTTTTATTTTGTCATTTTATACTTAATATCATACAATTTGTTGCATTCAACAATCTTGCTCTAAACATCTTGCCCTGTTCTGCAGTGACGTGGCAAGTTGCAAACGGATCAGTTCTTCTCCTTATAGCTCCAAGGCATTACAATCAAGGCAAAATGTTGGAACAAAAACAAACTCACTTTTTTTTTCTTTTTTTTTTTTTTTTAATGTAATTTTATTTAACTATTATGACAAAAGCCCAAATATACATCTTGGTAGTGGTGTTCGAGTAAGGGCTTATATCAAACACCACTACCAAGATGTATATTTGGGGTTTTATCATAATAGTTTGGGCCCATTCCTCTACTCAAAATGAAGTTTTATTGACTCTCATGACCGAATTCTAACAATCTCCACCCTCATAATGCAAAATATGTATTTTGAAAACCATAAACCGGTGGAAGTATGTGATGAATATTTTTTAGATTATCGGTATATCTTATAAAATAAGAAATTTAATCAAGCTAAACTTTTCTTATTTATTTCAGTGATTATTTTTTTGTTTCTAATATGTTTTATATATTATTTTGTTGTCATATTTTTAGAGGGAATTGATTTTTACTATTCAACTGAAGCTCATGCAAGACGTATGGTTGATTTCCTGAATACAGTTATTCCATGTAGATATCAACACTCAAAGAAACTTCTCTCTCATGATGTTCATAGTAATACCTATAACTATAAATTCACTTTCAGGTAAACCTTGTAACAAATAAAATTATTGGTTTTAACACTTTTATTTATTGTAAAACAAGCATTTTGTCTCTTCTTGGTCTTGGTATCTTAGTAAAACTACATTTTTTAATAAGAAAATGTGTTTTATTTTTGCCGACATTTCAGCTTGAAATTCAATCTGTATTTCAATCTGAGCCATCGGAAAAAATAAAACGCATTTTTTAAAAATAAAAATGTAGTTTTCTTAAGAGGTAATACAACTTGTGCGATCAAAATCATTCATTTTCTTAAATTTATAAATAACATATGAATCAATATTTTTCAATAATTTATATCAAACATTTTATACGGGATGTTATAGTATTAAAAAAAAAAAAATAGTTTCAATTGTTAAAAAAAAAAAAATGGTGGCACAGTGTCTGACGAACGGAAATCCTCAAATCCTCTTTTTTCACGGGGCGATACTCTGCGGGGGGCAATTTTTAATCAAGAACAAAACACTAAAATTATTTCAAAAGAAGAAAGTTAAATCTAGTAAAGCATATAGGATTTTAGAGAAAAATTAATTTTTTCAAAAATGGTGAACAATTATTAATTTTATAGTAAAAATATGTCAAAAGTCGATCATAAAATTGTTACATTTCAATGAACCAAAAAAATCCTAAATACTTTTACTAGAAAATATCATTAGGAAGCTGCATTTAAAATTTGAAGTTACTCGGGCAAAAATTGAAGAGGCCAGAGTATCGCCCGATTTGAAAAACAGAGTTTTGAGGAAACGACTTTAAAGCTTAATGTTCTAAAATGTTCATTTTTGCCCATTTAATTTTTTTCATACTTTTTTGTACTAAAGATAAAAAAAATAGGTTTTAATGTTGAAATTTATTGAAGGAGGACCAAGAAAAACATAACAATTAAAAAGGGACCAATCGTAGATCGCTCAAAAAATTATCTTCAAATCAGCATCATGGCATCGAGACTTCTCTCAGAAAATCATATTTTATTTCCATTTTAAAATTTTGTTTTCAAATAAACGCTCTTGGATATAATTTTTGATTAGTTAAGAAAGAATTTTAGCCAATAGAGAAAAGTGGTAAAAAAAATTTACAAAGTAGTATTACCCCTTAAGATACCAAGACCAAATCCTGACTACATCTACCTTCGCAATCCCAAGGGTCAACAACGATTTCTTCTCAATGGATGTGCTGTTATTATTATTTATATTTGTGTATTTGTAATACAAACTACTAAATTGTTGTTGGGTAAAACAATATATAACTATATTTTTGCCTCGACTAGTAATTAATGATAACTCGTTTTTTTTTTTTTTTTTTTTTTTGTTTTTTTTCAGTGTTGAAATCGTTCCCATCTCAAAAAATAGTATTGTGTGCCTCTCAAGAAAGATGACTCAGCAGTTTGGAGGGATAAATCCCCTTTGTCTTGTTCTCCGCGTCACAAATAACATTCATCTTATTGATCCGTGTTCTGCACAAAGTAATTAAAAATTTATATATTTACGACACAATAGTACAATTTCCTAAAAAAAAAAAAAAAAAAAAATTGAATACTTGATGTAGGTAATCTGCTTCTTTCCCTAGTGGCCTTGTGGATCTTGGATGCATTTTTGACAGCATCGTGTCATATTTTTAAAGTACACTGTACAGAAACGGATTTCCTATATCCAGTATGCGCACCCAGCAAGATTGTTTAAGACAAATGTTTTACTGCCCTAAAGTCAAAAGAAAATCGTGAAGTATGGTTGTTTTTGTGCAAACAGTTTTAAGAAAGAAATTTGTGCATCATTATTTCTGTAGCTCCATAAATAATGATAATTAACTTTACTCTAATTTAGTAAATTATAGAAATAGGCGTCAATAATACTTCACTCAACACTTTCACAATATTTATTTTCCTTCCCTACATGTTTCACACCCTATTTGTGCCTCTTCAGGGGAATATGTTTTAAATACTTTTTTTAAAAACAGCTCTAAGGGGTATCCCGTGGTCTAGTGGCTAGTGCCTTAGATTCATAAGCGGGAGATGGTGGGTTCGATCCCCACCGGCGGCAGGAATTTTCTCATCAGCTCGGGAAAATTCTTCGCTGTACCCTTGATGTCGGCGCTAATGGCCCAGATTTGTCGATATGCCATTGAAAAAAAAAATAATAAAAAAACAGCTTTAGCGTTATCTTTACGAGAAGAACCTTCCACTCGTAAGACCAGACTCGACGTGGCTCTACTATAGCCCATTCAGTGGCTCTACTATAATAGCCCATTCAGTTAGATGGAATAGTTCAAATCCCGCATGCACGAAATTCTGCGGGAATTATTCTTGGCGGGTCTGCCATTTACATTACTACTTCAATGGACAAAACCCTACGTGAAAATCATTAAAAACTGATTATGTCTGGTTTAGGACTATAGAAGGCTATGGGTTTATCTGAACTGGCTAGAGCGGTTGGTTCTCCTCCCCAAGTTGAGGCTAAAGCTGTTTTGTTTCCTTGAATAGGCACCAAAAGGGCGTGAAACATGTAGAGAAGGGAAATAAATATATAGTATAGTGAAGTATTATCAACCTTCCACCTACTGATTCTTTCATGTTTTAAACGCAGAAAATGAAGATGAATATCAAAGTGAAAATAACAGAGCCTTCTTTGCACAAAGTTGTTTCTTTTATTGAGCACTTTTATCATTTATGCACCATCCTCAGAACTCAATCGCAGATTAAGAAGATCTGTTTCTGAGTTCTGAGGATGGTATGTAAGTGTCTAAAGCATTCAGCTGAATAAACAAAATCTTGTGCAAAGAAGGCTATATTATTATCCCTTTGATTCTTACTGTAAATCCTCAGTACTGGTAATATTTTATGAATAAAAGATTTTAATCGATGATTTTCTTTTATCTTTGGACGTTGAAAACAAATTATGGTTTATAGAAATATTTACTTTGTTCTTTTAGCGCGGTTCCTCCCTCCCTTCATAGGGAGGAATCCCGCTTATAAGGTTGGTCTCATGAAACAATCCGGAAGTGCCGACTAGAAAATTTTGCGTTTCAGAACCCCTAGAGACCGAAAATGACGGTGGTTCAAATTTGTATATATATATATATATATATATATATATATATATATATGTGTGTGTGTTAGTGTATATATTTGTCTGTTCGCGGCGCAGCTCAGAGAGCAATGGTCCAATTTTGATGAAATTTGGTACAAAAATCCTTCGTCCAATTTGAAAGGTCAAGTTCGTTAACCAGCAAAATCCGCCCACTGGAAGATGGCGTTTGGGGCGAAATTCACGCAAAAAAAATCGTAACGCTTACGTTTTTGAGTTCATATGCTTGTAAGTACTTGTTTTATAGGTTTCTTGGCCTAGGAAAACGAATGACACCATTTTTAAGGCAATAGCTTCAACCATTTTCGAGAAAATTGGAAAAATAGTTGCTGAATAACGTTTTTGGTATGGGTACTTACAATCATGGGATTCAGTTGAAACATTTTTTGCATGTTTGAATTTCATCAAAACTAACATGTTAAATTTTTGGTTACGTTTGGAGTTAAGGAAGGGTTAGAATAAAACATTTTATGAACAGACATGAAAAGTTTTGGGAACTTCGTATACTTTCATTAATATCTCGAACACGGTTGGGAAATTTTGATAAGTATATAGAAACTATTTGAAAGCTTTCTAAATTCTCTACAAAAAAGATTCTGAAACAATTTTTGATTAGGTGATGTCGATCGAAGAAATAAGTGCTTAAAACTTCAAATACGTCTGTTTAGTTCATATGAACGGGTTTTTGTCGTTCTTTTTGTAATTTTTGTCTCTTTCCCTTAGTTTTTTTATTGCTTTTTATTTTTGTAATTTCTTATGTTGTATTTGTAAGGAAAATGTATTTGTGTGTAAAACAGGATAGGTAAAATGAGACCAATTTTCTGTTGCTAGAAATAATGAAAAGTTTTGGTAACTTCGTATATTTTCATTAATATCTCGAAAACGTTTGAAAATCTTGGGAAGCGAAAGGTTACCATTCGAAAGCTTACTAAATGGTCTACAAAAAAGGTTCCGAAGGAAGTTTTGAATAAGCGATGTCAATCGGAGAAATAAGTGCTTAAATTTTGAAGTAATTGATTTCGTTTATTCGAACGGTTCTTTTTGTCTGTTTATATTCCTTGTTATTTTTTAATTGCTTAAAGTAGGATAATGTATTTGACAATAAAACAGATTAATTAAAATAAGAAAAACAATTCATTGTTAGAAATATATCAGGCTGTACCGTATGAAATGTCAGTTTTGGATTTGCCGATTTCCTTCAAATGTCTTGAAACTGTCGAGGCTCCTACTCCAAGTTCTTTGGCATATTTCCTAGTGTTTGCAATTGCTTATAGTAGTCAAATGTATTTTATTATGTACAATATTTTATTTTTGTGGAATCTTGGGATTCTCAGATGCCGTATGAATATCTATTAGGCCCCCTTCGTATATTTTCCCTAATATCTCAAAAATGGTTAGGAAATCGTGGCAAGTGAAATGTAACAGTTCGAAAGCTTACTAAATTCTCTACAAAAAATGTTTTGAAGAAATGTTTGATGGGGTCGTCACATTAGGAGAAATAAGTGCTTAAAACTTAGTTAGTTTCATTTATTTAAACAGATCTATTTGTGTGTTTCCCGCAGTTTGTTTTGTTTTTTTTTCACTGCTCATTATTTTTGTACTTGCTTAGAGCAGTGTATCATTGCAGTGACTTCTTGCTATGATTTAGTCTACATATGTATATTAAGTCCTAAATCCAAAAAATAAACTTCACAACGGTTAGATACTATGAGCGAATAGAGAGTCGGTTCAGTGCCCATAGAAACACAAGGTCCCCAGGATATTTACCTGCTAGGAGTTAATCCTCAAGAGTTGTAAATATACCCCAGGTATCTGCCGACACAAATACAAAGCATAGGCAGGGTACAGAGAGCAATTTAATGATTTCATTCACCAAAATTTCTTAAACAATACTAGATTCTGAAATAACATACTTCCAAACATAGGTTATATACTAAATATTCATAATGACTACTTAGTTGTAACCCGATTCATCAATTAGCAATCAATAGTTTTCAACACAGGTTATATACTAAATATTGATAAAAAGTATTTAAGTAGAAAAAGAAACAAGCTTCCTCAAGACTTGTTTTTGGTCCATTTGTATCTACTCCATAGACTTAATTAGGTTTATTATTCTATATATTGACTTGTTATTCGTCAAGACTTGTTATTTGTCCTTCTGTATCTACTAGATAGGCTTTATTCTGCATATTATTCTATATAGGCTATATTAGGCATGGTATTCTTCTCAATCTTGAGTACTTCGTCTTGATCCTTCTGTATCCACTAGAAAGGCTTTATTAGGCATATCGTGTATTGATTTATAGAGCTTTGCTTTAGAATTAGAGCCGGATTGTGTAATTTCCGCTTCTGTGTATAAGTTAGCTACTGTCGGTGTCCCTGACGCCTTAATATCACTTTTATTTGAGATTTTCGAGAGGATTTTGACAATTTTCACAAGATATATATATATATATATATATATAAAGTTTATTTCCTTTCTAAGCTTTTCAAATGACACTAGGGATATGAATGGAACCGCGCTATGATGATGCAGTTCCTACGAGTCGGACTTTTTATTTATACGTTTGATATGCTGCCGTGCCTGTGTACAATACCTCATCAGAGCACAAACTCCCATACTTTTTAAAAATTTTACCAGATAAAAAATAATTTGAGATATTTATTTGCCAAATATCTTTTGATTAAGCAAACATCATGTTGGCTTAGAGCAATGGTCTCATAACGTTTTTATCCGAGCACCATGTTGAATGATTTAATAAATCAAGTGGACTCAAAATCCACAACTTGACTACATTTGGAGTGATATCGGACTTAATAACAATCATATACAATGCTGCAACAACATTTTTGGATCAAAACATTGGATTTTATAGTTTTTAATATATATATATATATATATATATATATATATATATATATATATATATATATATATATTTATTTAAATATCCTTGAAGTTTCCTTGCTGGGGCTTCTTTCCTCTGATTCTCACTTTCCGGCTTCTCTCTCCAGCGGTGTCCTGGTTATGGTAGTTATATTTCGCCCAAATCCCATTGAGCTTCATCAGACTTGGTTGATACCTCTTTTAGGTAGGCAGGAGCAAGCCTACTATCTACCTACAAGAGGCATTGATTATTATTGCAATATTAAAATTAGGAAAAACTAATACATGTTCACGTATTTAATTTATTGTTTTGTAACAATAAAATATATTGGACTTCGAATATATTATTTAAAATTGATACATATAATTTTATCAGAATGTAAGCCTGTAGTTTGCATACCCCTGATTTAGACTGATGTGAGTAATGTTCTTTTATGTTTTGAAACAGTTACTGAAATAAGTGGCAGTCATTATTGGAGAGACCCTTTTAATTGCATATTTAATCCAAAGCAACTTCAGGAATATGTGGTTATGGATGTAGAGCCAATTAAAGATAAAGAGAGGAAATACTTCCCTGGGCAAGGACCGATATCACAAAAGGTAATATATATACACATAGTTTTATATATATATATTGGGTGTGGTGTAATGAAGGGATAATATGATACCTGCGAGTAGAGGAAGTTGTGGCGGTTCAGAAAAATCTTCTAATGAATAATTGCTAGTGCAAATTTAGGATTATTATCCTCTACCTGGTTGAGGGGACATTTCCATGAATTCAATGGGATATGAAGGATATGGTTGCTAAAAAAATTAAAAAAACAATTAATTAGATTAAATTAATGACTCTAAAGAACCTTAATTTAAAAAAACAAAAACAAAAAAAAAACAAGGTTTGCATTAAACGAGGCTTTGACTCATTGTAGTAGCAATTTATTTGGTATTAAATGCTGGAAATAGAGCTTGTTATACCATTTCGGAATCTCCATGAAACAGGCATGTTTTTTCTTAATTTGGCCCTCAGGTAACTATTTTTTTTTGTTTACACCATGTTAGGTTAAATTTAGGAAAGAAATATGCAAAAAATTAAATTGGAGTTAGATCTTTGTTAAGAAAAAAACTATGCATGCGCCCCAACAACCATGATATACATTTATCCAGGAATACTATCCAAAAAACAGAGTGAAAAAATTCCTTTATTTGGAGCCGTGAAACCAAAAAGAGTGGCAACGGGTATATTTATTTGGAATTTTTGAAAATGTCGAATATCTCGAAAACTGAAGGACTTTTACTAATTATAAAACATATTTTTCTGAAACCCCATAACGCCCTGTACCCGCAGGTACCATATTATCCATTCATTACGCCGCACCCTGTATATTAAGTATAACCTTTGGTAGTTTCACTTCTTGCATAATATTTTTTATGCTTTTGAAGTCAATTTACTTTTCTTTTTTAAATGAACACTAACCAGCTGATAAATATTTAATGCCAAGTGAGAAGTAACCTTTGTCTGAGTGAAAAGTACTCGCGAGTGTTGTAGAAATAAACATGGTAGAGTGAAAAGTTGCTATTATCTCAATGATCTTCAAACATCTTTGCGATTGAGTGGTTCAGGCAATCCCTCAAGATGATGATTGTCATTTGAATTGAGCAGTCTTGCCGCAAAGTTATCACTGAGATATCATTGACCCCTTGTCGCTGCTCATTTGTCGTGATGTAAGTAAATCCATGCCATGCACCTTTGTAAATATTTGTTACTTAATATACTTTTTTTTTGGTTGCCTGATATAATTTTCTTTTATGAGCCCGTCTTTAAAAGATGTTTATTTTTGATAACACACAATGTTGTTGAGAGATAAGCTTTCCCAAGTACAATAATAGATTTTTTAAAATTTGAATATTATTTATAAGATCCCCTCTGGTATCTGAGTGATTTTTTATTTTTCTTTGCTTCCCTCCCTCCCCCTTAAATTACAGATGATATTTAGAATATTGGTATTGTTTCAGCATGTCCTTGCAGATGTTTGGGTCGTGAAGGCTTCAGAGGTTGGAATAAATGATAATACAATTCACACTCGAAGTCATATTGGTCATCTGCTCAAACCATTTGATACTGTTCTTGGGTAAGTATATCTAACTCTATTTTGATTACATTACTCTCTTCTTTTTGAAAAAATATTTATAAGATAATTAGTGGCCTTGCAGATCAGGACCTCAATGTATAGTCAGGTACTCACTGGCTGCAGTAGTACAGTGGACCTTAGAAGCTCAAGTTCGAATTCAGACTCCTGAATCTCTTGTACTACAGTTTGTTTAAAGATATCCCGAATTTACTTTTTTTCTTGACATGTATTTCTTTTTCTCCGGTTCATGTTCATTTATCCTTAAAGTTTTATTCTTCTTTCAAGACCCTGTTATGGTCAATCCTGTAGATTTTAGAGTATTTTAGGGAAGTGCGCTTATACCACCTTTACAAAATGACAAAGATCTGTCATTTGCCCACTTCTCTAGAAATCGCATTGCTTCGACCCCAAGAACCATTTGGTAATTGGTGAAAGCCTATCCACCAGTGGAATTAGGAGGCTGAACGATGCGAGATTCCCAGATCGTTTAGTTTGTCTCCTAAAACTATGAGTCCACCATTTCCTGTTAACATATCCACTAATAAAAACCATTTCCTGTTTGTACTAATAAAAACATATTCAGGTTCAGACTGAGCCTTCCTATTATGGTACATCAGCAAAACATTTGACTTAGTCCAGAATGATTGTACAGAAAATTATTGCTCTCTGACATTCCATAGAAAATAACATAAATGATAAACCGTGCCATGATTTTCATTTAATTTGTTCTTGATTCTTTTCAATAGCTACAACTTGAGTGAAAGTAACATCAATGACGACAACTTTGAAAAGATGAACAAGGATTTAGTACCAGAAATAATTCTTGTTAAGAAGCATTATGAAGCAAGAAGGAGGAAGCGAGCATGGAAGTTGAAACATCTACCAAGGGATGACACCAGTATTGGTACAGGGAATCAGTAAGTACTGTTCTTGGAATTTATGAATAATAGAATTTAGATTAAATTTCATTAAAATATTGAGCTAGGGCTTATTAGTTTAAGAACTCTAGGAGAGGGGACCCCAAAATAATGGAAATCGGACAAGTGGTAGAGGAGCGGGTGGCAATGGCTTGTCAGCCGGTCTAGAGCTTAGAGAGAGCACTCAACATAAGTCAGTACAAATCAGTTGCTTGTTGTAAGTGCAACAGTTTGTTTATAAGAATTGATTTCATGAAAGGCCTTTTCTTGTTTTGGCAAAAATGTGAAATGGCTGACTGCCAAGAACACAAATTGTTTTTTGTTGGAAAGGCGCCCCCATTTTTATGCTTACAACAGCTTATTGATAGACTATTTTAAGTAAAACTAAACAAGTAGTTTTAAAAATGAAGAAATGTCAATTGCAGATCAGCCTCGATCTGGTCGATCTTCCACTTCAAGAACTGATGAGAATTTACACTCTGGTTCTTCAAGACTAATGCCAAACCATTGATCAATTAGTAAAGGTACCTGGAATGTCTTGGAATTTATTTATTTAAATTTTAACGCCCATTATTATTAACTAAGAAAGTTAATTGGTGGTGTTAAAAACTTACAAATTAAATAAATAAATAAGTAACCCTTTTTTAGCCAGGGTAGGGCTGATGCATTTTCTTTAACTTGAAATTAAATTAAAAAGATTTTATCATGGGATAAAATCTGTTTTGTTCCTCCTGACACAATAGGGAAATGGAAGGAAAACGTTATGCAGCTGTGCGAGCTGTTTTTTTTTTTCTTATGGCACATTTGGAAGAGATGAAACAAAAATCACTGGTAGAACTAAAGGTGATTCCAATAAATTAATTTCAAAATTATTTTGAACTATGGAAGAAATGATTAGAGAAGTGTTTGCGCATCTGCATTGCTTTGAAGATCATCGAATTTTTATGTAAAGATAATGAAAAATGAAGCAGTTAGGTACGTCAAAATTCCTCGTTTTGGGTTCCCCTTTGTGTCTGACTCAAAAGACCTACATAGTCTTAGGACATTTACCAAAAAGCCTTTTGAGTGTCATTAGGTTTTTAAAAAACGCTCATTACTGGCTGATTATTCTTTCTCGTAATTTGTGAATATTTATTTTTAGCTGAAGAAGGCTGCCAAAACATCCAATATAGATTTCTGCCTGAAGATCTGACGTTTTTTTCTCCTAGCCAAATCCCAACCATCCCTTGACTTTGTATCACCGTAACGGCTAACTATCTCCATCTCCATTGTATTTCGTATATGTAGACTTAACACATGCATAATACAATGCACCCTGTCCCCATAAATTACAAAATGTGACTCCTGTGCCCAATTCCCCTTCATATAATTTTTTTTCTTTTGAAGATATTATCATCTGTTACTAAGTATTAAATCAATTTAAAAAATGTCACAGCACGTTTCCAATGAATATGCTAGGCGTTTTTAGGGAACTGTGTATAGGACCGATTCACCAGGCTCTAATATTTCTCCTGGTCTTGATCTTTCTTCTGATAAATTGTATTTGAGGGAAAATAAAAAATCATTAGCCTAATTCATCTGCCGGCACTTGCTCATCATGGCTACACTATATACACTATCTTAACGATCAATCTTTTATCATATCTTGCTATCTGATAAAAAGATCGATACGCTTCAGTAGGAACTCAATAAATGCTTGAAATAAACATAAAATTATATAAAGATCTCTTACTTCAAGATCATTTGAATTAAATCTAAACATTCTCTCTTTATTTAAAGTCATGAATCCCCACTTCACCCTTTGGTGGATTGTTAATGGTTTTGCAAAACCAACAAACCATTTAAGTTTATGATAGAAATAATTACAAAAAAAAAAAAAAAAAAAAAAAAAAAAAAAATTAATATCACCATAACTTGTTTCACTGAAAAGACTTTTGTCTTTGGTAAGATGGAGAAATATAATATAGCTAAGTATTACATATTGTCCCTAAATATAAATCTTCAACTACTTTGTTCCTAACACAATGATACAAAATTCATGTTGTCATTAATATATATTTTTTTTTTTGCTTTAGGGACTACAATGAATTCCTTGATGACTTGGAAGAAGATCCGGTTTATAGGCAGCATGTGAACATATATAAAAACAAGCAGGTGATGCCTGTCGATTCTGACGACACAGAAGACCCCTCACAACCGAGGATTACACTTGAGGAGATGTTAGACGACCTTAATATAGATGATTAAAGTTTGTTATCTGAATATAATTTTGTTATTTTCAGTGATTTTTTTTTATATATTAAAAAGTTACTATTTGTTTTTGTTTTCACCCAGAATAGCATAAAAATAGGCTAATTTAACCAATTCACTCTGTGACCTCAATTTCGAGTAGTATGAAAGGAAGAACTGAAAAAATATTCTAGACCTTAATGACTTATATCTATCCTATATCTTATGAGAGCATATTCAAACAGTTGTTTACATAGAATACTTTCGAATATCGATGTCTCAACATGCTCACCAGATATAATTATGCGAATTTGAATCGAATGTGAACATTGTGAGTGTGAGCTTCATATTAGTGATAGCTTGTCAATTGCTGTTAAGATAGGAAGCATTCCCAGGTTTCTGCAAGAAAAGCTGACTGCACAAAATATCAGCAGTATATTTTACTAAAAGGGCGAGGTTATAGAGCACAGTGGTAGAGCACTCGACTAATGAACTGGAGGATCCTAGTTCAAAACCCGAATGCGCACTAAAGATTTTTATCTTCTAGTGTCGTTGTTCGGGGGTAGGATTGGGGGCCCAGATCGTCCCTAGGCTAATGCAGACGTTAATTAATTAAAGGGTGCAAAGGGGAAAATATGGAGCATAGTACTGACCACACTATTCCATGAACAGGAGGAAAAGGGCTGACAAAGGTATTTGTTGTCTGCTAAACAAAAAGGTACAAAAAGAGACAAGATATTTGTGCCGAAAGTATAATATTCCCTTGTGCTTATTGGACTGTTTTGAGAGATACCACACTCTAATTTTTTTTTTTTTTTTTTTTTTTTTTTTTTTTTGTATTAATAAATAATAAGGGACAAGAGGAATGGGAAATAGTTTTGAAAGAGTTAGACGTCAGACTGTAAGCAGAGCCAAAAGGAGAAAATAAATTATGCGTAATATCACCCTACTTTGGTCTGCCTGGCAGGGGAGGGAAACCCGACCTTGGCCAGCCACACAGTGTATAGTGCCCCTATATTCATCAGCTTTTAAATGGTTAATGCCCTTAGGAATGTACTGAGGAATAATCTAAGGAATTCACAAATAGCGCTGTAAATTCTCTAATTGTGTTTGATTTTGCACATAGTCAACTGGAGACAGAACAAGAACAAGGAGTACAGTACTTTACCAGAGTGAACTTGTGCCGGGATCACTTTTCCCTGTCAAATTGATGATACTATAACAGCGCTTCTCTCACTGTTTGAATTGCACTGGTGTTAAACCAAAAGGCAACACTTGGTGAGATTCCAAGCTTTCCAAATGTCACTAGGAATAAGAACGGAAATATTTGAACGATTTCTTGCTAGTCTGATTTTTCATTTTCATGGCATAAGAATTCTACTTCCTGATCAGCTTGAAGATATTTTATATTTTTTACAGAAACATTATTGTGCCACTTAAATGTAACTAAGGGCTCACTTTTTTTCCCCCAAAACAACCTCAGTCTATCGCGAGCCATTGTCAATAAAGGAGGTACTAATGTCTTGACTTACACCAGATGTCGTGGTTCTCCCTAATCAGGGCCATAACCTTTACCATCTTCTTTCAGCTCATCCTGGTGCAATTTAAACAACTATTTGCGTCCCAAAATGTGAAAAAGAAAACTACTTTTACACAGGAACAACATAATATACTAGAAGAAGAAGAAAACTTTATTTAATGAAATAATAAAGTGGGCTGTCCAACTTTATTGTGTTGCTGGATACACAGCATGCTGATCATTCCTGGAGGCATACATTTATTTCATCATCTTGTAATTTGTTCTGCGTTTCTAAAAGTTTGTGGGCATTATATATGCCAAAAAAAAAAATAAAATAATAAAAATTGTTCTTCTAATAAAAAAAAAAAAAACAACAAAAACACAAGAGACTGCGTAGTCTAAGGAACGACATTTAAAGAGGAGTCTAGTCCTTTAGTGTCCATAAATATGTTGGCTCATTATGCCTAGCGAGTCAATAACTATTGACTCAGCTATAACAAGTAGGTGTTCTGGCAAGATTCCAAGTTCTTGTAAGATAGTGCAGGTCATTTTCGGAATTGTACCTCTAGCGCCGAACCACAGACCCTTGACTAGGAATTTTCTGGATCCATATTTCTCTAAGAACTTGTCTTGGAGATATTCAATGCACTTTGAATAGATCACTTTCTTTTCCATGTCAATTGTCTCCGCTTGCTCGGGATCATTTGTTTCATATCGGGCCGTTGGATCGATAACGTAGGCCAAATTGCTGTTCCGTGGAAAGGCGACTATATCTGCATATCTAGAAGATCCGTGATCGCCGATGGCGTACACTTCTTCATGGCAGTTGTAGCCAATATCTTCTAGAAGATCAATGAGCCTGTGCTTCACATTGTGATGTCGCCGAGTAACCAGGAGCATACTGTTTGGACAACTACCGCATTTACTCTCTGCCGCATTTGCGACACAGGCGTCCAATATCAGCTGCTCCCGCTACGCCGGGGACACCACACAGAAGAGTGTAATTAACATTCAATTTTAGGGCGTTAGTCCATTCAGAGCCTGACAAAGTCTTTTATCATAGATAAATTGATTGCTCTTTGGACACCTTCTAGAAAAGTAGGACAAAGTTTTACCAAGGGAGCTGTCTGTAGAGGGAAAGTTAATGAAGGAAAAACATACTGATTTATAATATTGAGTTTCTGATCTCCTCTTAACAGATAAGCCGAGGTAAGCTTCTTTAAATTTTGGTTTATGTTCAGTATCGCGTTATCGTTAATAATGAGCTCCTTGGCGAAATTGCAACCTAAATATTTAATCTTTTCTTTTTCATCAATTGATTGAATCTCGTCCTTGTTTTCTAAGATTAAATTTATTTTTTTCAGTTCGCCTTTTTGCAGTACATTGATTGATTGATTTTAAGAGCTCGCGAACATAGCGACTTGCTCTTTTTTAATGTTGGCGGTAGAGTCTAATCTAATAACTGTAAATTAGGAAATTCAAACATTCAGGATTTTGTGGAAATTTAGGTAGCTCTTGCATGAAAGTTTAAAAAATAGTTATGCATCAAGTAATACCTTTTTTAAAGTTTCAGGAATGTGTCCATTACTACACTTCACGTTAAGTCATACATGTTTTAATAAATTCTGTTGTGCTAAATGAAATTGTAAATATTTGAGTCTTTAAGGTGAGTGAGTATTGTGTTTAAGTGTGGACTGTCATCTGTCAAAAGTTCAATTTTTGCAGTACAATAGCTGAGCTTTTCTGAGCATTTATAAATAAGCCTACCTCACTAAAGATTCGCGTAACAATATTAATTGTTCATGTAGCTGCATTCACATTGCGCGCTGTCACAGCTTGGTCATCAGCAAACCCCCTGAGAATAACACTGTTCGCATTACCACGCAGCTTGTAGCCAAATTCATTAGCGAATTTCGGTTCTCATACTTCTGTATAAAGGTGGTCTATCCCTATTATGAAGAGAGCAGGTGACTGTGAACCTCCTTGCAGCACGCCTCGCTTTACCTTTATAGCATAAGTTTAGTTTCATACCAGAGACAACTCTTATTTCGTTATTACAGAGCAAGGCAGCAACAGCACCTCTTAGGTCTGGAGATATTCCCTGAGCTTCCAAAGATTTCAAAATATGCCCCCGTCACATCTAAAAATGCTAGAGCACAATCATCCTTTCTCTTTGCTGATTCATTTAATATTGCTTGGATGATGCGAGTGTTGACGTGGCAACCAGGTAACCCTTAAATAAATCTTCTTTGGCTAGAGTGAAAGGTAACCTGTTGCCATAGCTCGTGATCTAGCTTTCGATGATTCTCCGGACTATGGAATAGATCGTCACGGGTCTCCATGAACCAATCTCTTCTACAGGGCCATTACCTTTATATATCAAAATCGTTCGGCCTTGTCTGAGTGCTTCTGGGACGTAACCAGTCTTCAGCAATATCTCTGTAATAGCCTTGAGAATATGAGCCACACCCAGGTACTTTATGGTCCTAATTAGCACTCTGTCAGGGCCTGGTGAGGTGTCCATTGAAGTCCTTTTGATAGCATTGTGGACAATCTTCAAGTCTATGTTCATCAAGTTCGGACTTGTAGGACTCTCCGTGTAGCTTTCCCGCATGCAAGGATTCTCATGCTCAAACATCGATTTAAAATGCTCAAGGATTTTCTTTGGCTGAATCTGACACTGTATTGGAGTATCTGTATTCATAATTTGATTGACAACCTTCTTCCTTCGGTTGTAGTAGTTGTACTGAGCTAGTTCATAGTTATACTGCTCAGCACGTTTCGCCCTTGCTGCTTTGTTCGCTCTCTGGGGGTTAGATGATTCACTTGCACCCTTGCCATTTTTCTTGGATCTATTCTTTTGTCTCATCTTGAAATATCTTATTGCAGGGTGCTTTGGTCCTGGTAAAGAGTCATTCGTCTCTTTAAGGGATTTCAAGAAATCTTTAATTACATTGTCATAGCATACTGGGTTAAAGTTATTAATGCCTTTTTTTGAACTCAGTAGACCATTCTTCTAGTCTAATTTTCATATTCGTATCTAATACTTTATCTTTCTTATCTTCTTTGGAAGATTTAGATACTTTTAACATGGACCGAAGTTTTGCTTCATTGGCCTCTTTGTGGTGTTTTTTCGCTGTGTGAGTCCGAAGTCCTCTAATTCCCCAAAAGGTTTGCCCACATGTTGCACAAAGAGTTTTGGAAGAAACTTCATTTTCGATATTCTCCGACAAAATTGACGTATTTTGGGGTACGGCATTCTTTGAAGCTCTAGTAGTAACTTTGCTCATCTCACGAGTACAGTAAATGTGCTTTTGTCTGAGTATTCGTTATATTATTTTTAAATGCATACTTAATAATAAATAGGTTATGCTTTACAAGGTTATAATCTTACATCATGAAGCTTCCATGTAAGTTTCTAAAATATTTACATCCCATCACTCCATATCAAACGATTGTTGTTGTTAACTAAGGGACAACAGCAAAACTTTCTTATTAGCTGTACAGTTAATCGATTTATGAATATAATAAAAAATAATAGAATGTACTGCTTGAGAACTGAGCTTACTGTTGTGACCGTACTAAATTAATTAGGCTTCCGCAGTTTTTCAGCCCCCACTTTAATGCAACCTCGATTTTTTTTTAAATTTACTTTCCAACCTGAATAGTTTTCATTTCCTCTTCTATTCTTCATATTTGTAAGCTTGCCTTGAATGTATTAATGCCAACTGCGCCAAAAAAAAAAGGCGATCTGAAAGCAGCTTTTTCTGTTGGAATCATGGAGCAAAATTTTATGTGTATTTCTTATCTAAACCACACCTGTTATAAAAGTATAAAAAATCATGAATGATGTTAAGAAAAAATAAACCATTACAGTGACACTCTTTTTTTAGCAGTAGTATTATGAGAACTTGTAGAGTATTCATTCAAAGAACTTATACCTTAAGGAGATAATAAAACCTGATAATAAGCAGTAAAAAGATTCTTGTGATTTTTTTAATCAAAATTCCGATAAACTTTATTTACACAACAGCTTATGCACAATAGTAATATCAAACAACTAAAAATTCATATAACAGTTTTATGGGGGTATCGTTTTGAAAACTTCACTAATAGATATCCACTTGATTTTCCTCTTTGCGAGCAGCTCATCAGAACTAACTTTATCTAATAGAAACATCTGAAAAAGAATAAATTTTTTACTTCACAAAGTTAAAAAAAAAAGGTAACAAGGCAGAGCTCATCTCTCTGAATTTGATGTGTGAAAAGAGTATATGCTGTACAATATGAAACAGTTTTTTACATAAATTAATTGTGGAATTAGTTTTCCCTATTCTGGGTTTGAATGTATAGACAATGGTTTATTTGAAAATATGAAAATGTTCCTTGCAAAGATATTCCTGCCCTGTAAAAGGTACCCTGTTAGTATATTATACATACTAATATTATACACACACACACACACATATATTGTCATAAAATAAAATATTAACAATTTTTATATTTATTTAAAATTATTTTTGATCATGAAAAAACGAAATAATGACCACGTCAGACTGCCAAAATGTTATTTAAATAAAAAATAATAATATTATATACGTATATATATAAATAAATAAATATATATACACACACACGCACACGCACACGCGCACACACACACACACACTAATTTAAACTTGAAAGAGTGGGTTATCGTATTTTAATTTTTGGATTTCAGGGTCTAATCTAATATAATCTATTGAACATAAAGTTGAAATATGAAATCTGGTGACCCAGCCCCCGAACAGTCCTGATTTTGCTCCAAGTGATTTGTTTTTGTTTCCCTGGTTGAAACGAGAGCTAAAAATTTAAAAAAATTTTGGTTAACTGTTGATTAAAATAATTAAAAATAACTATTAAAACCAGAATTTTGATTTCATTGGTTTACGAGTTACGCCCCTTTACCATATGGTAACGCACAGCGCCTGGACTACTATGGATTTCACTTTGACAGTAATAATACTGGACTTTGAAAATAATAATGTTTTCTATAATTTCATTTAATATATAAGAAGTAATTTTTGTTTTTTAGAGCAATAAAACAATAAGGATGTTTAGAAATTTTAATATTTAAAATAGAATCAACATTTTACAAACAACACACAGGAAACAATAAAATATTTGAATTTAGCGAACATCGTCATAATATTTTTTACATTTTTCAAAACCAAAAATACATTTTTAAACTAAGAAAACATAATTTAAGAAATAGGATAACAAATATTAGGTATTCAAACAAGAGAAATATTCAAAAATTAATTTTTCTTATGGTAAGGCTTGAAGCAAGGAACGCACAAACGAACATTGCATTTATCGCATATGATCCTTACAGAGCTGTTTCAGGTTATCCCAGCGCAACTTCTTATTATTTTCCATTCTGTTTCAACTACAAAGTGTCTTCCATTGAGTCTAATTTCCTACGAAACTCGGGAAATAGAAGATTGCAGTGATTTTGATGGTAGGCCACATGCTTTCCTATCATTGCTGAACATAGCCAAATAAATGTTCGCCAATTCTCGAGAGTTCTGTAATTGCGCGACCGAATGATTTTTAGCATATAAATACTGTCTGTTAACTTCTAGCTAAATCTAAAAGCCAAATAAAAATGAGCCACCAACATTTTTTAGCAAGCAATATTTTGGTTGATTTGATAAGAGCCTCCAATATATATATTTATTGCATGCGCTAATATCTTTCGACTGATAAACATATATATTTTTTTTTTAGTCTTTGAGCATCTCCATACTGACTTTTTTTCTATTGCAGCATGGTCAGTTGACATTTTAGAAATAAATCGACAGGCAATGTAAAAAAAAAAATAAGAAAAATATATAGCACCTCAGACGCCGTGCATTAACATATGGTAACACCAATATTTAAGCGATGATGGAAAAGTTATATTTTATACTAAGTTCGTAAAATTGACTTATTTGTATTAAGAATTTAATAAAGAAATAAAATAAAAAATACAAGTAAAAATTGATATATCTTTCTTGAAAAATGGGATGTAAGGACTTCTCAGAAAGCAGCTTCAACAAAACAACAGTGGAAACAAATAGGAGAAGTGAAGCATGTCAGAATCTGTACTGAACTAAGCAGTAGGATCCAGGGAAGAGGCCTGACACTCTCTAAAGGATCGAACACGTCTTGGTGAGGCGGGAGTCACGAGTAAACAAAGCAACTCTAGCGTTACCATATGGTAACGCGCAGTGCTAATGGGTTTAGCCACCAAACAGCCACGGGCATTAGTTGTTAGTTCTACTGAAGAGGGGAGCTGAATCCGGTTCATGCGTAATTGTTGTGGGATGTTATCTTTTTACATGTGGACGTTTTTATTACTCATCAAGATCAATAGACGAAAATTTTAAGTTTTTCTGTATTTATTAAGTAGTGTAGTACTGCAAATACACAAAACTCCGGAAGGAAATTAATTAAAAAAATAATAATTGAAACATCTGCTCATAACAAATATAAAATTCTAAGCTTAGACAACAATGATAGATTGGCTTCAGATAAATATGATGCTACGCGAAGCTTTGGTGTCGTTCTTTTGAGTGAATTTAGGTTGACATATTATGAAAACTGGTAGCTTAATTAGCAATGCACCTGAGTTTTAAATGGGAGTGATCTCTGTTCGAAGCCCAGTCGGAATAGTCAATTTTTTCTATAAAAAAAATTAAAATTAATTTTGAAAATCAAGTTATTGGTTGTGTATACTGTCCAGTGAATTATACTGTGGTTTAATACATACTAAAAAAATTTTATTGGTTTACGTGAGCATAGCATGGGACTAATGTAATCATGCACCTGAGTTTATACTATACTGATAAGTATTGATATATCTTCTAGTGACTTCGTTTAGGGGTAGAATTGTAGCCATACAATCCTTAGAGTGAACCAAATCATTGAAGGACCTATCATGAGACGGAATTTTGTGTGTGTATGTATGTTTGTTTATTTATTTATTTATATGTATGTATGTATGTGTATATATATATATATATACACACACACACACACACAGTAAAAGAGTGTTTACCCGGACCAGGACCGATCCGAGTTAACAAAAATCTGGGTTATCTGCAGAATGACAGAAAAACGAAAAAAAAAAAAAAAACAAAACATATAAATCACCAAAATATTTTTAATGGAACTTAGAAATTATTATCGGCGCACTTTCACCTAAAAACACATACACTGTATGTCCTATAATAGCAACTGTATTTGCACTGTACTCAATGTAGCCACAAACTAGTCTGTAGTAAAAAAAAAAAAAAAAAAAAAAAAAAAAAAAAAAAAAAAAAAAAAAAAAAAAAAAAAACAGGGAGCTTCTGCTGTCTCAGTTTAGTGTATCGCTTACGAGCAGCACAATCTCGCATCTGCTTTAAAATTAGAAGTTTATTTTGGAGTGTTTCGGCTTGACTCTCGAAATAAACCATCAATTTCTCAATGTTTGCTACTGCTTCTACATCTATCATAACCACCATAACGTGTCCTTAGAAATCATCTTGAAACAAAAGCCTTCAAGTCGTTTTATGTTCATTTTCCAATCAGATACGGTCGATGTTCGTACTCCAAACTCTACTGCAATGTTCTTTAACGATTCTTCCTTATCAATGCTTCCTTCCTTTTTTCCATAGTCACAACAATGTTTTTACATTTCATCTAAATCATGGATAACTAGCAAACGAAACAGCAAAACAATACTGTACCTCGACTGGGACACTAGGAAAACTCGCATACCTAGAAAAACTTGCATAATAAACCAACGTAGAATAGCAATTTATCGTCTGTAAAAAAAGTTGTCATTTACTACAGTGAATAACATAATATCGTTTTCAAAACTGGTCAGGGTTTCACTGTATATATACATTGAGAAAGAATCTGACTAAAGAAATAATAATTTCCTTCATACCATTTGGCGGACATATTTGACCATCCCTTCAAGCTGCCGAGCTGAACATTTCCTATTAAGCATCCTTCGCCAGAGTGCTCCAGCAAGGACTGCATCATCACTCAGAATACCTTCATCATAATTTACAAGTGCAGCTTGAAACTCTTCTGACAGCTCTACAATTTGAGTCCTTATCACAGACAAATGTTCTGGCTGAAAAATAACCAAAATGTATATTTATAAAAAAGTAAGGACAAGACTGATTCAGTCAACAGAAAGGCATACAAAGGATGCTTATTCCTGTAGTAAGTTAAATTTACAGTTTGCAGTTCAACAATTTTTTAGTTAATTATTTTTCAAGAAAATAATCTCAAATTTAAAAACTTATATGTTAAGACATTAGTGGACAATAAGTCTTGCAAACAAAATAAAAACTAAATTTTTCTTAAGGGCTCTTAACCCTTTCGGAACTGAATGTTGTTGAACTGCAATGTTATGTGGTACGGAAGATTAACTAAGCTGGCCCAGCCCAGCCAGTGGACTCTATATGCCTAACTGTCTTAAAATTGTAGTGCCTTGGTCAGCCAGGGTTATTATTATTATTTAAATTTTAACCTCCATTTATTATTAATTACAAATTGTTGGACGGGTTATCTATAGGTTACCACCCATTTCTAGTTAGGATAGGGCTGATGCCTTTTCTTTTTTCTAAAGAAAAGCCACCACCCCTAGTGGGAATCGAACCCACGACCCTTGGCTCGTAGTGTTAAGTGCTCATGCCTTAACCCTCACGGCCATCGGGCCTCCAGGGTTATTAAGTTTTCTGTTTTTATTTTATGAGTCAATTGCTACAATTTGACAACACAAATAAAGAGATGTTCTTTAAAAAAAGTAAACATATTTATGAGTAGTAAAGAATCACACAATCAAGAGTTACAGCTGTGGCGAGAATACTTAGGCGTCGCCTCTCATACACGACTTTCTCCGGCAAGAATACTCGGGCCTCGCCTCTGAGGCTCATCATTTTCGGGTGTCGCATCGAAAGGGTTAAGTTGTGGCACCGCCATCTGTACTCTTTATATCTCTTCTGCAGATTCATTACGGCATAGTCTTCATGAAGTATGCCTTTTTGCTTTAAAAAATCTATTGTTTTTTCTGAGTCTTTTAAATAATCATATAACTTGAATAAAGCCATGATGCAAAATAACCTATCACGTACCAATCACTAAAATAATAATGCCTACGTTATCATAAGTTAATATATCTACTATATATTTGTCAAATACCACTCACTCACTGATCTATCATCGCCCAGCCCAAACCACTCGACAGAAAAATTTGAAATTTTGCATGGACACTCCCTATAGAATGTAGATGCTTGCTAAGAAAGGATTTTTTGATATTCAAATTTTTAAATATTTTTAGAGGGCTTTAAAGTTTTAGTTGGTTAGAGCAGGCAGCATGCGTTGCTAGGACGTTAAATAACAGCTGATACCGTACATTATCTACTTCATAGTTTTATTTTTAATTGAGGTTAATTTCAACTATGATGGCAGACCTTGAATTATTAGAAATAAACTGTCCCTCATCGAGTTTACGCTATGAGGGACAAATCACCATTTTAATTGCGGTTCATTTCAATTTGTCCACCATAGAGTTTTCGCTATACTTGGTGATGGTCCATAGGAGGTAATAATATTCCGAACCCTTGCACAGCCTCCTCACCCATCAGCATCCCTAGTCACCACACATCTTGGTCATGTTTCAAAATGACATATGAGAAACATACATTTATTATTTGACAACGAAATTTAACCTGTATTGGTCACACTGCTGTTACTGGTAACCATGGGCATAAATCGGAAATAATTTCGGGGGGCTGGGAAAATTTGTGGGGGGGCTGAGACCATTTCCGGGGTATGGAATACTAACAGTTTAGAACTTCGAATAGTTTGAGGCAAATAAAATGCTATTACAACTTAAATTAAATATTTTTTATGAACTAAGTTATCTTTATTTAATCTATCTTTATATTTAATTTACTTTTAAGGGTTTTAAGACACATTTTTACCATCAAATCAAAAGTTTGGGGGGGGGGCTGCAGACCCCCAGCCCCTCCTTATATACGCTCATTTTGGTAACCTATAGATAATGGGTTATCTCTAGATTATCTGTTTCTTGGCACTGGTCCGGAGCGCCCCAGTGTCTAGAAACATTATACTTTGTTTACTAATATATTGATGTATAACATATAGTATAACAGGGACCATGCAATAATAAAGTATTAAAAATTAGGTAGTAGCGTTAATTTTCGTGATCAATTATTTATCGCAATAAAATAACTACTTATCTGCCGCGAAGAAGCACGGGTATTCGGCTAGTTTACTATGTTATTCAAAAATTATTTATTTTTATATGAAATTAGAAATGCGGGAATTAAACAAAAAATACATTAAAAGTTTACAAAACATATAAAAGAATCACAAGAAGCCAACTACAATACAATACACATACTTGTTGATTGTGGGATTTTTTTGTATTTTTAAATATATTTTTTTCATTGAATTGAATGAATGAATGAATATGTTTATTGCTTTTAAGTAAAAAAACTTACAGCAAGGAGTTGGCACTTAAAATTAAATTTCACTTTCCATAGTATTACAACAAATAATACATAACATTAAAGTAACAAAAATCTTTTTATGTAAAAACAAATAATACATGATGCTTGTATAGTAATAATAAATAATAAAAAGTATGCATCAAATTAGTCGACTTTGAAGAGAGCACTTTAAAGGTTGGCACTAATTTCAGCCTAGAAGGATCTTCCTAGCTTGCAGACATCGAAGGGTCTGGTGACTAAAGACATTTAGCTGGTCTTGGGTGTTGGGGGATAAGACATCAACAAGTTGGGTAGATGGTAATTCTTGATCTTTGGTGACGGTTATTTTCAGTGGTTTGAGAATCCTGCATTCAGTAAGTAGGTGTTCTATTGTATTTTCTGCTGTATTCCATAATGGGCATGTTTGATCTATGTTAAAGACGTAGCTGTAGCCTTTGATATATATTTTGGTATTCTTGGTGTTGGATAACCTGAGTTGGGCTAGGAGGCGAAGCTTTTCTATATGTATCGTCAGATATAAGTACTGCTCTCTATAAGAGCTCTTTGTTACTGCCTCCACGTCTAGGGAAAAATAGTGGTGTTTGGATTTTTCTATAATTTCACCCATCTTTTGCTTGTTCAATAGTATTTGTTTTTGCCATATATCCTCACATCCAACTGTTCATAAATGTGACCTCATCTCATTAAAAGGGATTGCATAAGCCTCACCAATTTTAACCAGTGCCAAATAACTGGCTTTTGAGAGGTCAGTTTTAGGTAGTGATAACAGGTGCTGCCACCAGTTAAGCATCCTTTTGAAAATCTTATGCTTAAGGTGGATTCGACCAGTTTCAAGTCACACATAGCTGCTGGGTGTGTTCCTTGGGAGATGCAGGAGTCTCTTAAAATATAAAAGCTGGCCTCTTTCAATTTTTCCGGTGTACTGGGGTCCCCATATTTCTGCATTAAACAAAAGAGTGCTTTCTGAAATAGCTTCAAAAAGCTTTGATTTTGTTTCCCATGTGTCCGATTTAGACCTTCCCAATATCTTGAGCACTACTCCATTTGCTATGGCGCATTTTGCAACAAAATGGTCTGCTGCTTGCAAGAACTTCCCTGACATCGAGAAAGGAACGCCTAGATATGTAAACCTGTTCACAACTTGAAGCTGGTCGTTCTGGTACTTGAGGTCCTTGTGCCTTCCAAGCCTCCCCCCATTTTGAAAGGGCAGAACAAATGTTTTACTGACATTAACAGTCAGCTTTTTCTTCTCGCAGTACTTTTCCAATAGCCACAGTTTAAATTGAGCATCGGTCCAGCTGTAGGCCAAGATAAACAAATCATCAGCATAAAGCATAAGTAAGATCTCAACTATATCCAATACGCTTATTCCTTGCACTCCATGAGCTTTAAAGAACTCCAGGATATCGCCAATGTACAGCAGGAATAGAAGAGGACTTAAATTATAGCTTGTAACGCGCCTTCTGAGATTGAGATTTCTTGAGAAGTTTGCTCACCTATAGTGATTACGAATTTTGCCTTTTCATACAGATTTATTAGCAGCCGCAGTATTTTCCCCCTTTTCATACAGATTCATTAGCAGCCGCAGTATTTTCCCCCTTTTCAAACAGATTCATTAGCAGCCGCAGTATTTTCCCCCTAAGTCCAATGTCATAAAATCTTCTCCATAGCAAGCTGTGGCTGACCGAATCGAATGCCCTCTTAAAATCCACAAAGGTGGCAATTACTTTTCTTTTTTTAAGTCTGAGCGCCAGGTTTATAATTGAGGATAGAATAAAGACATTATCTCTGCAACCCTTACCCTTCCTGAAACCCATTTGCTCGTCTGGGATAAGATTCTTTTCTTCTGCCCAACTACTTAGCCTCATGTAGATCACATGGGTGAACATTTTCAGGATGCTGTTCAATATAGAGATTCCTTTATAGTTCTGGGGATCATCTTTTGGTCCCTTTTTATGAATGAGACTCATTCTTATTTTCGTGCAGGATAAAGGGATCTTTTCTTTTTGCCATATGGTATTCAAGAGTTTCAGTAAAATCAGTCTCCAGTTTTCATCCATTGCTTTAAAGCATTCATTGGGGATTAAATCTACACCGGTGGCTTTGCCATTTTTTATGTGTGTTATTGTATCATCTATTTCTATCAGAGTTATTTCATGGTCGAGATCTGGCATATCTATTGACAAGAAGTTGTATTCTCGCTTTACACTTGTTGGTAACATTTCCTTGAAAAACTGCTCCCACACTGGGATCGGGATGATATTTGATTGAATATTTTTAAAGTTATATTTTTGTATTGCTTTCCAGAAGTCCTGTGGACTTTTACAATTTCTGATGTTGGTTTTTAGTTTGGTGTAATAAACGTTTTTTGCTTCTTGAATGGCCTTCTTGTATCAGGCTTTAGCTTCATTGTATGACTTGAAGAATTCGGGGATAAATAAGTTTTTCTTTAATGTTTTATAACTCGCCTTGAAGGTTTTCTTTGTCTCCTTGCAACTTTTATCAAACCAAGGTTTGTTATCCTTAATCATGTGATTTTTGGTTTGCCTCATTACTCCTGCCTCCATCATATGGACTACTAGTGTTTTCCTAAAATCTTTCTCGAACCACTCTAGTTGCTCATCTCTCAGACTAGGGTTAGAAGATTGTAGCACTGCTTTCAAAATGTTCATGTTAATTGGGTCATTGAATTATTACTTAAACACATTGATACACTAACATTTAAAAGAATACTAAAATGTATTAATTATTGAAGCATATACTAACAGTTTTTACATCAAAGGAATTCGATGTCCTAAAATGAGAAAATTGAGGAATGCATTGACAAAATAGCCATTCCCTAAAACATTAAAGTGTTCAAAGTCAAGTGGATAAGGCCCAAGGATCTCACAATTTCAATTGATTTGGGTATTTAAATCAGAGCCAAGTATTTCAGAGAAAAAAATGTATACAAATAATTAAGGGTTAGAAATATGAAATTTACTTCAAGCCTTTTAGATTAATAAACATATAAAATTACCCCTAATTTCTTAGCTCTTGTGGTGACATCTTTCCATAGAGCTTCAACTATAATATTTCGAATGAAGCGGCCATATTTTGGTTGAGACATTACTCTTGCCATCAACATCCAGACATGAAGCTCTGTTATTAAGAACCACGTGTTGAATGTGTCAGGCATCTCCAATTCTAAAAAAAGAGGTGAAAATATTAGTAGGAGAAAACCATCAAACAAAAGAAAAACATTACTAGTTGTACCTACTTCTTTAAATTATAATTCAACATTTACTATTTTTCAGTGTCGTTCATTTATGCTTATTCAAAAGACATTTGATTGGCATTCTTGACCACATAAATCTTAACATATACATATTCCTAACCCGCAGGAATTGTGTTGTCTTTTCCATATATGTTTTGATATTTTATGAAAAAAATAAACACCTAATCCAATGACATGAAGAAAAGTGTTAAGCGCTATTATGAACACAAAAACTTACAGTAGCGGAAATAATTCATCCGGCATCTTCGACTTCCACTTGTGACCTGTTTCAAAGTTGATGTAACCGTTTTACTTATAAATTCATTTACCTGCTTACACATTTTAAGTAAAAAATAAAAAGCAATCAAAAACTGTGACACACAGACAAGAAGAACCATTCAAATGCACGAAATAAACACTTTTGAAGTTGTAAGCACTTAACCCTTAATTAGTGGCATGTCTGTAAATATACAGGGTGTCCCCACAAACAAAAAAACAACGATAAAAAGTCCTTTGGCATATATTCATTGACAGTCTTTTTCATAAGGCCTATATAAAAATAATTAAAAGTATGTGTTTTATTCCCAACCCTTATTTCCACCTCCCCTCCCCCCCAAAAAAATAAACTTACGCCATGTAAAGCTCCATGTTCAACATCATTTATAAAACACAAAACAAAAAAACTTTCAATTCATAATAAAAGATTTGGTCCTTTGCAGCAATAAAGGCATCATATCGCACATCGACAGACTGGTCAGCATTTGTCTGCTGAAAGCTGTTTCCATGTCCATCTGATGTGATGGATGAGATGCTCCCTTTAGACCAAATCTTTAATGTGTCCTAAAGTGAAGAAATATATGGGCATGAGTTCTAGAGATCGAGCCGGCCAAGTTACCAGCCCACCATGGACTATCCAACACCATGGATAGTTAGTATCCAACCAATTTCGGACGGCCCTCCTATGGTGGGCTGGACAACCATTGACTTGGGACCAGTTTCCCAATCTCTGTGCCAAAAGGACTTCCTCCAAGAACAACAATGAGTTCACTGTCGAGGATTCCGCGTTAAGTCAAGGGTCAAAAAAGAAGACCTATTATCTCATTTTTTTACAAAAAATCTGAGGCTTACTCACTCCTACATTTTTGGAATGGGAGAAGAATTTAAGAAGGCTTGGGTGGGGGATGAGTGGAGGGGGTAGGGGATAAACATATACTTTTAACATTTTTTTAGTTTTGGGGGCAGCTATAGTGCAAACAGACATATATATGTAGATACACATACAGTAGACTCTCCCTTAACTTGCGTTCTCCGATCTCTCTTTAATCTGGTGATCTTCGACATGAATGAGTGACGGATCTTGGATCTCGCTGGAGCTAGACCTGCTCGAGGGTTCCTAGAAAACCCTTTATATATATATATTGTTGAGATAATTATTATATAAAAGGGATTTAATTATTAGAATACAATTTATTATAATGAATGATTAACGTCAGGGAGAAAAGTTCCGAGTGAATGAATATTAAACAAATATTTATTTCTAAAGAGTACTGAAATACAAACACTAATACCAATGCACTATCAAAAAATAAAAAAGTCCGTCACACAGGAGCTGCATAACTAAGCACTTTCCTCAGAATTTGGGTAGTGTAGACTGCTTTCCAGAACAATTTGCTTAAAATATCCTACATAAATAAAATAAAAACATGAATAGTTCTCTTTTAAAATTGTAATGAGTAACTGATCAATTATTAATTTGCTTCCAGAGTTATGTTTACACATGGTACCTACTACATTACGTAGTGTAAATACAAAAAAACCTCATATTATCGTATTTTGATCTAACGCAGGAACAGGATATAGTCCCTCTAGTGGTAGAAAGCGCTCCTTGCGGCGGCTTTGTGAACCTACGTCTGGCAGGCTTTTCTATTGAAATATGTTACAAAGTAAACCCTTGCTTTCCGATTGACCGATTCAGCTCATTTTTACAACACTTCTTTCACATGAGTTACCCACGACCTATACCGCGTTTCGTTACAATACAGCAGAAATTACGACCGGTATGAGTATATTAGGAATTTGGGTCCGGAGTAAACCCCCCCTTCTAATGAACCGATTTACTTTATTTTTACAACACATATTTACCTGTAGATTACCACTAAGAATACCGAGTTTCGTCGAAATATACCAAAAATCAAGTCTGGTAGTGGCGAATTGGTATTGTGGGTCCGGAGTAAACCCCCCCTCCTAATGAACCGATTTAGGTTATTTTTACAACACATATTTACCTGTGGATTACCACTACGAATACCGAGTTTCGTCGAAATATACCAAAAATCACGGCTGGCAGTGGCGAATTGGTATTGTGGGTCCGGAGTAAACCCCCCCCCCTCCTAATGAACCGATTTAGTTCATTTTTATATCTCACTTTTCTCTCTATATTATTACTACGAAGACCAAGTTTCGTTGACATATAACAAATATTACGGCTGAAATGGTCAAATTAGTGTTTTGGGTTTGGGGTAAACCCCCCCCTTCCGGTGGACCGACTTTGGTGGTTAACGAACTCGTTCAATTGTTTGCTAATTGAATGCTATATACCAAGTTTCGTGACGAAAAAACAAAAACTCTGGCCGCTATCGTGTTAACAGACACGTATATATATATATAGATATATATATATAGATAGATATAAATTTTAACGGGGGTCATTTGCGGTGTCTACTAGGTAGGATCGATAAAGATTTAAAGACATTTTTCAAAAATTCCGTCATGAGTCCAACCTCAATAGCTACTTTCCTTCGGAGGAATGTGCTAAAAGAAAATTCAATATAATTACAAATTATAATTTTTACCTTTGAACCAATATTCTTCAACTAAAATTCCAAATATGATGCACTTCAATAAGTGCCCAGAGAATTGATTCTTCAGCATGAAACACCATCACCGACAGTTCTCATGATGAGGATGGACATAGACTGCAGAGACTCCTTATTCCGCTGGACTTAAACATAGACTGCAGAGACTTCTTACTCCGTGGTGGATGTAGATAAACTGTAACTCTGACTCCGTACTCCGTGATGTGTGATCTTAAGACTGTATGTACTTGAGAATCCGTGCTCCGTTGTTGCGAGGCTTGAGACTCTGACTCCGTACTCCGCGGAGGACATAGATAGACTGAGACTGAGTGTACTTGAGACTCCGTGCTCCGTTGTTGCAAGGCTTGAGACTCTGACTCCGTACTCCGTGATATATGATCTTAAGACTGTATGTACTTGAGACTCCGTGCTCCGTTGTTGCGAGGCTTGAGACTCTGAATCCGTACCCCGCGGAGGACATAGATAGACTGACTGCTGTTAGCGGGAAAATTGGCCTCTTCTCCCACTACTTTCCGCATTTTGTCGGTTTATATTTGGATAATAATTATAAATTTGTAATTCCAAAATGATTAATTCGTTATTGCTTGAATGCACATTTAATCTATATCTATTGTACATCAGCATTGTCCAGAAATATTATTAATTTAGATCGTATATAATACGATGTTATTAGTATATTAGGATTTGTAGTTTGCTCAGGCTTTTCAAGTTTTCAGCGGCTATTTGAATTCAAAAATGTTTTTGTGAATGTAATATATCATTACAATATATATATATATATATATATATATATAAATTTGAACTACTGTCACTTTCTTGATCTATGGGTATTG
Source organism: Gonocerus acuteangulatus (assembly GCA_946811695.1). Taxonomy (NCBI): domain Eukaryota; kingdom Metazoa; phylum Arthropoda; class Insecta; order Hemiptera; family Coreidae; genus Gonocerus; species Gonocerus acuteangulatus. The sequence goes on along the minus strand of OX328123.1, from coordinate 126,895,433 downwards.
AAAAGTGAAATATTCAAGTTGGCACTTCCGGATTGTGTCTTCTTGTTGACATCATAAGCGAGTTTCCTCGTAATGGAGGGAGGGATGAAACGCGCAAAACTGAATAATGAATAAAGAATAAACTGGCAGTCCTCTAAACAATAGACGATTCCAAGGTCAATGAAGAGTATTTACAAATTTACATATTGCAGCTTTTATCAATACAAATATGCAGCGTACATTTCAAATCCCTTAAGGCCACTAATTATTCCATTAAATAGGAATTATATAAACTATAAAAGAATTGGTTTTATTAAATTTAAATTAATCAGTATTTTATTAATTGTTAAAAGTTTTTTTGAGAATGTTGACAATATTAAAACTTGCAGCTGATTGACTGGTAGAAATTTGTTGTTTATATAATACGTTTTTCGCATGTTATAGCTTTAATTTTTGTTGTAAATTTTTCAGTAACATAAAATTTCCATTTCATCTAAGTGTGTTCCCATAAAATGTTTATATATCTAGGGTGATATAGAAAACTTAGAATGAGAAGCAAAACCAAAACTTTCAAAATTTCAAGTACAATATTGTCTGAATGAGTTTATCCCCTTTAAAAATGCAAATAACCTTTTTTTTGTAAGCAATTCCTTAGGCTTTGAATAATCACACATCTCTTATTACAATTTCTCAACTGTTTTTGAAATTTTAAATAAAATATATAAAAAGTTCAAAACACCTTGTGTTCGTTGATAAAATATTTTTTCTGTAAAATATGATATGCAAATGTTACGAAAGTCTACACATCTTAGTTTTGGTGAATGAGAGGTGTGTAAAGAGAAGTTTCAAGTCAGTGCAGAGTTTTTGATTGCTTGGAATAAAACATCCAGTTTTTCTTACTTTTCACCATGAAAGTGGTTTCATGTGGTTCTTGATGTCTAATATCTATAAAAAGTGTATCTATTAGGAAGCTTTTTAAAGCAAAACCTTAAGTAATTGAATTTTCTTTTGCACAAATTTTCTTGAAAAAACATTGTCAGGTAAGTGGATTCTGCTAGGTCTCACCCCTTCATCTTATACAAAGTATTTTCAAAGATTCTCTATTTTAAAGAAAATACTTCAATATCAGATATAATAAAAGCTTGACTAGCAGAGGTCTCGTTTTTCGTCAGTTCTGGCAGTCAATTTGGTTTGATTACTGTTCCGTGCTCAGAGAGCGAGCTAGGCGTTTTTTACGTGTACCTTACATAGTTAATTATTTTTGTAATTTCATCCTTAAATGCCAAAGCACCAATATATTGGTGTTAAGCAGCTTTTGCCCAGACAACGAAGCACTGATATATTGGCGTTTTATCAGTGCTTCGTCGTCTGGGCCAAAGCTGCTCGACACCAATATATTTGCACTTCGTTGTCTGGGCAAAAGCTGCTTTACACCAATATATTGGTGCTTTGGCATTTAAGGATGAAATTACAAAAATAATTAACTATGTAAGGTACACGTAAAAAACGCCTACCTCACTCTGGCATTTCAGGCCCAGCATATTAGTGAGTGAAGTGTGTGAGACTCCTCAGAAGAAGATATAATGCAGCCTAGTCCTTCCTCAGCTCCAAGAAATGTTGTTGAAAAGCAGTCTAGGATTTCGAAGAAGAAAGTTTGCCTTTTCTGAAGTGTAAAAAATTTAATTTGCTGTGGAAGCGTCTCAGTTTCAAGGGAAATAAGTTTTCTTTCAGTAGTACAAGGATATTACATGTAACTGTTTTTGCAATAAACAAAGAATATACAAATAACTAATAAGTGAACACAAAAAATCTAAAAAAAAAAAAAAAAAAAACTTATTTTATGCAATTAATAATTTTAGTTAAAATTATTTGGAATTTATTTAATTACTTAAATTTGAATGTCCATTATTATTAACTACGAATTTTGGGACAGGTTATCTATAGGTTACCACCCTTTTTTAGCAAGGATAGGGCTGATGTATTTTCTTTTTTCTACAGAAAAGCCACTACCACATAGCAGGAATCGAGTCAACGACCTTTGGCACAGAGTGTTAAGGGCTCACGCCTTAACACTCACAGCCAATGGGCCTCCTTCCATTTGTAATTTATATTTTCTTATTGCTAATGTAATAATTATAATTTCTAATTTTTAAAAAAATGGTATCTGGGCAATTTGTACATTAAAGACAATAGAGAGAAACTAGATTAATGAGTTAGGAATAGCGTTATAGCGTGGAATGTAGAGCGAGAATAATAGTGTTTAGAGACTAATACAGTCCTGTCAGGGCGCAGTCTGGGCTGTATGAGGGAGTGACAAGTCTGTTGGTAGTCCAGTCCGGAAAGGGTTAAAGAAATGTTGATGTGTAAAGATGATAAGGATAAGGCCTGGGAACCCAGGTTCTCCAAGGAACATTTCTTGCGTGAAGAAAAAGCAACACGTCTTGTCTCCTCACTCACTGGTTCAAATTCCTAAACCAAAAAGCTCACGCTTAAAAAACAAGAACTTATCAATCTACTATTATTAATTTCTCTATTGTCACGTTAACATTTTCAAGCTCACGCAGTAAAAAACTCTGTCAGCTGTTGCTCATTAACTAAGAAAAGTAAGTATGCCTCTAGGCAGGCTTGATTTTTGCCAAGCAATTATTCAAAAATGTTCAGGTAACTCCTATTAATTCACTCTATATTTTATGCAATTGCTTTGTTGGGAATTATCATGCATTTACAATGCAGGCAAATTACTTGTTGTATTATTCAACTAAAATCAAGTAATAGCTTGATGATATCTTACTACAAGCAATTACTTTGCTCTATACACTTCACCAATTGATAAAAAATAGAAGTAGTAATCGAATAAAAAATAAGTCATGAGATCTTCAAGAAAAATAGAAAGAAAATCAGAGAAATATATTGTAACATTTAGATTTTCACTCATTAAAATAATAGAGTTTAGCTAAGAAATAATATAAAATAAAACAGATTACTTTCTCAGGTGACAATATTTACTAAAACTGTTTTTATCAATTGTCAAATGAACAAAATCCCTTAAAAATTAAATTCAACAAATTCTAAGATACTTTTTCTTGAATTAATTTTATCAATAAGTATTACATACTATCAAATTAAACATTGGAGGCCTGATGGCCAATGAGAGTTATGGTGTAAGCACTCTGCCTAAAGTTGTGGGTTCGATTTCCACTAGGGGTACCAGCTTTTTATTTGAAAAAAGAAAAGGCATTAGTCCTAGCCTGGTTAAAAAAGAGTGGTAATCTGTAGATGACCCCTCTCAAATATCTTTATTTTGTCTAAGTAGAGATAAAATATAAATGAATAATAAAAATTTAACATTACCATACCTTTAAAAAATGCATTGTAATCTAATTGATCAGCAACACTCTCATACAGGTAATAGCCAGTTGTACGTAACTTCTGTATAACAAAACAATCTTATTTAGCTCTAACCCTAAAAAATATACATTATTTGTAACAAAAAAAAATATTACATTTTTTTGAAATTGTAGTTTAATTTTATCCTTTATATCATCAAAAAATGGTAAGTCTTTCAGACTAAAACTATCAGTTTTAGTTGAATAGCTTTTTTTCAGTGCATGGCTGGGGCAAAACTGGTTGCCTAAAAGATGAGGAGATATTATTGCTGGTTTAAAAACACTTTTGTAACATATATTTTGTGCTACCTGAAATGTTAAAAGAACAAATTACAGTCATAATAAAAATAAATAATATATATGCATTCACGCATTTATTTAGTCATATACACACACGCAAATATATATATATATATATATATATATATATATATATATATATATATATATATATATATACACACACACACACACACACACAAACGTGTGTATGTGTGTAAGTAAAGAAAACATTTTAAAGTAATTGTGCGATTATGTTTCTGCAATTACAAATAAATGATGGAAACCTGGTTTTCCCAAAGCAACTTACAAATCATAAGTTTCCTCAAATAGAAATTTCATTGATAGTAACTGATAGGTGCAATTCCTTCATTTTTTTGGAATTTAATGAATTCCATTTAAATGAATTGTTATAATTTAAAATATGTTGATAAAGATCGCATCAGTGATTATAAAACGAATGAGATAGAAGACCTTAAGGCAAATAATCACACGCTAAATTCATAAATTCGATTTAATAAGAAAATCAAATGCAACGCAAAAACGTCTTAACCTTTAATTTTAAATGAATATAATCACAAACCCTAATGGAAAACCTCAAGCTGCTAAAATTCATTTTTCAAAAAGAAAGCATCACTTCTTTATGTAATAAGCAATTCAAATACTAATTGTGTATCTTAAAAATACTATTATAAGAAAATCACAAAATAAACAAATCCATTAGTGACAGAAGACAGGTGTTGCTCTCCGTGGCACAACCATGAACTAGCGCCAGCGTTTGTACCGTGAGATTATGGTGGAACATAGTTATGTAGTTTTAAACGAAATGCAACAAATTGTGGCCTGCAGGATGGTTCATAGATAAAATAGTAAGTCCAAGATTACCATTTTATAAACTTATTTGTTTTTTCTTTATGTTATAACTATGAAAAAGGAGCTAGACTCCTAGGAAGTTCATTAAATATCAGCTTTGTTCATACTGTCTAAAAAGTGACCTCAGCACTGAAAGGGCCCATTCTTCGGCCTGCAAGTTTTTTATTTATTGTATTTATATATAAAAAAATATTTTAGACCATTACTTATCGTTTAAAAGCTATATTTATTATGAGATTCACCCAGTTGGTGGTGAAAACCTTTTTTTGGGATGGTGTCTGCTCCTTACCTCTCAGGTTCCTACCACATGTTTCTTTCCCTCTACCTGCTTTTAAATTTATTGCATTAGTTCTTAACATAATTTCCAGTAATAAAATGGCATGAAAAACTATTTAAAATGTCCATTTATGTTTATTAAAGCTGTAATTAAAGCCATTACTGTTGATGCCAAGTTTTGTTTAGGATCCATTCTCAAGCCTCTTTCATTTATTTAACCTACATAAACGTATTGCTGAAACAGTTTGTTGTATTAAAATAATTTATCCTTGTATTATGTACGTATTTGTTATATTTCCAGGCCACAATGAAACCCAAGCCGTCCTCTAGTGTTTCAAGTTCTTCAACCAAGCCTTTGCCTAGGCCTCATCGATTGGTCAAACAAGTTCAAGCTAAGAAAAATGATGAACCCAGTAAAACAAAAAAGGATAATAAAGCAAAGGTTGATAGTTCTGTCATCAGATATCCCATTCATACATCTGTAGGAAATTTAAGCCAAATCATAGATGTTGTTAACAAGGCGACCCCAGAGGTAGAATTTCTTATCTGCATAGTATTCATTATTTTGAAAAATACTTATTATGCAGTTTTTTCTTTATTGTATTATTTTAGTTAAAACCCTTTATGCCAATCCAATAAAACTTTTTTTCTAGGTTATTACATTAGTAAACCGGGAATGTGCTGTCATTTTTGAATGCAAAATATGTAAGAGTTTGTTTAGAAGCCTTGCCAACTTTTTGAGCCACAAGAGAGGTTACTGTAAAGGAACAGTTGACGAATTTCAAGACTTTTGTAGTAATGAGGTAATTTGTATTAAAATAGAGGTTCTTTAGTTTTTCCTATAGAATGAATATTTTTATTATTGTTAATTGATGTGCTTTTTAGCTACCCGAAGACATTCAGAGAACCAATATGGTCAGTGCAAGATCCACGACTAAGAAGGATGTTCTTGCCCTTCTTGATACATTTAAAAATTATTCCACTCTTAACCTTTTGGCAGGGAGTACACTTCTTAAAGATATTCCTGCAACAAATGAAGCATACTTTAATTTAAGATATCAAAATCAGGTAATATAATTTTAAATCAAACAAATTTTCATTTAATTTAATTTTTTTAGTTGCAATTTTTCGTTTGATTTTTACGTTCCTTATTAAAGAATTTAAAAAATATTCTGAGTTTGTATTACTTGTGAGATTATGTATTGTTACAACTTTCACATAGTTATTAATTATTTCCACAAACATTCTCATTTGTGAAGATTTGTTAATTTTTGATAATTATTTATTCTTTTATTATTGTTTGAGTTTTGTACACGTATAATTTCGCCTAAAGTCTTATCTGCGTACGTTTTGCAGTAAAGTAAAATAATTTCATTTATTATCCCTCATTGAGTTGGTACTACTTGCTTATGCATTCATGTACACATGTTAATATTTCAGTTTTATTTGAATTTGATAAATTCCTTATTTTTCATTTTTGATCATATGTTTGCTCTTGCATGCTATTTTTTTGGGGGTTATTTTTGAGGCGTGGCAACCTTTGAGGACATCAATTATTTTTTAGTATAAGGATTTTTTAGAATTTAATTTGACTTTTTGTAAACATTAAGTGGAAATGTTAACCTCCTAATTCAAAATATTATAAAACGTCTCTATAAGGCATTACGTGCTATCTTATTTAAATGCTTATAAAACTAATATTTTTTAATTTTTCTGCTCAATTAGATTGGGTTGGTTTAACTCCATTTGGCCAAATTGGTCAATTGACATTGAATAAACAATAAGGCCAATTTAGAATAATACATTTGTTAATAAATATTAGTTATGAAAAAACGAAGTAAAAACACAATTCAATAATGTGCTCATTGTTGTTCCTTATGTTTAATTAACGAATCATTATTTTTAACAGTTCCTTTAGCAATATGATTATGTTAATACGTGTATAGATGAGTTTATTTTTTTCTTCTTAAATTCGCCTTGTACGATTGTTGTTGTTGTTTTTTTTAAATAATATTCAATGCGATAATAAAACATATTGATTAAGGCTCTTCATTCGTTAAAGTTTAGGACATCAGTGCTTTTATGGTTTATTTGTTTTATCATCATAATTGTTGAGCTGTATTTTGTAATAATGTTGTGGCCTGGAGATTTTAGAGAAAGGCAACCTAGTGGATTGTGTGTTACCCCCTACCTCTAAAGCCTGCATAGAAAGTAGGAGGTGGGGAGCTGTTCTCTGAGTGAATAGAGAGGCCCATTCTAGGGGAGACCAGTACATCACTCACCATACAGTAATGTCTCTGCTTCAGCTACGTTTCCTTATTGCTCTTTTAGAAACTGAAAATATTACATTTTTTAATTTTTAAAATGTTGGGTAAATACCCGCCCTACACAGAAATATTAGTTGCTCCAGTGAACTGTTTTAAAATATTATTTATTATAGAAAACCCAGTATCCCTATTGGGAATACTATTAATCTTAACTCTCTCTTTCTCTCTCTCTCTCTCTCTCTCTCTCTCTCTCTCTCTCTCTCTCTCTCTCTCTCTCTCTCTCTCTCTCTCTCTCTCTCTCTCTCTCTCTATATATATATATATATATATATATATATATATATATATATATATATATATATAGGGTGTTCAAAACTCGATTGACACCCCCCTTTTTTCCCACAATTTTCGAAATTTTAAAACGAAACTTGGTGGGTCTTAACGTGGTCTAATGAACTTTCATTGGACCTAATGCACGACCCCTCAACTTTCTCCAGTTCTTCTCCAGAGACCCTAACTCTGGAATCTCCAATGGAAAGGGGTTACTTTTATGACGGATTGAATTTTATGTCAATTTTATATCTGTAATTTTTTTGCTAAAGCGCACCAATAAGTAACAAATTGCACAAAACCGATAAAACCCTTGTTTTTTGTCACTTTTCTGCCAATAACGTAGAAAGTATGCCCCTAATGAAAAAAGTAGTTAATATAAACGTTGTAGAGGATTAAATTTACTTTACAAAAAGTACCTTTAAATGCCAAAAATGTTAATAGGAATTTAAAAAAAAATCGTTGAAATCGGTTAAGTTTTGGAGGCAGTAGTCTTTTTTGAAACACGAAAAGTAGTTAGGCCCCACTGTGCGGCGGCAGGAATTGTCTTATCTCAGGGCTCGTTGGGAAAATTCCTCGCTGCATCCTGGATGTCGACACTAATCGTGTACATATCAAGGGGCCGTAAAAAAAACAAAGCAAAAAAAAAAAAAAAAATTGTTCAACACAAAAATAATAACTACGAAATTCTAATCATTAGATGAGTTCTATTGCTTTAAATTTATTATTTTAATGTCTTTATAAAGTAATTGAATTTGATTTATTTTTTCTTCAAAAGTTCTTAAATCCAAAACTAAGTGGAGCAAAAATAGTTTAGGAAATGTTTATTAAGTTTTACTGAAGCGTAGGTCACGTTGATGATAAACATTTCAGAAAACTTCAAAAACAAAAGTGTGTTTCGCTCCATTCCTATTACCATTTTTGGCATTTAAAGGTACTTTTTGGAAAGTAAATTTAATCCTCTACAATGTTTATATTAACTACTTTTTTCATTAGGGGCATACTATCTACGTTATTGGCAGAAAAGTGACAAAAAACAAGGCTTTTATCGGTTTTGTGCAATTTGTTACTTATTGGTGTGCTTTAGCGAAAAAATTACAGATATAAAATTGACATAAAATTCAATTCTCTACAATAATCCGTCATAAAAATAACCCCTTTCCATTGGAGATTCCAGAGTTAGGGCCTCTGGAGAAGAACTGGAGAAAGTTGAGGGGTCGTGCATTAGGTCCAATGAAAGTTCATTAGACCACGTTAAGGCCCACCAAGTTTCGTTTTAAAATTTCAAAAATTGTGGAAAAAAAGGGGGGTGTCAATTGAGTTTTGAATACCCTGTATATATATATATATAAAAATTTGAACCAATATTTTTGTGACACTTCATTGGCACGTCCTTTGGGGGGGGGGGAAACCTCTCTGCTTAGGGATGTAACCCGCTTATGAGGTTGATCGCATGACACAATCTGGAAGTGTTGGCTAGAAAATTTCATATTTCAGAACCCATATATATATATATATATATATATATATATATATATATATATATATATATATATATATATATATATATATATATATATATATATATATATTTATTTACACCTCTACAGTATCTGCCCCACTGGGCTCTTGTAGCCTGTTAAGGGACTGATTTTATTTTTTTAATATAATATATATATATATATATATATATATATATATATATATATATATATATATATATATATTAGGGTGGCCCTTAGCTATAGGGAATTTTTTTGAAAATCAAAATGTCGCTGCTCCCACCCCCCAATTCTGTCCCAATCAACAAAAAAACAAGCTGTGCAAAATTTCGGGGCAATCGGACAACTGCTAGGCGACCCGCAAACGGTTTGGAATTGAAACATAGTATACGCAGCGATTAATTCCGTTAAAACGGGATATACTGTTCTATCTCAATCATTTTCTAAAAAATAAATGTACGTAGATACATCAAGGCGACCCCAGAAATTGTTTAAAATCATTATGAATCAAATATCTCAAAAGTCGAGTCTAAAATGTTTTGGAATAACATGAAAACATTTAAAAAATATGAGAATTTTGCTAATGCACACTAGGGTGGCCCTTAGCTATAGGGATTTTTTTGAAAGTCAGAATGTTGCTGCTCCCACCCCCTCCCCCAATTCTGTTCCAATTAACAAAAAAAATAGCTATGCAAAATTTTAGTGCAATCGGACAACCCCCAATGCGACCATCAAACGCTTTGAAATTGAAATATGGTAACGATTAATTCCATTAAAAAAGGGATAAACTGTTCTCTATCTCAATCCTTTTCTTGTTGCAATTTATGTAGATACAGATGTAGGCTACCCAATAAATTGTTTAAAATCATTCTGAATCATATATCTCAAAATTTAATTAATTGCAGGGATAACATGAAAAAATTTAAAAAAATTAAGACAACCGCATTTATATTTAAAACCAAAATTTCTATAGAAACAAGGCATAATGGGAACAATAAAGAAATACAAATATTGAATATTATGTTTTTGTAGGGAGGATTTAGTAGCAGTTGGGTATTTTTCCCGGTCCCCGGCAACAATCTGCAATACAATATGAAAAAATCGATTTTTGTGAAGGAAGAAAAATCATTTTGGTGGAGAACGTACCTCTACAGTTGATTTTAGCGTAAATATGCTTTAGTAGTGACTAAACTGGGAAAAAAAAAAACGTTATTTTCCTTCTTACTCTTTTCAGCATTGTCTGCTTCCAGCATAACTTGAGATATAACCGCTGTTGGAACGTCATCAAATAAGGAAGGAGCATCGGTTTCGGGAACTAAGTACCAGAGATGATTTTTGCAGCAGCCTTTTTCTAATTTCTGGATCAATAACCTGATAATGTATCAGTTGATACATGAATAGAATACATGATATGGTGCTTCAATTGGGTCTGATGATAGAAACCAGGTTCGAACGTACACTCGCACAAGAAAAATACATGTTCTTCTTAAAGAATTTTTGAAACAGGTCCATTTTGAATGCATAAATCGCCTTTGCCATCCACCTAGCATGGCCATCCTGGTGCACGAAACAATACTCATTTCTTCCCGTGCAAACGAGTGCGTTTTCAGGAAGCAGGAACAGACTTGATTGTTTATCTTTTTATCTAACATTAACAAGAAAACAACTAATTTAATTTCCATTACAAGTGCTTACCTGCACAAAAGTGATTAAAAAATAAAATAACTTAAAAAAATATATATCTAAAAAAATTATTTTCGGACGAAAATATCAATATTTCAACGTCATTGCGGGTCGCCTTGGAGTTGTTTGATTTAGCTAAAATTGTGCACATATTGTTATTTTGTTGATAGGGGGGTGGTAGGTAAACTTTTAGAAAGTTGAAAAATAAGGGGCATCCTAATATATATATATATATAAAGGGTGTATCGCAAGTAGATGACAATTCTCAAGAGGGTAAAACTAGACAAGAAATGTTGTTTAATGCTGCCAACCGCATGTTTCTATTGTTTTTTGTTCCAGACATTTGGTGTTCTGAAGGATATTTTGAAAAAAAAAAACATGTTTCTTGTAGAAAACCCCCAATTTTCTCTGCGTCTACACATTATTTTCAGCATTACATTATTAATTGATATTAATAAAAAAAGTCTAGTTAGCAACATGTTGTGAATCACTAATCTTGCAAAAGAAATCTGCTGGCTGAATCCTACAAAAGTTGTAAAATTTAATTACCTTTCCAACGGTGTACTTAGAACTGAGATTATCTCTCAATTTCATAATGTAATTGGAATTTTAAGGGGGAAACACCTGATAAATAAAACTAATGTCATGATTTTTTTTTTATCTTATCAAAATTAAATGAATATTATTCTTGACAAAATTTATATTTAATGATCCGGACTCACGCTACACTCACCTCTGGTCATATGATAATGTTTCGTTTGACAGCATATTCGAATGCCGTCACATGTTGTTTTTTTTATTCTTCTTTATTGTCTTCTTATATTCTTCAGAATGATAAAAGTGTAGCACTACTCGAAACAATGCTATTTAAAGAAGAATTATGATCTTAAATGGATTGGTGACTAGCTTACAATGGACAAGCAACAGACTGACTCAAGCAATATTATCCCGGAATATGGATTAGGAGATTTCGCCCTGTGCATTTGTTGGCCCAAAGCCCTGTGTGGGTGTCACTTGATTTCTATGTCTGGGGTAGGCTTATGTTGAAAGTTCCCATTCAGGACATAAACTACCTAATTGCAAGGATTCGTGAACAAACATGTGAGAGGAAATGAGAGCAAACCATGATGACATTGAAAAGGCTTCATCAAGATTGTCAATCGATGCCTTCAGTGTGTTCAAAAATCAAGAAACAAAAATTCACGGTTAATGCACAGAGCCAAATCTCCCAATCTATATTCCTGGATAATGTTTATTGAGCCAGTCTGTTGTGAGTGGACCCGTCCACTTGACATCATAGTTCTTCAAACGGCATTGCTTTATAATGTTTAAAATAATAATTTTTCTTTTTTATTCAACTTTAATGTAAGACTTACTGTAATCATTAAGGGGTGTAGATAGTTAGCCGTCGAGGTGATAAGCAATCAGGGAGTAGTTGGGATTCGGCTAAGAAAACATCAATACGATTTTTGTAAAAATCTATATTAAGGACGTTTTGGGCACTCTTTGGCAGCCTTCGTCAGCTAAAAAGACAAAAAGCAAGAAAATACAGAATTAATGAACAGAAAAACCTTTTTCTGTTCAAATAAAAAGTCCGACTCGCAGGAACTGCATCATCTTAGCATGTTTCCGTTCATATACCTAGTGTAATTTTGAAGATAGAATAAACACAGTTGTTACTTTGTTTAGATCAATCTTGAAACACCTATTCCAATTAAATTTCAAAGAAAAGAAATATTGTTGGCAAAACACAGAAAACAGTATCCTAAGGGGAAATTACTCCTTCTGCCGTCCTAACAACATTCTCTCTAGGAAGACACTATTACAAATATCTTTCTAATTTACTTAACTTTCTTTACTAAAATATTAATTTCAGTTTTAAACGCAATTAAAAATACTAAAATACTCATATTACTGTTAAATTCAATTTAAAAAACAAAGAACCTAAAATTTGTCATGTCTTAATAATTTTTTTCAATACTTCCTTAACTCTAAATGTAATCAAAATCGTAAACACTTGGTACATCGGTAAAATAGCTGTCAGCTCTCATAGGATGCTTCTTGATTTATTGAGTGCAATCAACCCTACTAGCCTCCGACAGTAGGTACGCACTTTCAGATTGCCTCATGAGCTCAACCTTATAAGCGGGATTCCTTCCGATAGAGGGAGGGAGGAACCGTGCTGAAAGGTTAGTGAACAATAGTTTTTTCATAGAACTTATATCAAAGTATGGATAGATTATCAAAAAACTTTTTAACTTTTTGTTTTTGAAGGTTCTTATATCAATTTTGATAAAGCAATTTCATTCAGAAATATTAGTGCTTCAAATTTGAAAGTGTTGGTTTTCTTCTTTTGAACTTTTTTTTGTCTTTGTTTTTCTCAGTTTTTAACTGTCTGTTTTTCTTTTTTTTAAATTTAATTTAATAGTAAAATGGATATTTTAGTAAAAGAAGGCAATTAATAAGAATCATTTTTGTAATAGTGTTTTCCTAGTGAAAAAGTTAAGAAGGCTCGAGGGTGATTTCTGCTTAGGATTTTGGCAGTTTCCTGTTGGTCTAAGATCCGGGTATACAACGATCTTCATTGAGCTGGTTAATGGATGAAAATTATTTTATACTGAATTAATTATGTCAATAAAGATATTTTAAATGGGTTGCCTAAAAAAAAATCAGTCCAGAATATGAATTATTACAAATTAAAATTTTTTTTTTTTAATTGCATCGGTTTGGTTACAAGACAAATACCATACCAATCGAAAGTATTAAGCCTATAGAATATGCAACCGTTAGGTTGTCTATTTATTTCCTGTCACAACTCTTGGGTTGTCATGTGTAAACAGGTACCTTGAAACGAGTAACTTGCATTGGTCTGATTAATGAATTAAAGTTAAGTTTAAATAAAGATTATTTCATTACGAACACGGTGGTATAGGGTTGTCTGCGAAAAATCAGTCATGAATTCCGGTTGTCGAGCTTTAAAAAGTGAAATATTGCTGCGAGTGAATAAGTGCGACAGAGAGCCCAGCGAGGTAATAGTGATACATATACAGGGTGTCCCGCATTGAGATGTCATAAGTTTAGGGGTTTATTCTGCACCTCATTTGTAGTTCAAGGATGCAAAATTGAGCGTTTAGGATTCTGTCAGTTTCCTTAAATCTTCCTTCTCTTTATTCACAGAAAATCAAAACCTACCAATAACTTCTTCTTGTCCTTTACTAATAGCAGTAGGAAGATGATTGTGAATGTGTTAACATGACACAGTTACATAGATCTACTACTATTTACAGGTTGTCACACTTTCTATTCATCCGAGGTGGAGCAGGGCGATGTTTCAGTGAACCCATTGCTCAAAAAACTCAACTGCCACAAGCATGTTTTCATCGACTTCAGCTTTCTATTAAAAATAAAGTTTCTACTTTTTTTAAATTAAGATTTTACTATTTTTATTTTAATTTATTTTATTTTTTATGTTAAAGGATCCTAACAATGAGAGAATCGTAACAATTGACCCAGTTGAAACACCATTAGTAAATGGACATTGCGAACCAGATGACAAGGGTAATACTTGTGCTGCTTGCTATAAAGAATTTTTATCACGAAAGACGCTTGATACTCACGTCAAAAAAGACCATGAAGATCTTAGAGTTTGTTTTGTCTGCCCATGCTGCAAGAAGTATTTCGCCAATGCTTGGAGTGTTTACAGGCATATGTACAAAGGTAAATGTTTCATGACTCTCTATGACAACGTTTTCTTAAATTATTCCAACCTGAATGTTATCAATTGAATGTTTGACTATTAGCTGTAAGTCTGTTACCTTAGCCTGGTTTGCACTATAATAATAGCAAAAAAAAAAAAAAATCAATAATGTCATGAAATTCAATAATTAACTTAACTATTAATTTGATGATCCTCAACTCGTATGAAATATCAGGAGGATCAAATTAATACTTTTAACTTTTAATCCGACCCAATCCCTCAAATACAATGATCATTGGGATAAGGTTAAGAATTATAAACTGCCTAAGTATGTTCCACAATGTTTATCTCAGCTCTATTTGTTTCTTGTCTTCAAGGAACATTTTCAAGAGTTTACTTGTAAAATGTAAGACAGTAAGATACAACAAATCCACTAGGGTCAGGAGGCAGCCCTAGGATTGGCGATTTATTCATTCTTGTTATTGTCATATGGAGTGTTGCTCACCAACTGGATGGTTAGTGGCTTTTGTTCTCAGATATCAAGAAATCAGTTTACAACTTGCAGTATATACAGGGTGATTCAGGTCTAAGTAGCCAAACTTCAGGAGGTGATTTTAGACATCATTTCCAACAAAAAAGTTCATTTAAAGTATGGTCCGATTCCGAAAGGAAAAGGAGCTATGTCCAATTTTCTGCTTTTTTAACGTAGTAATGTTTTTTAATGAATAAGAAAGAATTTCTCAAAAACTGTTCAAGATAATTTAATTCTACTTATGCCATCATAAAATAGATAAAATTTCCTTAAAAAAAACAGCAATTTAATTCACTAAACCTATTATTAAAAGATACTTTTTGGACGTCCAATAACGCACTTCTGTTTTTATCAATGAATCGGAGTTTTTTCGCAATTTTTTTCCATGGCCCCTTAACGGACTAGAGATTCAGTACTTACAGGAAAACTTCTACATTTAGTAAGCATTAAATTCATGCAACGAAGTGGAGGTTTATTGGTGGATAAATTGAACGATTGGCTCCCTTTTGTCAAAAAATGTGGAATGTAGTTTTGTTACTTTCAAATACCTTGTGTGAGAAATTAAAAATTCTTCTTCTTGTATTGGCCAAACTGTGGGAATCCTTTGTCCAGTCCTGAAGCAATAAAAAGTAACTGGAAGAAATTATTGGAAAAGTTTTTCATTTGAAAGATAAGTTACATTTGTGTTTTACAAATTTTCAATGATTTATCTTTTACACGATATAGTTGGCTCTAAAATATTGGCTAATATAATTGAAAATTTGCCGAAATTGCAATTGGACCTTTATCAACTTGTACAGTGGATCCATCCACAGTCTAACAGCACTGGAGCTGTTTGCAGGTCAGCAATCCATCAGGAACCATGAATCTATGTGCAAGCGGAACATCTTCCATTGCAATAGGTCGAACGTACTGAAGAAGATATTCGTCCAAAATTTCGCACCTCATGTTAACTTGGAGCTGGTACAGATTGTGTGATCTTCACAGGGCATAAGGATTAACATGAGACCAAGTATGCGAATTGGTACTGTTAAATATGCCATCATTGTGAATGTGACCTTGTCTGTCCACAAAATGTAGCGGCCGAACTGAGGTTTAACATTTTTCCTCCCGCAATGTTTTGCAAAATTTTTAGTTTTATTTCAAATTTTATTTGAATACATTTCAAATTATGTGTTAATTTTGGATTACAATTATTCCAACACCCTGAAATGTTTTTGAATTCTCCCCTCAAAATTTCTAATCAAAACTAGGTGCCAAATACATCTCGTAAAAGATAAATCAATGAAAAATTGGCAAACAAGGAATGTGACATATCTCTCAAATGAAAAACTTTTCCAATAATTTCTTCCAGTTACTTTTTATTGCTTCAGGACTGGACAAAGGATTCCCACAGTTTGGCCAATAAAAAATGAATAATTTTTAATTTGGTATTTGAAAGTAACAAAACTACATTCCACATTTTTTGACAAAATGGAGCCAATCGTTCAATTTATCCCTCAATAAACCTCCACTTCATTTGCAAAGATTTAATGCTTACTAAATGTAGAAGTTTTCGTGTAAGTATTGAATCTGTAGTCCGTTAGGGGGGGGGCGGACAAAAAAATTCGCGAAAAAAACTGATTCCTCGATAAAAACAAAAGTGCGTTATCTGACGTCCAGAAAGTATCTTTTAATAATGGATTAAGTGAATTAAATTACTGTTTTTTTAAAGGTCATTTTGTCTATTTTATGATGGTATAATTATAATTTATTTATCTTTAATAGTTTCTGAGCAATCCTTTCTTATTCATTAAAAAACATTACTACGTTAAAAAAACAGAAAATTGGACATAGCTCTTTTTCCTTTCGGGATCGGACCATACTTCAAATGAACTTTTTTGTTGGAAATGGTGTCTAGAATCACCTCCTGAAGTTTGGCTACTTAGACCTGAATCAACCTGTATATATACACGGATAAGCTGGCAAGAGAAATAACTCCTAAACGGTTGGACATATCATAACTTTTCAAAGGGACAAAGTTGTAGGTCTCTTAGAGGCCTGTAGAATGGGGCCTTTGGAAATAAGAAAATAACCCTTCTAAGGGTTCAAATATACCTTTGAAGGGAAGGATTCCCCCTTTACCCATATGTTGCATTAGAAAATTAATTTTCTATTTATTTAGTTATGTTTCAATATATATCACAGTAACATTTGATCTTTATGTTATTCGGAAATCATTAATGCCTGTCTTAATCATAGCTATTTTTTAAAATGTTTTGCTTCTAACTTATCCAAATGGTAATAAGTAAGTACATTAATCCAGTTAATAGTAGTACCTTAGTGTCTGAAAGCTTGCCAAATATTCCCTTCTGTGTCTCAATCTTTTTGTTCTTCAATATTCAAGTGACTTATATGACAATAGCTTTGTTAATTAACTTGCCAGGGTGTAGCATGAAGCTCGATAGCATAATCGGACTCACAACCATTTGTAAAATAAGAAATTCTGGGTTAAAATTCCATCCTGGAGAGTTATTTTGCTAAATGATAAGAAAAATAGCTCGCCAGGTTTGGATGCCCGGTGGCCGTGGGTGCTAAGGCATGAACATTCCCTGCCTAAGGTCGTGGGTTCCTAGGGGTGGTGGCTTTTCTTTGGAAAAAGAAAAGGCATCAGCCCAGTCCTGGCTAGAAAAGGGTGGTGTCCTATAGATGCCCCGTCCTAAAATTCTGAGTTAATTATAAATGGACGTTAAAATTTAAATAAATAAATGATGAAGATCTGAAAAAAATATAATAATTACGTTCTTTAACTAGCTAATAAATTTATGTTGTACTAGCTGGGAATGATTTTCACACAATCAATATTTATTTTTACTCAGTTCACAGAAAAACCAGTGAACAAGTAAGAAAACTCAGGACACAAATTCAGAAAAAGCAAGTGACCCAAGAAGAATTTAATAGATCAAAGAAAGGAAACATGCCTTCTCCTCAAGATAAAAAAAATCAAGAAAAGGTTAGTAACTAAATTTTATAATTCCTGGAGTGTCTCACAATAAATTTTCACTCAAAATAAACAACATTTTTTGGAATTTTGTGTAATTGATAGTAGGTATTAATAGCAAGATGATTTATTATCATGTTACTGAACAATAGTTTTCTTTTAATCTTGAACCTCATCATATCTGAGTTGTGTCACATTTGACAGTAAAAACTATTTTTACTGTTGCAACCATCAAACCTTTATTATAATGATTCTCCAACCATAAGCCAAAGAAAATAAATGTCATCTCTTCTATTTTTAAATAAACATTGTAATTCGTGTTTCTTACTGATAAGTCTTTTATTTTCAGGCATTTATGGAAGATTTACGAGGACATGGCTCACTTCAGCGATGTCCCGAATGTGGAAAACATTTTGATCGCAAGGCAGCTCTCATTGCTCATGCTGCCCATTGTCAAAAGAAAACCATCACCCCTCCTGATCTTGTCAGGTCATTAAAGAGGAAAGCCCTTGTACCAATAAAAGTTGTTGAAGAAAAGAAGGCCAAGTTTACTGATGCCCTAACTGAAGAAATTATTACACGAATACGAAATTTTGATCCACGAGTTGTCCTCACCAAGGCAGATTTACCTCCAATGTATGACAAATCTTCAGATAAAGAAAGAAGGGAAGAAGATGACCTTAACCAAGGCCCTACTGATTTGAAATCTCTTCTTCAGAGGTATCGAGATGAAGTTGCCTTAGACGAAGACATTCTGAATAAAATTCACAGTGAAGTACCAATTGAAGATACAAATTATTCTTCTGGAAGTGAAGATGATTACACTTATAAGACATTCACCTCCCCTGACCGAAGGGAGAGTACAACCCCAGAAAGAGACTATTCGTCACAGGATGATGACAGCCTGTCTCAGGATAAAGATAATGTTTCACAAGATTTAGAAAGCATTTCACAAGACAGGGAGAGCCTTTCACAAGATGAGGGTAGTGTTTCGGATGATAAAGCATGTGAATCACATGATGAGGATAGTGTTATACATGAAGAAGAAAGTGTTTCACAAGATGAAGGCAGTGTTTCACAAGATGAAGATAGTATTTTAGAAGATGAGGAAAGTGTAATGCAAGATGATGCTAGTGTTTCACAAGATGAAGACATATCAGAAGAGGGAGACATTATGTCTGAAGATGAAGCCCTTTCACAAGATGTGGAGTCAGATAATGAAGAAAATAATGCTGACGAAGTTGAAGAAGATGAAAAAAAAGATGATGACTTTGCTAGTTCATTGTCTCCTCTTGGAGACGAGGAAAGTCAAGACCTTGTCTTGGAGGAAAAGAAAGAAGGAAAGACAGAAGATGATGCAAATGAGGAAGAAGAAGAAACTGTTGAAATAGAAGAAGTTGATGAAGAAAATATAGAACTTCAAGAAGTAAGTCCTGAAAACTCTGACATGCTATTAGACGATATCAGCGAGCAGAGCTTGGATAAGAATGAGTCAAAAGAAATTCCAACCTGTGAGCTTTCAATTCCTACTACTTCAGACAACAAAGATATTAGTCAAAGTAATGAAGTCAAATTTAAAAACTCCAAAGAAGAAGTATGCATCGTAGAATCTTTAGATCAAATGTTAACAAATGAGCCTGATATTTACAGTACAGTAGAGAATGACCATAAAACAAATGATGGAGAGACAAAATTATTTAGTTCTGTTGAGGCTGAAAAGGCTTGTGGTGATATGAGTGACATTGATGACATCGAATGCAATGGTTTCATCGGATTTAGTGACCTCGAATCAGAAAATGAATTGGAACTCTCAAGATCCTTAAATAATAGAAGAAAAATTACACTACATGATTATGAATGTATTTCTGAGCAAAACAGTAAAGATTGTTTGAGTTTAGAAGCAGATAAGGACAATACCTCTGATAATATGAGTCACAGTAGTTACATATCAATGAAACATCAATCCGTCTTCATTGAGAGTTGTAGAGAAGAATCATCGAGGGGAGATGGTTCTTCTCCGACTTTTGACTTGGATGACGGTAATTATGGGGTCGCTAAAGAAATAATTTTATTTAATTACTCTGAAGGGTCTATGTCCTGCTCTGAGATGACTGAAGTTTGTGTTTCCGACTTACAAGACAAAGAAAAAGAGAATGAGGAAAGCATGAAGAAAGTGAATGGAGGGTCAGCGAGCTCCAGCCCAGTGCCTGAATCTCTAAATCATGACCAAGATGATGATGTAGACTCCCTAGTCGATAAATGTGATTGGGTCACTAAGAAAATAAGCACATTCATGATTGCTCCAAAGAAAAAATGTCTATTGTGTAATAAAACGTTCCATAGAATAAATTTAGTTCGACGTCATGTTGCTTCTCATTTTAACATAATGAAATTCAAATGTCTTATTAATTCATGTAATTTTCAATCATATCTTAGATCTGATTTGAACAATCACTTGATGAAAACCCATAAAACAAGAGAAATCAAAAAGTTTGTTGGGAGACTTTACCCTAAAAAAGAAGATTTTAGTGAGGATTTTTATATCCCAAATCCTAAGCCTATGTATTCCTTAGAAAAAAGCTTTAAACCCCATTGTACAAATTTGAATAAGGAAAATGAATTAAGGATATCTGAAAAGGAAGTGGAAATTTCTAACTCTCTTGTTCTTGATGGCGAAGAAGCCCTTGATGACCTTAACATTGGCGAAGAAATGGAGATCCTTGATGAAAATCCTCAACAATTTATATGTAAGTAATATTATTTATCTTGTACTTAGTTGGCTGGATTTTTAACTATAACTATTTTGAAACCAAAACCTTCATATCATCTCATCACATCTAGGCTCATTTACCTCTCGTAAATGAGAAAATGAGACTAGAGTGTATCCTAATTAATTTATTGTAACAGGCCTTTTAGCGTGTTTCCTCCACGATTACAGGAAGGAACCTCTCTTATGTCATTGGTTTGATGATGCAAACTCCAAGTACCGATTGGAAATGTCAATGTTTCACAACTTGTAGGTCTCAATAAAAAGAACAATTATTTAAGTTTATGTACACCCACACATACAGTGAGCAGCAAAAGTGTTCCGAAACCCGCTGAGCTCATTAAAATATTATCATTTATTCTTGAAGAAAGTGGCAGCAGCAATTGCTCCTAAAAATTGCTGAAAACATTAACTTAATTAACACGTCACTAATAATAAACATAAATTTCTTTTGTATCAACCTTCAATTCTTAATAGCGATACCATCTTAAAAAACGGCTATCAAAAGAATCAATATACATAAACTTTTATAAAGATTTGACTGTTAATTAAAAACTGACAGTATAAATATTGGTAAAAATTGTAATTCAACTATCAAAAGATTACTTTAAATTTCAGTTAAAATATACAGATTATGTTGGCACACTTAACCCCAGTGGGAATATAACTCTTTTACTCAACACATCATGGTAAAATTATCTTCTAATTTTTTCTTTTATTAATCAACTTTTAATGTCACCACAAAATTTACTTGTCACCACTATATTTTAAACCCTTTCAATAGATTCTTACTCGTATTTAATATTCACTCTCAAAATTTAATATTTATGGACCTTAAAATGAAATTTAAAATCACAGTAGACCTTAACACAACCTAATATAAGGTAACTAATATATTGTATTATTATATACATCATTTAATGTATTTGTATTGTTATTAGTGACATAGGAGAAGTCTCCTCCTTATCCTTCATTTACTTTTATTTGATTTTATGTAGATGCCTCATGATGAACCTGAATAGGTTCGAAACAGCGCTAATATTAGTTAACGTTTTAAATAATAATTTGGGGAGCAACTCTTTCTTTCTCCTCTTTTCACTTTCTTCAAGAATTCACCTTCTACTTATATATTAACATTTATTCTTTAATTATAGAATTATTTTGTGTTGAGAATCTCCACTATATAATAATTTACGGTAGAATGATTATGTAGATAGATTCCTAGCATCAATACTCTGTAAAATCAAAATGAACTAATAAACAATTATGCTACAACATGAATCATAGTAATAAATCTGAATGTTTGAGAACAAACTAAACGTATAAAACAGGTGAACACTGTCAATTTTAATATTAAATTTATTACATCTTTAGTGTAGAGGGTGTCCCGCATTGGGGTTTCATAACTTTAGGGGTTTATTCTGCACCTCATTTGCAGTTCAGTGGCACCGAAATGAGCGTGTTATCTGAACATGTAGCAGAGCTAGTACTCAAACTTTTGTCTTTTTTCGGGATACAAAAACTGTGTTTTCGGGATTTTGGATTAATGTATCATAAATAATAACCACATTGTCTTTTTATGCTCTCCTTTTCACCAAAAAGAAAATTCTGAGGTCAAGTTTAATTAAAACACCCTTTTTTATGATCAATACTTCAGACCGTAAATATTTCATTTATTTATATCACAACATTTCACAATAACGTTTTGGCCTTCAGGCCTATTCAAATTCCAGAAGAAAAATAAAGAAAGTGTTAACTTCATCATAAATCCTCTATTCCATCATTTATATTGATATAAAACCCTTTGTCAATATTTGTATATACTCACATCAAAAAAAGTTTTGCATCACCTGAATATTTACATTTCACATGATTATTTAGAAATGTTTTTAGGGGTTAAAGGTGCAACTAATACTGATAATAATCACTGTAATTAAAAACTAGAAAACACTCTTGTAATATTACAAAAATTAATAAACCCCTAAAAATACACATCATCAGAAAATAACGCTTGGTTAAAAAATTATTTTAGGATAATTTAATCCTTTTAGTAGTCTGAATTTCTTCTCCTGGCTCTGACTAGAGCTTGGAGTTACTCTTGGATCTGTAGAATGATGAGGTCAATGTCCTCCTGTGGAAGATTCCGCCGTTCTCGATTGCTGCTTGCCTGAGTTCCTGATGAGTGGTAAAATGTCAACTATTCCACACAAATAAACTATTCTTGGAATAGTTATTGTCTTATATCTTTGTTATGAACATCAGACTCAATTATTAAATTTTATTTGATCCTGTGTAGTCCCCCCTTAGACTGATTTAGTTTAATTTTACACAATATCTTTCTCTTTTTATACTCCTGATGTTTTTTTTTTTTATTTATTTATTATAGGTGCTTCTACTGCCAAGGTCATTAGCACCTTATACTCCTGATTTTGTTACACTATATCAAACATTTCATTTGGTATGGACAAATTGGTAATTTTGGTCCAGAATATCTTTAGGGATAGGTGAGGAGAAGCAGCCTTGAGTCAACAAATCACTGTCCAGGGAGTAGCAATTAAATCACGATAGCGACTTCCCAGGATCAAACTTGTTTGAAAATCCAAGACCTCGACCCTCGAGCATCCCTCCTAGCTCGACAACTCTGCTCTGAACGCCTGGATTTACTGCTGTCTACTTGTTTTATAGCGATAGGTATCAATAGTGACTGCTACCTCCTAGCTCTCATCCTCCCATCGCGGTCTGAACATACCCTTTGTCATTTTTATTTCAAGCCACACAATGTAATTGCCATATGTTTGAGTAGGTGCCCCAACTGCTGTATAAGGGTGGTGTACTGCCCATGAGTTTATTTTAAAATGATTAATTGACTCGATGCCCAAGCTCACAAGAGTCCAATGCCAGAGCTTTCACGAGTGCATACAGCCAATGACAATGAGACATTATTCTTGAGTGAGCTTAGAAATCTGAAATGAAATAAATTTATTTTCCTTGATATTATGATGAACTTTCATTTACCAACTCACAACACTTGCTATTATTTTTCTACAAATATGCGGCTAGGTTTCTTAAATAAATGATTTGATTCTGCAATTTAAAGGTAAATTTTTGCATATCTATAATGAAGGGGTCTCCCGTGGTCTAGTGGCTGGAACCTTAGATTCATAGGCGGGAGATGATGGGTTCGATTCCCACCGACGGCAGGAAATTTTCTCATCTCATGGCTCATTGGGAAAATTCCTCGTTGCACCCTGGATGTCGGCAATAATGACCTAGATGTTGAAGCGCCGTAAAAAAAAAATAAATAAATAAATAAAAAAACTATAATGAAGTTTCTAAAGTTAACTCATTAAATCAAACTCACAGATTGTCATGCCGAGGATGACTGCAACTTCATTAAAAATAGACTTAGATAAACATAAAAAAATAATTGATAAGATAAGTAATATTGTTTGACTGGAGATCGTTGACCATTGGGAATACGAAGGTAAAATTTTTCAGGATTCGGTTGCGGTGCCTTAATAAAACTAAATTTTTTATAAGAAAATAAGTTTTATTATTTATCGACGTTTCGGGAAATTTATATTTGTTTTAAATAAAAATTTCTTATTGTTTTCATTGTAGATTTAATATTTTTCACTGCAATGTAAATGAGTAGTAAATATACATTGGTCTATTGTTTTATGTGTTTAGTTTGCTCCCTGCATTATAGCAGATCATAAATTTATATTTTCTTAATGGATTTGTTCCTAATATTTATATTTTTTACTGTGATTCATGTTATGAGATTATTATTCATTGGTTCAGTGTATCTTCAGGGCACTGACAATGGGGATCTATTGCCAAGCAACGTCTTTCTCTATTGAATGAATGTAAATTTATTATTTCATACATACATACATCTATACAAATATAAAAAGAAAATAATAAAACAATTTACTTAGGCTTGGACATTGTCCATCAGCCAGAGTGCATACCTATATACATAACTTAATTTCTTAAAATAACAATATATATTTAGAAAGTTATGGATACCTCTAAAGAAGGCTTGATAAACGAAGAAAAACAAAAATTAAAATAAATAATTAAACATAAAATGAAATAATAATCATTAAATACAGTTATACTTAGAGCCCGGAAGATATGCATTTATTTTTGGTTAAAATAGGCAGGCAAAAAGGCACTTGAAATACTGAAAATTGGCAGTATTGTAATTAAAATAGGCATTTATTAGGAGTGAAGGCAAAGAGGAATCTCACTCATTATTAATGAAAATAAGTATTTTAAATACTCATTCATTTCTTTA
This sequence comes from Gonocerus acuteangulatus, assembly GCA_946811695.1. NCBI lineage: Eukaryota > Metazoa > Arthropoda > Insecta > Hemiptera > Coreidae > Gonocerus > Gonocerus acuteangulatus. Next base: position 126,870,579 of record OX328123.1, on the reverse strand, counting down.
TTATCAATTTATCACAGAATTAGTGTACTTACTCGTACCTTCCCTTCTTACAAGCAACAACAAGATGCTTTTTCAAAGTAACATCTCTCATAGGCCTTCTAAGAAAAAATGTTTTTCATTATGGAAAAACTTCCTCTGCATTATCTTATCATTTCTAAATCCGGAATACCAGGTAACTACACCATTGTCACAGCAAAAGGGGTGTGAGGAAGGAGAGTACTTCTCTCATCCTCTCTCTTTCCTGCTATTCATTATGCCTGTGCATTCCTTTTACCAAGGGAGGCTCTGTTATTTAAAGAGGTTCAATCCATGGGTTGGGAAAATAAGCTTTCGAATTGATATTTGTGACGGCAAAATGTAATTTAATTTGTGAAACCTTTTTTTGTTTTCTACGAACTGAAATTCGAAATTCGTTATGTGCTTTTTAAAATGTTTAAATCGCAGAACATAATTGCATAACGAGCAAAAAAGGCAAAAAAAGGCTTTAAATCTTAAAATAGCCAAAATAGGCAAAATAAAAATTGTCTCTACACTTCCTAAATGCACGGAAACATATTTATTTCTATCTGATTCTTAAATATATCCATTCAAATAAAAAAGGCATTTTGCCTAACTTCCGGGCTCTAGTTATAATAAAATAGACAGAGAGAAAAAAATAAAAACAACTTATGAAATATAAATCAATAATTAAATTGAAGAATTAAAAATTGTCGGTATTTCCATATGTTATTTAAATATTTATATAAGGTGTCCCAGTTGTTTCCGTTAAGAATCTGCTTGACTTCTTCAAGGGTGAGTAGGTCCTTTCCGTAGTGCGCTTTCCTGAATTCCTTCATTATCGGACATCTCGTGAGAAAGTGCAGAGTGTCTTCCTCCTCCTTGAGATTGCACATGGAGCAGTGACCACGCCCGTCTGTTCGCCATGGCCTGCTGTTTAGATGCAGCATCTCTGTCCTAGCCTTCATGATTAGGCGGACTGATAGAGGGGCCTGTCATCTGACATGTAGGAAACGGCTGTATCAGTTGGACTAAAGATCTATAAAGCGGATGATACTGAGAAGATCTACAAGATTTAGTCCATCGATGCTGCTCGAGATTAGCGAGTGACAGTAATAACCTGGAACTTGCTTCCTTCATCAATGCAGGGTCACCGCTCGTCCAGCTGTCCATGTTCTCTCCAGCTCTGGCGAATAGCTGTTCCTATTCCTTGTATAACCAAGCCTTCTTCTCTATCATCTCGCAGAACAGTCTACCAGGCAGCCTTTGTCTCGGTAATGTTACCAACCTGTGCATATACTCTAGATGTAGCTTTAAGGTGTGCAGGAAAATAGATCTTCTTCCTGTTTCCAGGTATATTGCATAATTCGGAGTGTATATTGGCAACCTGAAGAGCTGCTTCACAAATGACCTCTGTAAAGCCCCAAATTCCCTCCATCCCCAGACTTGGGCGCCATAACACAGAGTTGCTCGTGTGACTGCATCGAACACCTGGAACTTAGCAGAAGCAGGGACTTCATGCTTCATAATAAAGCGATTCCATACAGTATAAAGTGCATATTTTGCTACCCGAACCTCGTCTTTCTCTATTAAATTATTAGATAGTGGAGTATTGGCAATTTCATTCCAACCTTGAAGGTTGATCAAGGTCTCTATTATCCCAAACATCCCATTTATTCAACTTGCGTTTATTCAACAATTATATTAACATCTTCTGTTTTTAATGAAGGTTTGTTTACTTTGATGACAAATACATACCTTCATAAAGTTCTATTCTTTATAATATTTTTTTTTTGTTAGGTAATGATTTGGAAAGTGTCTCATTGCGAAGTACACCTATTGAGGAACCAAATAAAGAAAAAATAAAAACTCTTATGATGGAAGTAATTTTTGGAAATAATACTGAAGACGATTCTCAAGACTCCTCAATTTTGGCATCGTAACTAAAAATTTTGGTTGTATTAAGTTATTTTTTATATATTAGTTATTGAAAAAAATATTTTGAAAGTTAAACTGTAAATAAAAGTAAATATTTTTTTTTACAAGGACTGCATTTTATAAAGTATTTTATTTAAATGATGGATTTGTCATTCAGAATCTTGGGTGAGTCAAGAAAGGTGTATTTTTTGTCATATCTATAAAATCAAAAATTACTGATTTCATATTGGTTCATTACCTTACCAAGTTACTATGAAGAAGCGTTGTACATATTTTTTTACTTAAATTCAATTTTGAATACCAATTCTTACCTCGTTTTCGAGGAATTTACAAAGGCTACCCAGATTAAGGAAGCTACAAGAAAGCTTTTTTTAGCAATCTGTGAGCCTTTTAGTTTCAAGTAATTCTAATTGGCCTAAGAAATATGTTTATTTTTATCTAAGGAGTAAAAGTACTAAAATAGAGATTCATTATTTTTCCTTTGTCTATATGTAATATTTTAAAATTCATTTTATTTTATTTTGTAATTTGCAGGAAGGAAATTCTACAGGATTATTATATTGAAGCTATTTAGTGTTGTTTTGCTGAAAGCAAGAGTTGAACTGTGAAATCCCAAACCTTGAGTTCTTCAATGCTTCAGTTAAATTCATTACTCTCTTATTCAAATCATTAAGCAATGAATAATAAAAAGCAATTTTCTGCTTAAAAATTCTAATATTAAATTAAACTAAATGTATGTATACTTGTTCATATTTACAAAATATGTTTTTAGAACAAACGTTCCAAAAATAATAAGTTAATTCTTGTTTCTAGAAACTGATTGATTTCAATACTAATGTCCGTCTGACAAAAAAATCAGTCTCTTAACTTGCTGCGGGAGCCCAGGTGTACAGATACTGTACTAACTTATTCCTGACTCTGGGAAGGTAGTCAGTACTATGCTTCTGAGTTTTCCCTTCCCGGGTACTCATTAAAGGCTTTGTGGGCCTAGAAGCGGCTGGGGTCCCTTTTCTGACCTCAGAATGGCGACACTAGAATGTAAAATTTGTATTGCAATTGTGGGATTCGTTTTCAGATCGTTCTGTACTACTCAAGCAAAATATGCCCCTACATGACATTTTTATTACATTCCTGTCAAACTGATATTTTTAATAAAACAATGTAATTAAATTACAATCAAAGAGTTAAATAGACTTTATAAAATCCGTCTCTCTCTATATTAGGAACTATACATCGTCCCTACCTTGTCAAACTATCGGATATGAAAAATCTCGTATTTCAGATTCGAGACTTTGCTCTTGGATTGTGACGGGTTGTTACAAATTGTCGCAACTCTAACCCCTTTAGAATAGCATTTAATGACTAAAAAAAAGTATCGAATAAGACCATTTTTCAATATATTACTTCGTTTATGGATAGAATATGTTCGGTCACTAGTTTGCTCCGATTTGCATATTCGATAGTTTGACATGGTAGGGACGATATAAAAGCCTATACAAGAAATTGTATGATGGCTGAGGAGGAAAGCAACAAAAAATCTAAGGAATATTTTATATAGCACTTTTGGCTTTTTAAATACTTGCCTTTTGTATCTAGTATTTGGCTGGGGCACTAGACATTTACCGAAATAAGTAAAAAAAAATTCTTAAAATTAAATTTAATATAATTATTATTGCTATTGATAATTCTTCTGTTTCGAACAATTTGAGCTCTCTGTAATATGAGCATGGAGCTGATGCTTTTGTCTTTGTGGGCTACTCAAATAGAAACTTGAGCAATATAATATCTCCATTTCCAAACATCTAAAATATATATATGAATAAAGAGTTCAACCACTACTTGTTGTAGAACCAATTTTAATACACAACTCTACTATTCGCAAAATAAGGCTACTAATAAGCTTGCTGAGAAGTTTAGATTATTGATTCTTTTTTTATGTCAACCTGACTAAAAATAATTGGTTTTAATGACGGGTTGTTATTACCGGGCTAAAATTAATCCAAACCCTACCTAGGCTTTATCCCAAAAATAATCGAAGCACTTTATGTTTTATTTAAATAATCTCTGTAGTGAAATGAACAAGAGACTAATAAGAAATAAGCATCAATCATAGCTAAACAAATATAATCCTTGAAATCTATTTCCTTCCTGTAATATTAACTTAAGAGAGGCTTTTAAGAGGTTTTGCTTTCTTACTTTTATTTTAAATTAAGTTTTTGAATTGTTCCTTTTTTTTTAATTTTTATCTTTGGAGAGCATCTTTTAATTTTACTTTTTTTTTTAATATAAACAAGGCTTTTATTCATTTAGGAGGATTGCTAATTGTTTAATAATGAGTAGCAAATTGACGTAATGCAATTACAGTACCGAAATCACTTACAAAACAATAGAGTTCTGTGATAAGCTCAATTAAAAAATTAACGAGTTTTTCATTATTTCTTTTCATTTAAAAATTTTTATTTTTACAAGTACCTGACGGCTGTGTCTTAAAGTTATTTAGATATTTCGTAGACGTAGTATATTAGTAAAATATGTTGCTAGATTTATAAGGAGATAAAGCATTTTATCTTTAATCTTGTATAAATGAACGAATGTACAGTGTAGCCTGAAAACTGTTGGTTATTAGTTATTTCAGTGTATTATCTTAATGTAAATACTGTATATGATTGTATAAATGTATGTATTGAAAGTTGTAAATAATTTTTGTAAAGTTTTGTAAAAAGTGTAAAGAGAGGGCATGTTGTCAAAAGTACGAGACACAGTAGAAGTAACCATAGAGAAAATTTGGAGAAAGATTTTATTTAAGAAAAGAAAAAAATAATGTATTTATTTATGATTCTCAAAAAGAGTTATTTGGTTATAATTACTTTATAAATATAAAATGCTACCTTTAGTTTCTATGTTTATTACTAATTCTAATAAGTTTTGGCATTGATGGTCTCATGCTCTCATTTAAATAAGTGGCTGGTTGATGATGGTCTCTCCTTAATCCCTGAAATAAAAGAAAATGCTCTGGGAAATTCTATAAAGGCTTTATTTTGTACAAAATTTGTTTTATACGTATGTATTTATCTACACCCCCTCCCCTCCTCTTCTTGGAATCAGATTTATTAACCTTGACAAATAAAATTAATTTTCTTCTAGTATGCTAATTTAATGTGTCTTGATAAAAATTCAATATTTCAATATCATTTCCTTTTTTTTTTTTGCTTGTTTATGAAGCCTTTTTTGTCAATTATAACTTAAATTGAGAAGGGAAGATTATATGTTTAATGATAAATATTTATTTATAATACTTCCTATACAATATTCTAAAATTAATACAATTTATAATATTTTAAAAGTATGATAAACCAAAACTAATCATAAACAATTATCTTGTGGATGCGCCTAGTTCATTTTAAATATTGAACTTTTGCAATGTCTATGGTTTTTTAAATAAAAACAAATCATTTAACTATCTGAGACCACTCTCAATCACACCACTTTGATGTAAAGGTTATATTTTTGTAAATAATCTAAGAGGTTACATCTGCCAGGAAATATACAGTTTCCTTACCGTTTGGTGGAGAGTGTTTTCACTGGCATTGATTAGAGTACTGTGGGCGACCACTTTCGACATAAGAACGTCATTCTCAAGCCATTGTTGAGGTAGTACTGAGTCTGGTTTGTAATGCCAGGGTATTTATAGGTTAAGTAAATTGTTTATGTCGGCAAGAGTAATCCAGAAAATTTGTTTGTCTGTGCTATTTTCAACAGCTAATCTCAATATAATTACTCTGACATTACAAACCAGAATTCGAACTATCTCAACAGTAGCTTGCCCACAGTACTCTAATGAGTGCCTGTGACGATGGTCTCCACCAAAAGGTATGACGTTTTATGATTGCTTTAAAAGTATGTTGACTTTTTTTGTTTTTGAGCTTAAACTTAAATAGTTTATAGTTGTAGATCTCATGAGACTATCAGCTTCAGGATTTATTTCGATTTTAATAGTTGATTATTACTAAAAGAAGTTATCTCTATTGCTAATATTATTTAAATGTCAATTGTGTGCTTTAGTAGGATAAATCCTAACTATTAGGATAAACTAGACTAATACTATTGATAAGTGAATAAATTAATATGGTTCGTCAGATTGAATTGATAAGAAAGCAGTCAGATCTGATAAGTGTTCACTGGAGTATCTTTTTTTTTTATATATATATGTTCAGAGTTACACTTCTCATATAGAAATAAATTAGATATTAGTGGCCTTTCATGCTGCCTCGGGAGTTAGACCACTAGCGCTTAGTTTTTAGGAAATTATTGATTTTGTGTGCGTTTAAAAACTAGTCATTACCACTAGATCATAAAAAGAGTTGTTCAAATGTAATTTTTCATTGGACTATCTATAACATAAAAAATACTTTAGCTGAGAAAAATCTTCTAAAATAGCTGCCTTAAATCATTTCTTGCAAGTCTTACAAAGTATCTAGACATTTAACAGATTTAAGCTGCATTCATCTTTCTGGATATTTCTTTATATTAATAAATAAATGGTAGATCAAACTCCTGAGACTCAATAACTAAAAGATATCAAAACTTATGATGAAATCAATCCGGGCTAACTTGCATCCAAAGGGGGAAAGCAATACCAACTGCCGATTTTCAAATGTTTACAGCTTGGGTAACTAATGTTCATGTGTTTACCTTGTTGGTTGGTGGTACCACCTCTTTCAGCATTGTTCAAAATAGCTTTTCCTTTTTGTTATATTGTCTCAGTTTATTCATCTTGCCAAATATGACATATTCAAGAGTAGCAGATAAATGCCTTTCTTAAAGAATGGCAATTAATGGTGGGAAAACAAGCATATTTATGTTTATCTTACTTTTTTTTATGAATCCTCTTCACTAAGTTATAGTATTTTAATTTTATATATATACATATGTGTATATGTATGTACATATAAATAAAAACAGACATTTGAACAACCCTAGTTTATTTATTTTTTCTCGTTTAGGTAACTGTTTAACACTCCATTATCATTGTACTGGACTAAGTGCAAAGTTTCTCTTGATAAAAATTGTATTAAAAGTAACAAAATGTCTTATCATACACAGTTACAAAAATCTAAAATTGGTGGAATGAAAACACACATAATTTCTTTTAGTTGATGTGACATTAAAATATATTTTAATAATATTTTTCTTGTTCTGGAGGTTTTTTAATATGGTAGATCATTTTTTCGCAAGACCGATCACCTTTCTATGTTTACAGGAGAAAATTCTTTAAGTAAACTCACTTATTTCACATAACCTCAATTATTTTGCATACATTCGTCTTATCCTTGGAGAACAATACAATTCGCCTCATTTGAATCGTCTGTTTTCTATTCCATTTCAAATTTCTGCTCACATTTGTTACTTTTGAGCGCTTTTTGAATGAAGGTTCTACAAATTAAATTTGTAAGTGTTTCTCTCTCAAAGTGTATATCACATGTGAAATGTTATGTTAGTATATGGTTTTCTTGATAAGAATAATTTCATGTTTATTGCAATCTTCAATAAGGGCATGAGCCAAACTACTAAATGTACTAGATAAAATGGCTTCTGAAAAACTTATATATATATATATATATATATATATATATATATATATATATATATATATATATAATAATAAAATGTTTACTATAAGATAAACTATTGGGAAGTCCAAAAATGTTCCTTTTTAATTTTTGGTCATGTGGTTTAATCTGCTCTGTTGCTCCAGAGGTCTTCCAGTAACCCATAGTCTATTTCCTTTTTCTTTTTGTCAACATAATTAAAATAAAACTTATTTATCTCTTAGAATGAATACTATTAAAATAATTTGAACATTTTTGGATTGTAGATGTCTGCATGTTAATTTGTTTGATCCTCAGTTGTGTATAAACTTTAAGCTCTGCTTTAAATAGTTGACATTGATATATTTTTAATTTATAATAATATACAATCATCCTAAAGATGTGCCACACTTTAAATAGATTTAATATATAGCCTAATGGGAAACACATTTCCTGTGTGTGTATGTTTCCTTATTTATTTAAACAAGGGATGAATTTTTACAAGCATTCATCTCGGTTTTCTTTAGAAGATGTTTAATAGGCCTGATAAATAATTTATTGTTAATTATTCATTAAATATACTGTATAATCAGTCTAAGCTGGGTTTGCTTGTGGGAAGGGAGACGAGTTACATGCGTTCTCCCACCAGTACCCTCTTGCTCATTCTAAAATTTATAAAAACTGAGAGTGGTTAAACCCATGTTTTCTCTCTTATGAGAAGAGTTTCGCCATTCTATTGGTGTCTTTGAACCCACTTTGAAAACAAAAGAGATGGCAAAGTCTGCATGCGCTCCCTTCCTCCACAGGCAAACTCCTGACGTTACACGACAAATAAATACTCAAATCTGAAATATTTTTATTGAAATAAATGACCGAATCACTACATTTAAGCTTATGCCAGAAAGTATGATTTTATTCATGAGTCTACCTAGTTTCATATCGTTATTGTTCCTTCATCTTGTTATAAAATTAAATACATTACAGCCCATAGTTGATAAAAAAATCTGTTTCTAATCTTCGTTAAAATTGAGTATCCTCATAAAAGTTAAAAAGAATGCTTAAGAGATTGTTCCAAGAACAATAAACTATTCATATCTTGAAGTTTTCTCTACAAATCAGTACTAATGTTTTCATCAAATATCAATATTTGTTAAATCCATTATTTTTCTTTAAATTCACCCACTTAACGTATTTTATATTGAGTCTAGTTAATAAGGTCTCTGGAGAAGCATTGGAAAATTGAAACAATTAGACGACAATGAATGAAAAAGTACTATTTACCTTACAATTATTGCTATTTGGCGTGTACCATTTTTTTTTTTTTTTTTTTTTCTTTTTTTGTTAATAAAGCTAAGGTAAGAAGTTAAGAAGACTAGTAAATAATTACTATTTTAATTTAGGAAAAGCAGCACTTATAAGGAAGTTTTATGTGTTTAATTTTCATATGAATGTCATAGTTTTTATTATTATCTTGCTCATAGATACAGTAGTAATATTGTAATACAAAGTATTTTTAAATTTTGGGTTTTTTATTTGTCAGGGATATTTTTTTTCGAGTATTTTATTACAATTAATTTCTCTAAATCAAACTGCCAAATATTCCACTCGTTTTGTGATTAAGTAATACTATGTCTTATTTTTCTAATGAAGTAATTTAGGAAATTTATGGTTACTTAAAGCACAAAAGGGGTTATTAAATAGTTAAGGTTCTTACTGTGATATTACTAGTGAAATAAACCTATTATAATATAAAAGTATTATATAATATTTAAAACCATGACACTTATGACTTATGAATCGGTTCTCCAATTATCTAATGAAGAAAGTAATACATTTTCATTTATATTTATTTGTGATTTAATGAAACCCTGTGCCATTTATATCCCTATCCTTTTTAAAATCTTTAACTTTTAGAAAAATTAAAGTTGCAGGCACCTGCACTGAGAAACGCGGTGCTCAAATCCTAGCTCGGTGAGCATTTTTCTGAAGTTACAGATTTGAAAATTAAGCCACTGAAAGCGTATGCTTACCTGTGCAATAAAGTGTGATTTAATGAATACTCCTGTCATATTAGTCTCTAATGATGTTTCAGCCAAAGTTGGGCAAAACTAAAAACTAAAACTAAAATTAAAACTAAATTCACTTTTTGGAATAAACTAAAACTAAACTAAAAATTGCAACCTAAAAAAAAAACTAAATCTAAAATTTTACTAATTAATGGATTTTAACTAAACTAAAACTAAAACTAAATCTTTGGGAATTGACTAAAAACTAAACTAAAAATTTAGTTTTACTAAAATAACATGAATTAATATAAATCATATGTTATTTCGATAATTAAGTAAATTATTAAAACTAATAGAACTTGCTTAAGAATAAGAAATTGTGGCTTTTTCTCGTAATTTGAAAACATATGTTCTTTGATAAACTAAATTAGTTAACTAAAAACTAAAACTAAACTAAAATCACAAATTTAGGTCTCTTTTACTAAACTAAACTAATTGCATTACTAAAAACGGAGTCCATATGATTAATAATTATACAAATCTAAAACTAAACTAAAACTAAAACTAAAAATATAACATTAGTTTAGTTTTAGTTAGGGAAAACTAACGTTAGTTTAGTTTACTAACGTTAGTTTTGCCCAACACTGGTTTCAGCAAGTCTGTTGCAAGCTGTGTTTCAGTACTTCATTTTAGAATGTTTCCTTCCCGTCTCATGAAAAATATGCTTTTGACGTTGGCTTGATAATCTTATTCAGAAGTGCTGGATTGAAAAATTGAATTTTCATAAACTAGAGCTCACACAAAGATTCTGTCAATTTTTTTCAGTGAAATTTGTGCAAAAACATTGTAGCTTTTTTTCGATTTGAATAGGCTTCCAGGTACACTATGTATTGGTACTTTGATATGAAAAATAAAATATAGCAACTTTTGAGGTAATATATTTAACTATGTTCAAGAAAAAAAGGTCCGACTCAAAGAAACTGCATCATCTTAGTACATTTCCGTTCATATGCCTAGTGTCACTATAGAAGCCTGGAATAAATATAGGCAATATTTTGTGAAAAATTAAAACACCTACTCTGATGAAATATTGAAGAAAAGTTAGATTTTAGGGGCTATTAACTTACAGCAATTGCTCATTCCGCCTCTTCGACTTCCTTTCAGAAAGATCTGACAAATAACGAAAAATAGTTCCTTATTTTACATTTGGTGTTTCACTGGCAAATTAATATTGCTGCTAAAAACAATTCAAAAAGCTATAAATAACTGAGGAAATCAACTGACTTATTTTTTCCACTGACAATGTCTCTTCGAATAGTGTTGTAGAACTTTTTCTTTAAATAATTTAGTATGCTTTTGATTCGTCATGTTCTACTACCACAATTTTCCAACCCTTTTCGAGATATTTAAGAAAATAAAATATTAGTAACAAATTTTTTTTAATAGTTCCTAACTCCAAACACAACCAACATTTAAATATCTTAGTTTAGATGAATGTCAAACATCTATTATTATCAACTAGTATTATCAACTAAAGCAATCATATCTGAATATCCAAACGACAATTACTTAGGAAAACTAGTTGTATCAACTGTTTTCGTAAAAGGTTACAGATATCACTTTAAATATATAAGTAGTGTACCTGAAAGCTATATTAACGTGAAAACCTAAGCAATACAATTTTGTTTTGTGCAAATTTTGACACAAAAACCATGTTTGGGTGGATGAATTCTGATCAATGTTGATTGTGGTAAACAAACTTGGCCTTTCAAATTAGACGAAAGATTTTTTACTAAATTTCATCAAAATTGCTCCAAATTTCATCACTTTTTAAGCAGCCAAAGAGCGAACAGACAAATATATATATATATATATATATATATATATATATACCCTATTTATACCCAATATATATATATATATATATATATATATATATATATATATATATATATATATATATATATTCGTCTGTTCGCTCCCTAGTTAGTTAATAAATAGGGTTTGCTCCCTATAAGGAAACACGCTAATAATGAAATCAATAGAATTTTGTTTTAGCGGTTATTTGGATTGTGTTGGAATTGTATTCAAGCCATTCCATCAAGCAAAGATACATACTTTGTGTTTATGTTTAAATTGAGAAACCATTACAAAATAAATATTTTATCAATATACATTAGCAGTTTTGGACTTTACATATATTTTGTCAGAAGAGATCCCTTCTGACATTTGAATCCAATCCATTGGAAAAATGTGGAAAGTAACCACTCGAAAACCTATTAAATTTCCTATAAAAAAGTTTTGGTAATTAATTTCATTAGGATGACCTGAGTCAGAAAAATGGTGCTTGAAAGGTTGGGTATTTCTATTTTAATAATTCTAAATCATGTTAGGGATAAGCACTGTATGGAATTGCACCAAGATACAGTTTCTTTCATCCGATTTTTAGCATAAATATCCTTTAGCAATTACTAAACTGAAAAAAAAAAAACGTTACAAAAATGTGTACCCTGGCGTTCGGGCATGCGCGGTGGCCATGTACGAAAAAGAAGACTGTATGTTATACATTACATTACTCAGATTTGTCGGATGGACCTAAAGCATATTTATGTTCCTGAATTTGAGCAGAAGGCTCTAAACAAAATTAATTTTTTTTCTTAAATGATAACCATCATTTAGAAGATTTCATCAATAACAAATATTTATACTATACATCTGAGAAAATAAAGTAACTAATATTTATTTATTTAAATTTTTAACGCCCATTATAATTAACACAGAGTTTTAGAATGGGTTATCTATAAGTCACCATCCTTTTCTAGCCAGGACAGGGCTGATGCCTCTTCTTTTTTCCAAAGAAAAGCCACAACCCCTAGTGGTAATCAAACCAATGACCCTTGAACAGAGTTTTAAGTGCTCTCACCTTAACACTCACGGCCTCCAAGTAACTAATATAATAGATGTTTTAGAGTCTGTAATAAATGTTTTAAGTTTGATTCTGATCTTAAGATTGGGACTAACGTTATCAATTCTATTGTATTATGAGTACTCACAGGCCTCGTTATCTATTGTACCTACCCATCAGTCACTGCTCAACCACTGGCATTAATGGGTCTTTGTGATTTATTATTGTTCATATCAATTTTTCTCTATTACCTTCTTCACATTTTTGTTTCTTTTTTTTTGTTGTGTTAGGCGGTCCAAATGAATTAATAAACATTTCAATGAAGTAAGTAATCATTTTGATACAGAAAAAAATATTAAGCAACACGAGTTTGTACAAAATCTAAAGAAAATAATGGCCATAGACAAATTAACTTGGAAGTTGTGGCTGTGTTCATATCTATACATATAATAATATTCCAACGGATCGCTGTCTGTACATGGAAGACATATGGGAAAAAATACTATTTGGGGCCTTTATCAACGCAATAGTACCCAAAACAATTATTTTTAGAATTTTTGTCTGTGCGCGCTACTCTCAGAAATGGCTTATCCGATTTTCACTAATATATTGTGGTAAGCTTCACTTAATATTTAGTGTTTGTTTCATGTCAATCAGTTATAAATAAAAAAGCTTTGCCAATGTAAAGAATCACGTCGAACATTTCATGAACTATCGTTAACACGATACACACCAGAGTTTTTTGTTTTTTTGTCACGAAACTTTGTATATAGTATTCCTCTAGCAAATGATTGAATGATTACGTTATCCAGCAAAATTGGTTCATCTGGAGTGGGGTATACTCTGGACATAAAGTAGTTATTCGCCCATACCAGCCGCAATTATTGTTGTATTGCAACGAAACTCGGTATTCGTAGTGGAAATATTAATAAAAACATACATTGTAATAATAAATTAAATCGGTTCATTAGGAGGGGGGGGGTTACTCTGGACCCAAATTACCAACTTGCCACTACCAGCCGTAATCTATCTATACATATAATACAATTCTAATGGATCGCTGTGTGAAATTATTTCTTATATATGGCTGGCAGCCACTTGTGAACTCAAAAAGTCCGTCACGCAGGAGCTGCATAACTAAGCACTTTCCTCAGAATTTGGGTAGTGTAGATTGCTTTCCAGAACAATTTGCTTAAAATATCCTACATAAATAAAATAAAAACATGAATAGTTCTCTTTTAAATTTTTTAATGAGTAACTGATCAATTAATAATTTGCTTCCAGAGTTATGTTTACACATGGTACCTATTACACTTCGTAATAAATACAAAAAACCTCATATTATCGTATTTTGATCTAACGCAGGAACAGGATACAGTCACTCTAGTGGTAGAAAGCGCTCCTTGCGGCGGCTTTGTGAACCTACGTCTGACGGGCTTTTCTATTGAAATATATTACAAATTAAACCCACGCTTTCCGATTAACCGATTCAGCTCATTTCTACAACACTTCTTTCTCATGAGTTACCCACGACCTATACCGCGTTTCGTTACAATACAGCAGAAATTACGACCGGTATGAGTATATTAAGAATTTGGGTCAGGAGTAAACCCCCCCCCCCCTTCTAATGAACCGATTTAGTTTATTTTTACAACACATATTTACCTGTAGATTACCACTACGAATGCCGAGTTTCGTCGAAATATACCAAAAATCACTGCTGGTAGTGGCGAATTGGTATTGTGGGTCCGGAGTAAACCCCCCCTCCTAATGAACCGATTTAGTTTATTTTTACAACAGTTATTTACCTGTGGATTACCACTACGAATACCGAGTTCCGTTGAAATATACCAAAAATCACGGCTGGTAGTGACGAATTGGTATTGTGGGTCCGGAGTAAACCCCCCCCCCCCCCCCTTCTAATGAACCGATTTAATTCATTTTTATATCTCACTTTTTTATCTATATTACCACTACGAATACCAAGTTTCGTTGAAATATAACAAATATTACGGCTGACATAGTCAAATTAGTGTTTTGGGTTCGGGGTAAACCCCCCCCCCTTCCGGTGGACCGACTTTGGTGGTTAACGAACTCGTTCAATCGTTTGCTAATTGAATGCTATATACCAAGTTTCGTGACGAAAAAACAAAAACTCTGGCCGCTATCGTGTTAACAGACATATATATATATATATATATATATATATATATATATATATATATATATATATATATATATATATATAAATTTTAACGGGGGTCATTTTCGGTGTCTACTAGGTAGGATCGATAAAGATTTGAAGAAATTTTTCAAAAATTCCGTCATGAGTCCAACCTCAATAGCTACTTTCCTTCGGAGGAAAGTGCTAAAATGAAAGCACTACGATTTTTTTTCCCGCATGAATTTAGCAGTATCCTAAACGGAAATCACTCCTTCTGACTTCTCAATGTCCTCAACATACTATAAGTCAAAATACTTATTTAACTCTTAAATACAATTTGAAAAAAATGTGGATGAATGTCAAAAATTTATAAAAAGTTTCAACTTAATCGATCGTTTCTACGTACCAAACTGAAATTGAGTTAGGGAGACTAGTTTGTATTCACTTTTCTCAAAAACGGTTACAGATATCGCCTTTAAAATGGTTTCATTCGTTTTCGGGTCAATTCACGTCAAATCGCCCAATTTTAATATATGTCCGTGCCGTCATGTCTCAGTTATTTTTCAAAATTTTTTCATAAATAGAGATGTATTAGATAATCTCAAATTAATTTTTTCAGATTTTTTTTTTATAAAAAATTGAACCAGAGGGAATTTTTTGAAATTCTTGTTTTTTGCATGATTTAGGTTACTGTCTTTCTGATAAATGTTTTGAAAAACATTTGTGTTTTACTTTTTTTTCAACAAATCCGGCTGTTCTTGGTATCAAATTAAAGCTAATGCTTTTGTCTATCAAAATAAGCTATAATAGTGATACTATAGGCAATAGTGTTATGCCACTATCGCGCAAAGTTATTCTTTATACTTTTTCATTAGGTAGGTTCTGTAAGTCATACCTCTGAAATCACAATTACCACATGCATCATAATTTTTTTCTAGAATGATCAAACAATGTACTAGTTATGTTCAAAAAATAAAAATTGTGTTTTTCGCGGTTATGAAAAAAAAAACTTTTTTTCTTAGGAAAAAGTTCACATAAAATGTCAACTTCTTAAAATGTAAATTTAAAGGTTTTCTGAGCTCAAAGTAACCTAACACATTTATTACAACCAATAAAACTATAACCTATTTTATTACAAGGACATTTGACATTAATTTTAGATTATTCACTATTAGGTACCTAATATGTATAGTGGAATGTCATACCGTAGTTCCTAAAAAAATTTGAAAAATATCTGAGACATGACGGTACATAGCACTGGTCGATTTGACATGAAATGACCCTTTCCTGAGTTGTAGAAACCATAAATAGTGCACATGGGAGCCCATAAAGCCAAAACCGTAAAACCTACCATGATTTTACGGTGATGCCAAAATCCGATCTCGCATTGGAGAATCATCTGGCCAATGGATCACCATTAGTTTTCTGACACCCTATAACATTCCCGGTCGTAGTGTTGAATAGTTTGTACAGCGCTGACTTTGTCGATTTCCTCCCACTATCACTGAATAGGGCTGATGGATAAGGAGTTAATTCGTATTCCATGCAAAGCTTTAAATCTTCGTCGTAAATGGATATACGTATAATATCAAGAATAGGCCCAAAGCAATCTTTTCGTCCTTGATTTTCATCTTTATGCAGTTTCCATTACAGAATGTAACTATTTTAGTGACACTTAGGCACACCGGACCTTCCGTACTACCTTCATAAATATCTCAAAATCCCACTCGTTAAAGATGTTATATTATTCAGATTCCAACGTTTCCACCCAAAACATTCCACTCATCAAAATCCTTAAGTCTTGTCCATATCGGGCGTCACCCACCCACTCTCTCCACGAAGGTTACTCAGAAGGCAGTGGTCCAGAGATCTGCTGTAGTGTCCAAGGGGAGTGCCACCAATTTTTTTTTATCGATGGGCTCTGTTGAAAGGGTCTTTCCTTGACAATTTGAGGATAGAAAAAGCCGAATGGACCATTTTAGCCATTCCTTGCTTACCAACTGCAGCAGTATTGTAGCAGTTGATCGTTTCATCTGAGCGGGATCCCTCAATTTGACTCCAATGTAAAGACGACCAGTAGGATCCTCTGCCCTTTTGCCAACAGGGGTCCTATCGAGAAGAAGAAAACGAAGACGAGAATGAATGTCCTTCCTCCTCGAAGAGAGCAAGAAAATGACCACCTAATGTTGCCATATTTATGTTAATTCTCTTTTCTATGTCAATAAACTTCCTTTTCATTTAACGATTTTGGTCTATTATAATATTATCCAAATGCTTTATATACACCTACAAACGCACATAAGATTAGCAAAACCATTGCCAATATATAATGTAATATTTAATGGTCAAGATCTTCTTCAATTGAGTGTGGGAAACGTGGTCAGCGGACCCACAATTATAAAATAAATTAATTAATGGAATCTGTGAATAAATTAATAGCATTCTTAAAAGACCTAAAACTGTATAATCTGATATATAATAGCTCAAGTATTGTGTGTATATTTTAAATGATAATCTACTTTAATTTATTTGTGTATATATTTTGTACGAGTGAACGTATTTATTGTATGAGTGCCAAAGGTCGTGGGTTCGATTCCCACTAGGGGTGGTGGTTTTTCTTTCGAAAAAAGAAAATGCATCACCCCTATCCTGGCTAGAAAAGGGTGGTAACCTATAGACAACCCGTCCTAAAATTTGTAGTTAATAATAAATGGACGTTAAAATTAAAATAAAATAAAATATTGAATGAGTGGTGTTGTGTGTTTAGTGTGACAGTATTTATTATGTGTGTTTGAGAGCGTGTGTTCAATTATCATAATGTAAATATGTAAATACTCATTTTAGGGTTAGTTTTAGGTGTAAGGTTAGATCCGGTATAAGTTAAAAGGATTTAACAAAATTTGTAAATAGCATTATTAGTTTTAGTTTTGGATTAAATAATAGTGAGATTCTTTAATAAATCGAAAAAACGATAGGACATTTAGAATAGCAGTAAATTATTAAAATGTTTCATCGTATCGCACTAGTATTTCTAAAGTGACACAACTCAAAATAAAAATGAAAATATGTCACTCTTGCCTATGTCGGAGGAATAGCATTAAGACAGGAAGAGGGACACAAGTGCCCTCTGGTGTACAAGCTCTGAAGCCTGGTACATATAGTCTTTATGGTTGATAATGGTATATTTACCATGTCTTTCATAGTCATAACTGAAAAACACCGATTTTTGAGTTGTGTCACTTTAGAAATACTAGTGCGCTATATGATTCCCGGTTTACATAGAAGATTAGTTTGCCTGACAATCACCCAAGTCCACTGAATATACGAATACGTCTCTCTGTGTTTAGACGTTTAGAAGATTATATTTTACTGTGGAAGGTGACCATTCGAAAGCTTACTAAATTCTCAAAGAAGTGTTGATGAAATTTTCAATGGGCCAGTGTCAATAAGAGAAATAAGTGCTTAACACTTCGAAATCGTTCGATTTGTTCTTTTGAGAGGGTTTTAGTCTCTGTTTATCTAACTTTTTAATTAGCTGCATTTTTTTTTTTAACAATAAAATGAGTATTTCAGCATAAGAAATGTTGTTATAGTGGTTACAAGAGCGAATGTCGAGAAAGAGGATGGAGTAATTTCCGCTTAGGAATCAATTAGTTTCCTAGGAAGACTAAGTATAGTTGGGATTCGGCTAGGAGAAAAACGTCGGACTTTCAGGAAGAAATCTGTATTTAGACGTTTCGGCTGCACATTGGCAGCCTTCTTCAGCTAAAAAATACAACTTATAAGTAAAAAAAATAAATATACAACTTGTAAGTAAAAAACAGGCAGAAATGAGCGTAGTATATACATCAAGACAATAAATTTTAACCAATCTTATTTTTAAACAATGAAAATACGGTAGTTGGAAAGTAAACAGCATGTAGAAAGTAGTAAGTGAACAGTACAAAAAACTAATCAGTACAAAAAGGGAACATTTTTCATATAGTGAGAAAAAACAATCTATTCTATAAGTGAATACAATTTATAATAATTAATATATAGATACGTACCACTAGAGAATGCCTAGGGGGGAGGCAGGAAGACCTCGAGGACAACTTAGGTAACCATGGTTGAATGTATGAGGGACAGCAACTACACAGGGGGGTTTTATAGTTTTGACTGGGGGAGGGGTGAGGAAGCGGTAAGTCGGCGAAGATGAAAGAAGTGCAATTGCTAGGTTGTAAAAGCGGGTTGTAAAGATGTTAAGAGTTCTGGGACACACAAGTAGAAAAATTGTCTGGAGCCTGGGAACAAAGATAAAAAGGAGTTCAGGACAATTTATGGAAGACGGCGGAGTAACCATTGATTACAAAACCGACAAACAAAACATCTCCCCTGCTTACTCCGCCGTCTTCCATAAATTGTCCTGAACTCCTTTTTATCTTTGTCCCCAGGCTCCAGACAATTTTTCTACTTATGTGTCCCAGAACTCTTAACATCTTTACAACCCGCTTTTACAACCTAGCAATTGCACTTCTTTCATCTTCACCGACTTACTGCTTCCTCACCCCTCCCCCAGGCAAAACTATAAAACCCCCTGTGTAGTTGCTGTCCCTCATACATTCAACCATGGTTACCTAAGTTGTCTTCGAGGTCTTCCTCCCTCCCCCCTAGTCATTCTCTAGTGGTACGTATCTATATATTAATTATTATAAATTGTATTCACTTATAAAATAGATTGTTTTTTCTCACTATATGAAAAATGTTCCCTTTTTGTACTGATTAGTTTTTTGTACTGTTTACTTACTACTTTCTTCATGCTGTTTACTTTCCAAATACCGTATTTTCATTGTTTAAAAATAAGATTGGTTAAAATTTATTGTCTTGATGTATATATTACGCTCATTTCTGCCTGTTTTTTACTTACAAGTTGTATATTTATTTTTTTTACTTATAAGTTGTATTTTTTAGGTGAAGAAGGCTGCCAATGTGCAGCCGAGAAACGTCCAAATACAGATTTCTTCCTGAAAGTCTGACGTTTTTCTCCTAGCCGAATCCCAACTATACTTTGTCTTCGTATCTCTGCAACGGCTAACTATCTCCATCTTCACAATTAGTTTCCTGTTTGGGAGCCTCAAATCTTATATTACTTCTCTTTGAGATTTCATTGCATATTTTTCGCGTAAGATCAAAACGAATCAATAACTGTTTCTATTCTTCTACTTCTATATAATATAATTTTGTAATTTAGAAAACACTGTACTCAGTGTAAATATTGTATTAGGATGCCTGGTGGCCGCGAGATCCGAAATCTGAGGAGTTATAAAAGTTTTAAATAGTATGCTAAAAGTTTAACATTAATTGCTCAAACCATCTTAAGCAATCAATGACTTAACACTCCTTGCTAAAGGTCGTGGGTTCGATTCCCACTATGGGGTGGTGGATTTTCCTTAGAAAAAAGAAAAGGCATCAGCCCTATCCTGGCTAGAAAAGATTGGTAACCTACAGATAACCCGTCCCAAAATTCTTAGTTAATAATAATGGACGTTAAAATTTAAATAAATAAATTTTCAACCTACCTATTTACCTATTTTCAATAAGTAAAATGCTGTTATTTATTTTTTTAATATTTCAATTATGTAAAGCATGTCGATTGGACTTTGCAACAATTTGAAAAATGTTTATTTTGTCGCTAATTCCAAAATGTATTATACAAAAACTATGAAATTTAAACATAATTTGGACGGTTGTTTTTCTATATCTTCATCGTTTTCCTCCTGGAATATGAAGGTCCAAAATGCATTATAAGGTGCTTAGAAAAATGATATACAAGATGCCTTCTTTTTGCCATTTGTTCATATGTATTGTTGTTTTGCAAAGCAGCAATTAGTTTTTAATATCTCTAAACAATAGAAAATTGTAGTATTCATTACGAATCTTTTAATGCCTCAGAAAAATCTGTAGTGTGAATACTTTTGAAGATATGAGCGAAGTACAAACAAGTAAAAAAAAAAAAAACATCATTTTTATATTAAAAAAAAATTCCGGAAGAATTCGATTTACGCACACATGAATTATTTTTTTATGAGTTGTTTCGAAGATATGCCCGCAAAAATTAGCTTGCCCCATATGCGTATATAAGGGGGGGGGGGCTGAAATCAACATTTCGGGGGAAGGGCGAAGCTACCCTCCCCCGAAATGTTGATTTAATCGGTATAAATTTCATAAAACCCTTAAAAATAAATTAAATAAGATCATTCAGTTCATAAAACATATTCTATTTTTTGTGTAATAGCGTTTAAGTTAGCTAAAACTCTTCCAAGATCTAAATTGTTAGTATTCCATACACTATAAATGGACTCAGCCCCCCGAAATTTTTCCAGCCCCCTCCGAAATTATTTTCTATATACGCCCATGGCTTGCCCCCTCTCAACATCCAACTCAAAACAGATGCTCCCTGGTCTACTAGGCAATCCAGGTTTTTCTCTTGATTCCTGGTAAACTGAAAAAAAGTCAGACTCGCAGGAACTGCGTCATCTTAGCGCGGTTTCCTACATCTCGAAGAAATGGAATAGATTAGGCATCACAAATCACAATAGCCATTTACACAGAAGCGGATAATTCTTAATCCTCATTCTTGAGGAAGGCTGAATAAGTCAATACAATTATGTATTGAAATACTCACTCTTCGACTACTGCCCAGAAGGCTTTATTCCAAACAACCGAAAATTCGTTGTGATTTTAAGTTTCTTGTTTTACTAGCAAATTCATTTTGCTGTTATAATCAACTGTAAATATGTGCTTCATGGCAAATAAAATTCCATTCTCTCGTGGGTTAAATCTTTCGATAAAATAAGAAATAATGATAACTTCAGTTGTAACAGTATGAGGAAGGTTATATAGATAGGAGAATTCAAAACAAACCTATGAATACGCCATATTGATTATCCACTGCCATCCTGATTACCACAGCCTCTCCAAACTTATTTCCAATACCATTCACAGTTTCTTGGCTTATTTTACTAAAATACTAATTTTACTGATAAATGCAATTAAAAAAAAACAAAAACAACCAATTAAAAAGTGAGTTAAACAAAAACAGGTTCAAAAGAACAAAACAAACACTTTTTAAGTTTTAAGCGCTTATATCTCTGATTGACATTGCCCCACCGAATATTGCTTCAGAACCTTTTTTGTAGAGAATTTAGCAAGCGCCCGAATGATTAATTTCCACTTACCTCGATTTCCCAACCGTTTTCGAGATATTTACCAAAAATGTACGAAGATCCGAAAACGTTTCATATCTAATAATAAAAGATTTTTGTTTCGCATACTGCCTTAACTCCAAATATAACCAAAATTTAAACATATTAGTTGAGAAGAATTTCCAAGATGCAGAAAATATTTCAATTGAATCCCGCGATTCTAAGTACCCACAAAAAAAATAATGACTTTGAAAAAAAGTTGTTCCACTTTCCTCAGAAACGGTTACAGATATCGCCTGAAATGGTTTCATTCGTTTTCTTATGTTAAGTAACCTATAAAACAAGTATCTGCAAGCATATGAACTCAAAAACGTACGCGTTACGATTTTTTTTTGCGCGAATTTCGCCCCAAACACCATCTTATAGTGGGCGGATTCTGCTGGTTAACGAACTTGACCTTTAAAATTGGATGACAGATTTTTGTACCAAATTTGATAAAAATCGGACCATTTTTGAGCTTCCTAGAGAGCGAAAAGACAAGCATATATATAAATATATATACCAATTTGAACCACCTATATTTTCGTGATCTATGGGGTCTGAAACGAGAAAGTTTCTGGTCGGCACTTCCGGATTGCGTCATGAGGTCAACCTCATAAGCGGGTTCTCCCTATAGAGGTAGGGAGGAACCGCGCTAAAACCGAGGCTGAATTTGGTCTCAGCTCATTAAAATTCCTATACCAAATGTATTTTATAGATTAATGGACCGACGCCCCGTGGTCCTATTATTGCCTCTTCTGAAGGAGCACTGATTCGATGATCCGAATAATAATTGCCCTGGATATTTTACTGGAAGGAATCAAGTACTCCATGTAACAGGTGGTTTCTCCGGCCTAGCGCCACCTGTTCCAGAAAGGAGGGGGGCCTACCTACTCTCATCCTCTCAGTCCGGTCTCAGCTCTCTTACAGTTCGTGTCTCTTCTTATATCTTTACAACTCGTTCTTCGGCAGTTACAAATCGGTAGTGATTTCCTTGCCTCCTGTCCTGGGATTTAACTCATTCAGGATTCCAGTAGTAAATGTGAGTATCTGAAGTTTATTAAATGACATATTGTTACATGGGTTGTATCTATTATAGGAGTATCTCGTAAACAATCTTCACGCACCAGTTATATCAGCGTTGAGTCTCTAAAATTATTAACTTGGTCGAAATCGATGGGTAAATAGAATTCAATAGGATAGAACCCTTTCAACTGTACCCTTTGCATTCCTTCAATCATAGGCTGAGAAGATGTATAGCGTTTTCGTCTGAAATGATTCTCTCCTATGCATCGTCTAAGGAAGCTGCGTTCATGTCAGAGATGTATTTGATGTAGAAAGCGTTTTATACTCATTCCAAAAAAAAAAAAAAAAGAAAAAAAGAAATATGAAACAAGTGTACAAAACACTGCATGTTTTCGGCCGTATCCCAGCTTGGCGGGTTAATTTTTCTAAAAGATAAAGCCAATGCCGACGTATACTGTTCTTGTGTATTGTACAGTGGTTTAAAAAATGTAATTCTATCAAGGGCTACCTATCCTGAGGCTAACCAAAACCAATGCCTGGCATCAAGTAAATATGATGCTGTGTTGTCTATCTAAAGCTTTGGCCACTTCAGATCAATTAACACTTCAGAATTTGAAGTTCAGATCATGCAGTGATACAAATAAAAATCTTTTTGATGACATTCTTGCCGATTTTTTAAAAATAAAAATGGAAGCACATTTTGTACAACATTCTCTTGGTCGAGGCGTGGCTAGAATTTAAACCATTCAAAAGGTTAATAAAAAAACATAATGCTTAAAATTGTACTATACTCTTCCGCATCACCAAGATCCGATTATCTCCGTGGTTATTTACGAATGCCTCATCTTGGGTTCAATTCGCACTGGGTTAGTGGCTTTTATTTCTGAAAACCAAAACGCACCTGCCATATCCTGGTTACGAAACGTTGGTAACCTATAGATAACCCGTCCCAAAAATCAGTGATATGTTTAAGTGGACAACAGAAAATTATTTTATTTATTTAAATTTAAACGTCCATTTTGAATTTACACAGAATTGTATCTATAGGTTACATAGGTTACCACCCTTTTCTAGCGATGATACGACAGAACGTTTCCTTTTTTGAAAAAAAAGTCATCACCCCTTTTGGGAATCGAAACTAAGACCGAAAAAATGATATAAATACTATTTTTAAATTTTAACGTCCATTTATTATTAACTAAGAATTTTAGGACGGATATCTATAGGTTACAACCCTTCTCTAGCCAGGTTAGGGCTAATGCCTTTTCTGTTTTCTAAAGAATAGCCACCACCCTTTGGTACGGAGTATTAAGTGCTCACGCCTTAACACTCACGACCAACGGGCCTCCAAATAAATAATTTATTTACATTAAATATGTCTATAATCATATCATTAAATGTATTATGGCACTTCTGCAACCAATTCAGCCAGTTTTTAATCACTAATTGATAACTGTTTCAATTGATATTAACAAGGTAATCGTAATGTAATATGTTAATTATTAATATTTATACACAATACACACACAAAAAAAGGAAAATACGTACATGATTTTTTGACAGTTTATCACAACATTTATAAGTTCATCCTGATAATTTCAGATCTCAATGAAAGTTTATATGATCGTTTTCCCTAATGATGAGAATGATTTATGTTATTCTCTTTGGAGTTAATGAATTTTATTAATTAAAAATTTAGCGTACACTTACAAAGATTTTTGGAACTGAGAATCTTCAGGCTAGAACCTTTTTGTATCCAGGTTATGGCTAACGCCTTTTTGTATCCGGAAGAAAAGCCACTAACTCTTGTGGGAATCGAACTCAGGGCCTAAAACAAGGAGAGACCACACCTTAAAAATTATGTCCACCTGAACTCCAATTAATTTTAAAGTGTTTGTAGAATGGTAATTTTTATGTGTGCATTAACTGTTCAAATCTTGAATTTCATAACTTCTCTAGGCCTATAGAGATAATTGTCCCTTATTTTAAAGGAAATATCATAAGGGTTAGTACGATATGCCACTTGAACTTTCCTGAAAACAATTTTTATTTTCAAAAGAAGTAATAATTGTAATATATTGTAATATATGTATCTGAATGGTGTTAGTGCTTTAGTTTATTCGCGTTTTGGAGAAGTATGGACATTTATCACAATGGGAATGGGTGCCTACTTGTAAACTATGCGAGGATCGTATAATGGTAGATTTTAAAATTTTTATTTATTCCATAATGCTGATCAACAACTGCGGTACTAGTACCAGACTACCTACGGGTAGACACCGTTTTTTTATCTCTATCAACGGTACGTGGTTATCCCTGGCAGCCACTCATCCTAGTCACACCCGAAGTTACTTCTGCGATCAGGGGGAAGCGGTGTATTCAACGTGTTATGGTCGTTCTACGTAGAGTAATAGTAATCGTAAAGTCGTCAGTCGGACGTGTTGGAGTAACATTAGTGTAAGAAATGCCCAATTTCATGGAGATTTCAAAGATACATTTATTTAATTTATTTAATATAGATTTCCTTCGAAAAACAATAATATATTCTTTCTCTTAGAGGGCAGGATATTAAGAGTTTAACTCATCTGATCTCATGAAGATTTTCTGGTCGTGAAGTCATTTAAAGAATTTAACCCAATTTTTAATATTTGTAATCTCAAATGGAACAATGTTTTGACCGAAAGAACAGCATGGCTAATGTAAGTAACATTATTTTTGTACAATTTTATTTTCAGGAAGTAAACAGAAGTTATTTCAGAAGAATATGGGCCAAACCAAACGATGATGTAATCCCGGTCACTTGTTATCCCAGTAAAAATTACATAAATGATGTACATTGTTATTGAACAATATATTATTTTGTATGTATATATGTATATATATATATATATATATATTATATTATATTTTAAAGAGGAATGCATTTTATTAATTTGTATGAGCCCAGCAACATTGTGCTCTTAGCTTTCTCACCCCCTCACTCTGCCTCAATCATACAATACCAGAACCACTATTCATCCTAGTATTAAAATACCCACAATTTAACTATATTCTTACGGCGGTGATGACCAAGCAGTTTTCTGCCCTTAAACTATCCCCATATGGAGGGAGGGAGGAAACGCGCTAATACATGTGGGCCATAAATGCGCCGTAACGCAGTCAGCGTAAGTTGCTAAATTTCTTTGCCACGAAGTCAACGTAAGTTGCTAAATTTATTTGCCTCGAAGTCAACGTAAGCTGCTAAATTTATTTGCCTCGAAGTCAACGTAAGTTGCTAAATTTATTTGCCTCGAAGTCAACGTAAGCTGCTAAATTTATTTGCCACGAAGTCAACGTAAGTTGCTAAATTAATTTGCCACGAAGTCAACGTAAGTTGCTAAATTTATTTGCCTCGAAGTCAACGTAAGCTGCTAAATTTATTTGCCACGAAGTCAACGTAAGTTGCTAAATTTATTTGCCTCGAAGTCAACGTAAGTTGCTAAATTTATTTGCCTCGAAATCAACGTAAGCTGCTAAATTTATTTGCCACGAAGTCAACGTAAGTTGCTAAATTTATTTGCCTCGAAGTCAACGTAAGTTGCTAAATTTATTTGCCTCGAAGTCAACGTAAGCTGCTAAATTTATTTGCCACAAAGTCAACGTAAGTTGCCAAATTTATTTGCCACGAAGTCAACGTAAGTTGCTAAATTTATTTGCCACGAAGTCAACGTAAGTTGCTAAATTGTTTGCCTCCAAGTCAACGTAAGTTGCTAAATTTATTTGCCTCGAAGTCAACGTAAGCTGCTAAATTTATTTGCCACGAAGTCAACGTAAGTTGCTAAATTTATTTGCCACGAAGTCAACGTAAGTTGCTAAATTTATTTTCCACGAAGTCAACGCAAGCTGCTAAATTTATTTGCCTCGAAGTCAACGTATGCTGCTAAATTGTTTGCCTCGAAGACAACGTAAGCTGCCAAATTGTTTGCCTCGAAGTCAACGTAAGCTGCTAAATTGTTTGCCTCGAAGTCAACGTATGCTGCTAAATTTTTTGCCTCGAAGTCAACGAAAGCTGCTAAATTTTTTGCCTCGAAGTCAACGTAAGCTGCCAAATTGTTTGCCTCGAAGTCAACGTAAGCTGCTAAATTGTTTGCCTCGAAGTCAACGTATGTTGCTAAATTTTTTGCCTCGAAGTCAACGAAAGCTGCTAAATTTTTTGCCTCGAAGTCAACGTATGCTGCTAAATTTATTTGCCTCGAAGTCAACGTATGCTGCTAAATTGTATGCCTTGATATTTGATTCTCTACCAGACTGCTCACCAGGGAGATAGTGTGGTCGTTCTACGCTTCGGCCTCCTGATTTTCTACTTTGCAGGTGCCCTATAAATTCATTAAAGGCTGGATCTGAGACCCCGAATTGAACCCTGGATCAACGACAAAAAAATCTTTAGTATGCGGCCTAGTTTTGAACGCTGGACCTCAGAAGATTAGATGAATGCTCTACTACCACTG
Organism: Gonocerus acuteangulatus; assembly: GCA_946811695.1. Lineage (NCBI taxonomy): Eukaryota > Metazoa > Arthropoda > Insecta > Hemiptera > Coreidae > Gonocerus > Gonocerus acuteangulatus. Next base: position 126,843,245 of record OX328123.1, on the reverse strand, counting down.
CGACATGTTATCACATTTGTATAAAAAAAAATGAGTTTATAAATTTATGTTATGAACATGAACATCAAGGCATTTGAAAGGAAAATATTAAGATTTATATATGAAGATGAGGGGTGGGTAAGAATCAATAGATTCATGAAAAAACTAGCAGGAGTTACTCCCCAAAATGGTTTGAAACATTAAGCTATAATTGCGACGTTTCGAACCTGTTTAGGTTCAACTTCTGGCCCCTTATATTAAGTCGTGTTAAGGTCTACTATAATTTTGATAATTTTATATAAAGGTAAATTTTGATAGTAAAACGTTAAATCCGGGTAAGAATCTCATAATTATTCGTGTGGACTAGTCATATTCAGTGGTGAGTTCAGGTTTGAACGTCGCAAAGATATGTTAATGCTTTAAACAATTTTGGGGAGGAACTTCTGCTAGATACTTCAAGAATTGAGATTTCTATTCTAAGCTTTTAAAAGTCACTGCAAGGATAAGAAAAAAGTCCAATATGACGCTGTTCTTGCGAGTTGGTCCTTTTTTTAAATAAAAATGTCATATGGCTATGGGTCGCCACATTTTGTACCACGGGTGGCGCAAAAGAGGAACGGAAGAGAATCCATCGGTCAAGTGACTACATTTTATTTGTGCGAGAATTTATTTTCCGTAAACTTATGAGTAAGGAAAGTTGTTTTTAAACATTGTTTACATTATAATCATTAACATTATTTTCCTTTAGCGGGAAATAAGAGGGTGTTTTATTATATCTTTAACTCAGGAATACCTTTTAAAATTTCCTACATGACTCTTCCTAACTGATAAAATTATATAGGATATCATTGTAAACCGTGATACACGTGTAGAAATATACCACTCAGCTCTATGGTTGGGGGCTCCTTCAAACCAGTTGGTGTCAAGTTTCCGCTTTCTAGTTTCCATAGTGAATTTCTTCCTCTTTTATTGTTGTTTGTTGTGGATAGTTTTTTCTTCTACTTTGTCAAAGTTAACGAAGAGAAATCTTGCGACTGTTCTTCACGGATTATTATATCTGCCAAAGAAAGACCTTTTAACAAGAGCACCCATGAAGATTTGTTGTTGAAAAATGTTTCATTCTGTTAGATAACCTAATATTATCCATCTTACTGGATATTGGTCTCCCACGACCATAGGCACAGAGTCCTCACGCCTTAGTACTTACGGTCACCGGGCCTTCGATATAAGTACTAGAATATGATCTAAATCGCATAAACAATAGTTAATCCAATAGATTATATATATATATATATATATATATATATATATATATTTATATATATATATATATATATATTTATATATATATATATATATATATATATATATATATATATATATATATATATATATATATACTTTTTCTTCCATTGTTGACCTTAAACTTCAATATACTTGTTTTTTGTAGCCAATAGGTCATAAAAACACTCCTTTCACTTCCTGTATTTTATTATTTTCACCCTAACCGGTTTCGAGCTATTCTGCTCCTCCTCAAAGGGTATTTCATTCGATGGTCTTTTCCCATCACGTACAGATGGGAAAAGACCATCGAATGAAATACCCTTTGAGGAGGAGCAGAATAGCTCGAAACCGGTTAGGGTGAAAATAATAAAATACAGGAAGTGAAAGGAGTGTTTTTATGACCTATTGGCTACAAAAAACAAGTATATATATATATATATATATATATATATATATATATATATATTAACATAAAACCTGCAATATTTCATTTAATGAAATAAAAATCTAGGCACAGTTATCCCTCAGTTCAGACAACATGATAATCCTCTAGAATAAAAACAAATACAAGCACACTGTGTTCTTCCTGCGAACTACATGAACTAGAAACACTAGAACACATATTCTTGGTCAGTCCCTACCTCTACATCACAGCTAATCCTCCGTAGAAATGCTATTATCAGCTCTAGATGAGGATTTATATTAATGATGTATATAAATACCATGTATATAAAAGAGTGTTATGAAGCTGAGGAAATTTATAAAATAATAATAATCTCGCACATAACTGTCAATTACTGAAGTACATAAAGACATTTTCATTTATTTTTTTCTCTGTGAGTAAAATTATACATACCATACATAATTATGTATTTTTTTATTATTTGGAGTAGATGGCTCACTTTATTATTAGTTTTATAAAATACAGGGTGTCTGGTAGCAGAGTTATATTTTCAAACTTAAATAAAAAACGTAATAATTGAACGAAGTTTTATTAAGAGCATTGAACGATAGAATGGAAATGCGGATTTTATTTTTTAAAGAGTATGCCATCCAGATGCCTTCCGTCGAGTTGAACAGACTGTTCAAAACGGAGCCTTGTGTTCTGCACCACACGCTGCAGTAAACTTGGTTCAATTGAGCTGATTTCTCGACGAATAGTTTCCTTTAAAGCCACAAGAGATTGGGGATTGTCATTATAAACCATCTCTTTGAGGTAGCCCCATAAAAAAAAAAAAAAAAAAATCCATGGGAGTTAGATCGGGCGACCTCGGTGGCCATGGGATGTCCCCAAGGCGACTGATCAGTTTTGGGGGGAAATTTCCTCGAAGAAAATTCATCGAAGCTCTGGCTGTGTGTACAGTCGACCCATCCTGTTGTAGATGGAAAAGCTCGCAGGTTTGGCAAAAAGAATTCCGTAATCATGCGTCGGTAATGTTCACCGTTGACATTCGTCGTCTGACCTCGAGAATGTTTGAAACAAATGGTCCAATTATCTCATGCGTGGATAAGGCACCCTCGTGTTTCAATCGAGGATTGCTGTTTCTTGAAGACCAGTAACGGCAGTTTTGCTTGCACAATCGATAATTCCAACGGTGACACCCTCCCTCTACACCGTTTATTACTTTTTGAAATAATCGTATTTAAAAATATTTGCCACTAGACACCCTGCATAAAAAAAAAAAAAAAAAATGTTTTGTATTGCGTGAATTATATTTTTCTATTAAGGCTACAATCCATATAAGTTGTAAAACTTACATTATTATTATTATATATAGTGATATAAACATCCCCTAGATTATTTTGCGAAGTCTACTTACACCAGACAGCACAGTTTGCAATAAAATAGGAAAATAGGTAGAGGATAAAATTCATTTTTTTTTTTTTTTTGTTTCCTATGAAATTCTAAATTAAAATTTATGAAAAAGTAGAGAATGTAATGAACAAACTTTGCCTTAATGAACTATAATCAAGATTCTTAAAAAATAATTCTCTCCCGTCGTCTAGTCCAAGAATTCCGCACTTTCCCTTTTTAGACAATGAACATTTCCTTGTGAAACTATCTGGCCTTGAGCAAATTTAAAAAACGATCGACAAGGAAAATAAGGATTCTAATTATGTTCTGTGTCACGAAACGTTTCTTCTTCCTTTTTTTAAAGGGTTCCACAAACTGGCTATCTAGAATTAAAATATAACATTTTTTGATATTATTTATCCCCAAAAAAACATAAATGTGAAATAGAGGCCAAGTTCCTGCCCCCACAAAGAAATACTCCCTTCCTCAAAAATATCCCCTCCTAAAACCCCCTAAAAACGCCTTACCATCCTACACTCCAAAAAAGTAGTATGAGTTAGTGTATTAAGTGCACCATATTTTCAACCAAAAATATTTGCCAATACAAGAGATGATACAAGAAAGAAATGTCCAAGTTCATTACTTAGAAGACCTCATAGTTACTTACTAAGAACAGTAAAGACACTTCAACTGACTTTTAAAAACAACAATAAAAATACTTATATCCAGTTACTGAAATATCACTTTCCTCAACCAGGTATATTCTTAAACTTGGCAATGTTTTTTTTTGCCGAAATTATCTTTAGAGAAAAACTAAACATTGCCAAGTTTAAGAATATACCTGGTTGAGGAAAGTGATATCCTTACTGCTTGATATTTGATACCAATAATCAACCTACATACATCTAATCACTAGACTAGAAAAGTTAGAAGCTCTTGACATGCTTGACATGACATTACACTCTAGAGGACAAATTGATTGCTCGCTTAACTAAACTATTACACTGTAAAACACAGAAACCATATCCCGAGGATAAACATTACAATAGGGAAAGTGCAGAAGGCCTTCAACAAAAATATAAGAACAAAGACGATACATTTTGGGTTTGTGATCCTAAACTTTGTAATTTAGATGGCTCGACTTTGAAAAACTTAGTATCTGCTTTGAAGTATATTATGCAGTTATCGACTTTATTTACTACATTTAAGAAAGAAGTCACACCTGTTTTTAGTAGTAGTAGAAAACTTCATAGGTAATATGACGCTCCCGTATCAAGACCTACCTGCGTGCCAAGTTTGGTCAAAATAGGCCAAACGGTGTGAATTTGTATAAGGAACAAACATATAGACAGACAGCTGAAAGACCTTTTTTACCTAGCCTAGTACATTCCCCGGACCGAGGCCTACCTGCGTGCCAAGTTTGGTCAAAATCGGTCAAACGGTACGGATTTGTAAGAGAAACAAACATACAGACAGACAGCTGGTATACGATTTTTACCGAGCCTATATGCGTCTAATTGTTTCTTAAAACATCAAATATAGGTTCTTCATCCCGAGACAATTCATTTGATACCCCACATCATGGGTTTCGGACGGAATGATGGGTTTCCGAAGGAAGTACAAAACTGGCATGCCCCCGCCCCGGGAGTGGAGTCAAAAACAACTTTTCGTGATTTTTCGATTTTTTCCTTTAATAACGTCTTCATATCTATCTTCATGCAAAATTTCTAGTCTCCAGCATCATGGGAAGTGCCTAATAATTTTGATGAGTCAGTAAGTGTGTGTGTTAGTGAGTGAGTCCTATAAATCCCGATTTTCGATCGCTTAGATCTCAGAAACTATTCGATGTAGAATTATGAAAATTTCTAGTTTTACTCACATCTAGTAGTATAATACCTGTGTAAAATTTCATAACTTTATCTTTACCTGGTTGAAAGTTATGAGGGGTAAAAGGGTAAAAATCGGCTCTAAGACCTGTAATATACACACAGTATGCTTAGGCCGGAACTTGGCCTGGCGCACTACCGTGCGCCTAGATCTCATAAACTTTGTTAATATGGATTGTGTTACGGAATAAATCTTACCGGTTTGTTAATGTAAGATGGAGCTCAGAAGTAATGTTCTGAAGCGGAAGTAAATAAAATTTTGGAAAGACTTCCTTGAAAATTGTTTTATTTTACCTCTCATTTCAATATATACGTTACATATGTAATTGTGGAAGCTTATTAACCCTAAAACCGTAAGCAGTTCAATTTGTTTCGCAAGATTTTCACCGTAAATCCAGTTTTCTGGCGAGAGGATTCTACAAGCCCACGAAAAAGTCTTTTTTAGATAGACAAAGTTGTTTTTGTACCACATTTCATCACTATCAGGCCGTTTTAAGGCTGCTAGAGCGCGATCTGGTTTACTGATATATTTATTAATTGGAATATCGAGTATTTTCGTGTCCTTCCGGTTCTGAAACGTCATTTAACATCTCCACAAAGCCCTACAACATAAAGCTATGTATTATCCTTCTTGTATTTTTCTGTTTTACCCTATGCAAGGATATCATTATAATTTAAGGAGGAAAGAAAGAAGAGATAAAGAAAAGTCTTATCAGTAGAATATTTCATTTGATATTGATTGAATTGTCGAATCTGTGAAGCCCTTTAATAAATTATCTTCCTCGAAAAGTGTTTATTCCTCCTACAGGATCAATAGCATTTAGGGTAAACTGTAATATTGAATGCCGAAGGACTTACATTTCATTATTAAAGGATCCGGGAGTTAGTCCGACAGTGTGTTCAGTTGTGAAATTGGGGTTACTCTCTGTAGATAATATGGCTATTTTCATAATTTATTTCTGTAGATACGGGATATTGAGCTATAGTTGTCAAAATAATCACTTTTAACTTGTTATTATAGGAACGAAATCTTGAAAGAGTGTTTCCATAACCACAAAACGCAGAAACCGCGAAATCTGGAAAGAGTGTTTCCAAAACGTCTTACCCCTAGTGTCATTCGGAAAGCACAGAAAACTCACAGTAGCAGAAATTAATCATTCCACGTTAACAAATAATGCAGACTTGTTTCTCATTTATTTACCTTGTTTTACCTTAAAAATGTTTTCTAAAGTCATGACGTAATAAAACAACTATGGAAACAGAAACATCGAACAGTTCAACGGAACAAACACTTTTCATATCAGTCTATTGAAAATTGCATATGAACTGTTGTAGGTAATTAAGTAAGATTTCGAATGTTCGTTTTGAATCGTGAAGTGTCCAAAACAAAAATTCCCTGAACATTCTAGTAGTCTTCAATTTTCTCGAAAGTAGTTTCATTTTTGCCCCCACATCAAAATACTTATTTAATATACTGAGAGCCTACAAACGCAAAGTCGTAAGAAATTCGATTTCTTTTCGCGCGAATTGTGCCAAACAGTATTCTGGTAAAGGGATTCTGCTAGTTCACGAACTTGACATTTCTAGGAATTGATGCGTGGTTGAAAATTAATGTGCATTAAAGCGTCAAAAATTGTCCAACACCAGAAATTGTTTCCCTATTATGAGCTTTTGTTAGAGACAATATATATATATATATATATATATATATATTAGGAAGTTGGTAACAGCTTTATTCAGCCCTCAAATATATTTTTAATGTCAAGCTACATGGGGTGCGGCATGCCGCACACTAAGCTATTTAAAATTTTCGGCTATAAGCCTTTTTCCATCTGTATAAATATGAATTATCTCCTATTTATTACATTATAATCTTCAGATTACTCAGATTATTGGATCATATGCTTGTTTAGGTTAATGTACTTTTACTATGAATTAGGAGGAAATCTATGGCAGTCTTGCACATTCAGTCCTCCATACATATGCAGACTCGAGACATGATATTAGCTATGTATTAAAAAAGCCCGTCACGCAGGAGCTGCATAACTAAGCACTTTCCCCAGAATTGGGTATTGTCGAGTGCATTCCTGAATAATTTGCTTAAAATAACCTATATAGATATTTAAATTTTAATATACCTATATAAATATTTAAATTTTAACGTCCATTTATTATTAACTACGAATTTTAGGACGGGTTATCTATAGTTTACCACCCTTTTCTAGCCAGGATAGGTGTGATGCCTTTTCTTTTTTCGAAAGAAAAGCCACCACCCCTAGTGGGAATCGAACCCACTACCTTTGGCACAGAGTGTTAAGAGCTCACGCCTTAACCCTCACGGCTACCGGGTCTTATAGATAAATAAAATAAAAACATAAATAGTTCTGCTCTTTTGAATTTGTTATGAACACCTGTTTCAATTCAATTCAAACATAGTACAAAGTAAATCCCCCCTTCCGATAGACCGATTTAGTTCATTTTTACAACAATTCTTCCTTATTAGATACCCAGGCCGTATGCCGCGTTTCGTTACAATACAACAGGAATTGCGACCGGTATACGGAAATTAGTAATTTCTGTCCGGTGTAAACCCCCCCTTTTAGTCTACCGATTTAGTTTATTTTTATCACAAATTTTTCTCTGCAGTTGACCACAACGAATACCGAGTTTCATTGAAATATATCAAAAATTATGGCTGGTATTGGCAAATAACTACTTTGGCTCCGGAGTAAACCTCCCCTCCAGGTGGACCGATTTTGTTGGTTAACGAACTCGTTCAATCGTTTGATGGGAGAATACTACATTCCAAGTTTCGTGGGGAAGAAACAAAAACTCTGGCCGGTATCTTGTTAACGGATACATATATAACTATACATGCATGCATATATATATATATATATATATATATATATATATATATATATATATATATATATATAGAGACACATATAAATTTTAACTGGGGCCATTTTCGGTGTCTACTAGGTAGGATCGATAGATACTTTCCTTCGGAGGAAAGTGCTAAAAATGAGTTTTGCTCCTAATCCATACTTAAAGCACATTAACCTAAACAAGCACACGATAGCTTGAAAATAAAAATGTATTTAAGGACTGAATAATTAGCCGGCGTTCTCCTATCCGTCGCTCTCTAATCCGGCGGTCTCCTAGGGAAATGACTGACGGATCTCAAAACTCAAATAAGCTAGACCGGCTCATAGGTTCCTGGAAAACCTTCCCTTCCTAGCTAGCCAAACACTTGCTTCGTCCTATTTCATTGAACGGAAACCATCGTATATGTTCCTATTTAGAAGCAGGGGCTTGTGTTTCTACTAAGGCAACTGCAGCTGGAAGGCGTGATTTTAGCCAGTCTAGTTCGAACATTCATCGCGAGTGGAGTGCAAGTTTTAAAAGTATTTTTTTCTTTTTAAGTTATTTTTATTAAGTAAGCACTGTTATGACCACGAAAAGGAAGGTAACTCTGACGATTGAGCAGAAGTTAAGAGCTCTTGAACAGCTTATATATATATATATATATATATATATATATATATATATATATATATGTGTATGTGTGTGTGTGTGTGTGTGTGTGTGTGTGTGTGTGTGTGTGTGTGTGTGTGTGTGTGTGTGTGTGTGTGTGTTTTCTGATATTTGAAAAGCATTTAGAAAACCCTGTGGCATGCATTGCGTGTGCATATTGGTCTTTAATATTTTTTTCCTTCTCATTAGGCTCCATTTCTACACGCAATTTAGTAATTAAATTAACAAGTTTTTTAGACTATTTAATAAATTGTTTTAATCAGTAAATATGTGATTATCATAAATGTAATTGAATAAAATATAACATTGTATCAATGTCAGTAAGAGTAACAATTTTTGTTTAAATATAAAAATGAAAACAATTTAAATATTAAATAAAAACTATTTTAAATGTCATTTGATGTAAAAAAGCGGCTGTATAGTAACACAGGATGGTTTACACGGTCTGTGACTATTTTTGTAAATCTATATTATCAGTTGAATTAACAAGCCTGGATTTATAGATTTATTTCGCTATTTTCAACCTCAAATGAGTATAAAATTACATGGCTTCCTAGAAATATCTGAAGCTTTGACTTCATTTGATGAATTAGATTGCTATACTTTGATAAGAAACCCTTTAGGATAATTGGCAAAGCACCCGATTCTATATTTTAAACGGTTGTTTAATAAACTTAAATATTTGTAGTGCTGCCTACTCTGAGCCCTTTAAAACAATGCCAGTTTCTGGCTTCAGGTAATTATTTAAATTTTACGTCCATTTATTATTTACTACGAATTTTAGGACGGGTTATGTATAGGTTACCGCCCTTTTCTAGCCAGGATAGGGCTGATGCCTTTTCTTTTTTCTAAAGAAAAACCGCCACCCCTACTGGGAATCGAACCCACGACCCTTTGGCACGGAGTTTTAAGTGCCCACTCACGGCCACCGGGCCTCCAATTCAGGTAATTATAACGCTTTGCTTTAACTTGCCATTGTTCTATATGGAACCCTTGACCGTTATAGGTAACGTATATGAAGAGGCGTTGTATATCAATAGGTTCTGGGTTACAATCTGAGGCTGTCGGATTGAATCCATAAACTATTTGTATACAGTATTGTGCACTGGATAATCCAAGTAATCGACGTGTTGACTTCGAATGATTTTTCGCTCACTATCCTGTAGATAAAGAAGTATCTCGTGATTACATATGTAGATACCACTATCTCTTCGAACATGGATTGGACACTTCCCTCCAATATGTAAAATTAAAAGGATGTACATATTTTGAGCAACATTAAAAAATAAGCTTTGGGTTTGATTGTGTATACATATAGCAGCCTGTCGTGTGAACATTTCTAAAAAATAGAGTTTTAAAAGATGATAATGAAACATTCAAAAAGAAAAAAAAAACTTTTACAAGAACGGAGTGAACACGAGAACACATTTTGCCAGCGTTAGGTGAGAGCTGGGTTAAGTGGCAGGAATTTGTTGGCCAAGAACTGTCATGGCAGGCCCAACCATCTTCCAATTGACCTGTCTTCTCTGCAAGGTTAATTATCAGCCTAGTTCTTACTTCATAGCATTCCATAGAGACATACTTTCTTGGAAGAATCAACCAATTAACCGGAAGATTGCTGCATTCAAGGAAGAAGCGCGAAGTGAAGATATACTACAGGGTGTGGTATGAGTAGGATAACCTGTCTCACATTGTGCAATCAATTTAATATTGAATGAATGAATGTGTTTATTGCTTTTAAGTACAAAAACTTACAGCAAGGAGTTGGCAAACAAAATTAAATTTAAATTTCCATAATAATAATGATAACACAACAAAAATACATAAAATTATTAAGATAACAAATGGCTTTTTATGTGAGAACAAATAATAATAATGCTTGTAAAATAATATAATAATTCTTGTAAAATAATATGATAATCCTTGTAAAATAATATAAATAATACATAATAAGCATCGAATTAGGCGACTTTAAAGGAAACACTTTAAGGGTTGGCACTGATTTCAGCCTAGAAGAGTCTTCCTAGCTTGTAGACATCGAAGAGTCTGGTGGTTAAAGTCATTCAGCTGTTCTAGGGTGTTGGGGGATAAGAGATCAACAAGTTGGGTGGATTCCTGGTTATTAGCGGTGGGGTTGCTCCTTTTCAGTGGCTTGAGAATTTTGCATTCAGTAATTAAGTGTGCTATTGTATTTTTTCCTGAATTGCATAATGGGCATATTTGATCTATATTAAAAACATAACTATTGCCTTGGATGTATATTTTGCTTTGCTTTGTGTTAGATAACCTGAGTTGTGCTAGGAGACGAAGCTTTTCTATATGTATTGTCAAATATAAGTACTGCTCTCCTTCACAACTATATGAACTAAGGTTCCTGTACATGTGGCTATAAGAGCTTTTTGTTACTGCCTCCACATCCAGAGAAAAATAGTGATTTTTGGATTTTTCTATAATTTCACCCATCTGTTGCTTGTTCAAAATTATTTGTTGTTGCCATGTATCTTCACATCCAACTGCCGATAAATAAAATCTCATCTCCTGGGTCCAGTTAAAGGGGATTGCATAGGCCTCACCAATTTTAATCAGTGCCAAATAACAGGCTTTTGAAAGGTCAGTTAATCAATTTAATATTTCGAGATTACAGCAAGAAACATATTAACGCTCGTATTGCAGCTCACATTACGATTTGAGTTGTACAAAAGCGATTCTTCAATAAATTAAGCTATAATTAGGAAAGTGGGAAATATGTTCACGACTTTTAGCAGGTTTCCTCCCCCGAAAACCGCTTATGCCGCCGACCCGCCGTACAGTGGGGCCAAACGACATTTCGTGTTTCAAAAAACTCTAAAAAACTAAATCTTAACCGATTTCAATGCATTTTTTTTTAAATGAAAGCTAATAAAATTTAAAACAACTTTGTCTGGCTTTCAGATTTTTGTTTTTTATTTTCCCTGTTTATTAAATTACGTGTAAATAATTCACAAACTTTTACAATTGAACATAAAATAATATTATATTAGTCTAATCAGGGTTTGAATGTTTAATTTCGACGATATCAGTGCTGATATTAAGTTAGATGAAAAATAAAATATCATTTTATGTTCAATTGTAAAACTTCGCGAATATTTACACCAAATTTAATAAACAGCATTTAAAAAAACGTTTATTAACAGGAATGAACGGTTTTAGGAGTTTCGTTTATTTTCTTAAATGTCTTGAAAACTAATAGGAACTCGTGGTGAGTGGGCGGTAATAGTTCGAAAGCTTACTAAATTTCCTACAAAAATGGTCCTAAAGTAATTTTCGATGAGGCGATCTCATACGCAAAAATCGATGCTTAAAACTCGATCATGTTGGTTACGTCAATTTGAACGAGTTTTTTTGCATCTGTTTACCTTAGTTTATGGTTGTTTTTAAAAAAAAATTGCATTTAAGTAAAAAATTTAATAAAAATGTAAAATTTATAGTAAGGTATAGTTGAGCTTTAGTGTTTTTTTTTTTTTTTTTTTTTTTTTTTTTAATGAAATTTCAATTGCCCTTCATCTACATTAAAAGTAAAAAATCGAATTTAGATAATTTTAATTTAAAGTTACAGGGTGTCCCACATTGAGATATCATAATTTTAAGGGCTTATTTCAAATATGTTCTTCTGTCATCTTTCAATCTTTCCAAAGTGTTCCCTAATCCTTAATCTGAGACAAAAAGTGTGTATACCTAATGTTGGAAGGATGGGACATCACCACATTCACGTGAAATTAAATAATGTGTTCAGATTGGCTTCTTCAAGCTACAGCAAATGTATTGGTTTTGACTTAGAAATCAGAAAAAAATAGACTTAAATAATTTTTGTTTTTGAAACAACAGGGTACCATTTTAAAGCTTATTAAATAAGGCAACTTTTGAGGTGGAGGCAAACCGCTAAGTCTACAAATAGCTGATTAAGAAAATATTCAAGGAGTAAAGAAAACCCTAATAACAATAGTTCACATCTATATGGCTCTTAGTGTAGCTCCTAATTTACATGACAACATTTCAATAATGGTTGTTTCTTATTGAAAATTTAATGTAAATTCTAAAAATGTGGTCGTCATTTACGATACATAAACCAGAAATCCGGAAAACACTGTTTTTCATAAGAAACCCCAATAGTTTTGAAAATAGACAAAAGTTTGAATAGCTCTGCTACATGTTGAGATAGGACGCTCATTTCTGCGTCCCTGAACTAAAAATGAGGTGCAGAATAAACCCCCTTAAAATTATGACATCTCAATGTGGGACACCCTGTATATATATATATATATATATATACACTTACAGGATGGCCCCAAAGTAGTGCCTAAGTTTCAAGTTACTTATCAATACGGGTCCGGAAAATGATTCTGGAGTTGCTGGAGCTAAAAAACCTGCTAAACCCAGTCTTTTCAGGCTCCAGATGAAAAATCTGAAAATGGCCCAATTAAAATTATTTCTGTCACCAACACTACTTTTTTCCAGATTCTTTTTAACTTTAACTCGAATTTTGTCAGTTTGTTCTAATTGTGGGTTAGTCACATTTGGCACTGAGCCCTTCGATTTTGCATCACGGAAAATGGGGATTCGTTTGGTCTATCTTTAATGATTACTAAAGATAGACCGATTATAATTAGTGGTTTTCCAGCCTCAAGCGTGGTCAAGGTTCCAGGTTGTCATATAGAATTTAACTATGGGGAAGAACATTATGTTGTTTAAGAGCATCGTAGAAATATGGGGAACCTAAAAGGACTCCACCATGAAGCGACAACTCTCACTGCAATCCGGATTGTGCAAGGCTTTCTCTTTTTTTCCGGTGTATGTCCGCGGAGAATCGGCTGTCGCGTCCAATGCGGAAGGACTAGTTCCATCGGGCTAACAATGGGCTTCTGCTATTTCTTTGTTCTTATTAGAAAACGTTTCGTTTAGAAACGTCCCCAGGAAACGTTTAGAGCACATTGAGAGCGTTCCCGCCCTTCCTATTGGTTGAAAACGCTCATGTGATATTCACTTATATATGTTAGAAGAGCGGGCGTTTCAGAGATAATACATTTCTCGCCAGAATAGAGCATTTTCTTTCTTATCTAAAAACGTTCGTCACGCAGGAGCTGCATAACTGAGCACTTTCCTCAGAAATGTGGTAAATTTACGTCAAATTACTGAAGAACATGAACGGTGCTGGTCTCCCAGTTTAGGGAACAGCTCCATCAGTAGAGTTGGTAAGCCTTCGATTTCCCTTAATAACATATTTTATGACATGGGTGTATATAAGGGGGGGCTGAGGGGGCTGCAGCCCACCCCCCCCCCCGAAATTTTGATTTGATGGTAAAAACTTGTCGTAAAACCCTTAAAAATAAATTAAATAAGATCACTTAGTCCATACAAAATATTTTATTTTACATGTAATTGCGTTTTAGTTGCCTATAACTATTCCAAGCTCTAAATTTTTAGTATTCCATACCCCGGAAATGGTCTCAGCCCCCCCCCAAATTTTCCCAGCCCCTCCCGAAATTATTTTCTATATGCGCCCATGTTTTATGACACGACGTTGTTGCATTAATTCTATAAGTAATAATAAATACGCTTTTATATTTGCAGTGAACAGCTGAATTAATGTAGAGCAGAAGCCGGATGCAGCTTCCACGTTCAGCGCTCCTATTAGTAAAAGCAAGAACTATTGCCTGAGCCGGTTTAATCAAATTTGACGGTAATACTGATTAAACCCCAAATTCTAATGAACCGATTTAGTTTATTTTTAAAACACATTTTTCTCTTTGATACCCGCGACGTATACCGAATGTCGTTACAATACACGAGATAGAACGTTCGGTAGAAGCAATTTAGTAATGTGGGTCCGGAGGAACGATTTAATTTATTTTCGAGTTTCGTTGCAATACAACAAATTACCGTCGGTATAGACAAATTAGTACATTGGGGCCGGAGTAAACTCCCCCTCTTTGACCTTCTTTGATGGTTAACGAACTCGTTCAATCGTTTGATATGTGAATGCTATATACCAAGTTTCGTGGTGAAAAAATAAAAACTCTGGCGTGTATCGGCTTAACGGACATATATATATATATATATATATATATATATATATATATTATTTATTCTTATAGATGACCCAAAATATCAAAATTCTTTTACATCCTAGGAGGCATGGGGTCATTAAAGCAGTCTTCCTTTATTACACCACTTTATTTATTGGGCCCGACATGTTTCGTGCATCTTTTCTTCGCACCTCTTCAGGGGCACTTCTTGCAAGGAAGTCCTCCCGTTACCAAGTACTCCCTCTGGAGTCCGGCTTAATACTAGTAGTAGCACGAAACATGTCGGGCCCAATAAATAAAGTGGTGTAATAAAGGAAGACTGCTTTAATGACCCCATGCCTCCTAGGATAAATATATATATATAGTAATTTTAACGGGGATCATTTTCGGTGTTTAGGTAGGATCGATACAAATTTGAAGAACTTTTTCAAAAATTCTGTCATGAGTGCAACCTCCAAGCTACTACCCTTGTGAAAATCGAATCCACAACTTTAAGCATTGAGTGCTCAGGCCTTAGCACTCACGGCCACTTGGTCTCCGGTGTTTACCGCCTTTAGCGTCACCACACAATCTTCTAAACTATTGTTACTAAAATATGAAATAAACACGAAACACCGAGCTTTGAGATGGCGTGAAGCCCGCCCTGACCTTGTTGCTGAATATGCAAATCTCCAACCTCTACTCCGAAGCCTTCAGCATTCTTACCAAGGTCTTGACTTTGAGGTCTATTTGCTCTCATTTCACTAGAAGGACAGCTACTACAATTTACTCATTTAAACACGCATGGATCCCGAGGGCAACGGGATCTAGCGAAGACGGGCTTGAGACAGCTACCAAGCGCACAGTAGTGCCAAACGACATATCGCGTTTCAAAAAAGACTAGAGCCTCTAAATCTTAACCGTTTTCATAGCATTTTTTTTTTTTAAAGCTAATGAAATGTAGAACTCCGATTCCAACTCCGATAGACGTGGAAGCACAAAATTTACTTAATGATTGATTTATAAAATAGTTTATGTAAAAATGAATGACAGTGATAATATTTCAGCATCTTATTTAATTCATTACAATTATTATCTATACTAAATATTATTTCCATTAATCTCATTTTTGAATTATGATAAATAAAAGTTTTATGTAGATGTGTCGGTCTGATATTTGTCCAAGTCTAATCAGGATTTGACTCTAATAAGCCGTCCTAAATTTTATTACCTTTAAAACAAATACTGTAAAAAAATGAAATCGGTTAAGATTTAGAGAATGCAGACTTTTTTGAAACACGAAATGTCGTTTGGCCTCACTGTGGAGCGTGTTGAGTCAATGTTTCTTAAAAAAATAAAGATATAATAATTAAGTAGGCCATACTATGTATTTCTTAAACGTTGACCCAGAATATATAAAATATTAAAGTACTTCTGGTGATGAATGGCTATTCTTACTGGGCTGTACCCTCTTCTTGCGGTGCTCTCAGTCTAAACATATATACATACATATATATTTATATATATATATATATATATATATATATATATATATATATATATATATATATATATATAATTTATTCTTATAGATGACCCGAAATATCCAAATTCTTTTTTATCCTAGTAGGCATGAGGTCATTAAAGCAGTCTTCCCTTTTTTTTTTATACTACTTTATTTATTGGGCCCGACATGTTTCGTGCGTCTTTTCTTCGCACCTCTTCAGGGGCACTTCTTGCAAGGAAGTCCTCTCGTTACCAAGTACTCCCTCTGGAGTCCGGCTTTATACTCAAATTCAGTATTAAACCGGACTCCAGAGGGAGTACTTGGCAACGAGAGGACTTCCTTGCAAGAAGTGCCCCTGAAGAGGTGCGAAGAAAAGACGCACGAAACATGCCTGACCCAATAAATAAAGTAGTATATAAAAAAAAAAAAAAAAAAAATGATAAAAAAGAATATATGTATATATATATGTATATGTATGAATGTATGTATATATGTAAATAAAAACTCTTTTTTCAGACGAATTAATAAATTATTTTAATCCGTAAGTATAAGATTATCCGCAAGTATAATAAATTTAATTGAATTGAATACAATGTTTTAATTTATTAATAAGTTTTACCTTTTTAATATTCTCTAATTCTTACAGTATATAAAAATCACTGTAAGTACAGTTTTATCAGCAAGATGTATAAAACTAAAATACAAGATTTTCTTTGTAGATTTTTAAGTTTTTAAAAATCAAAATTGTGCTAAAACCAATTTTAAGTAATAGTTAATGTTATTAAGCAACTATATACTACACAGGATTGTTTAGACGGTATGTGACCATATTTGTAAATAAATATTTTAAGAAACAATTTACAAGCCTCTTCAAATATATTAATTATACTGATGTTTAAAAATTAAAATTCTACAAGACATGACCATTTGTAATCGTCAATTTAATAATGTGTAAATGAAATGGAATGACAAATTTTATTCGTATTCCGGTACACATCTCCCTTAATTTTCGTATTTATTTTTCAATATCATATATATTTTAAACTGACTTTGAACGTCTAGACGACTCAAACTGTAGTTTTTAACATCGTCCTTGAAAGGTTATAATAATAAATGCATATGACTCATGAAGAGATGTATTCATTACGACATGATTATACATAGCATTCTCCTTGGGTAAATGTGATTGTACGTTGTAGATATTAAATATTACACATGTGGGGCCAAAATTGTACATAGGAACTGTTGTTCCTATGTACGTATAGTCAGTCATATTATACATAGGAGATATGATTATGCGTAGGAACTGTGATCATATACTATGATTTATACATAGGACCCTCCTATTTTTAGTTTCTTAGTTTTGTTATTTTTATTTTTATTGGTATGTTTTTAAAACTTTACTGTTTTTACAAAATTTGTTTTTCTTTTTTTTTAAGCTGTTTGTTTTTCACAAACTTGATTAATTGCATAATTAGAAAGATATGTATGTTGTATAATTGTATTATTGTGTAATCGGATTTATAATTATCATATAACAGGATAGATTTCAATTTTATTATTACATATATTTTTGCGAATAGCCTTCGTTGCGTGGCCTCATAAATGAATAAAATAACACGCCCCTCAAGAATTATTTTGGGGTTGATCGCATCAGGTTAAAAACATTTGAAGTATAAAATTACTAACATTTGAAATAAAATAAATTTATAACAGCTCGAATATGACTAAGGGTTTAGTGAAACCATGGGCGTATATAAGGGGGGGCTGAGGGGGCTGCAGCCCCCCCGAAATTTTGATTTGATCGGTAAAAATGTCATAAAACCCTTAAAAATAAATTAAATAAGATCATTTAGTTTATAAAACATATTCTATTTTGGGTTTAATAGCGTTTAAGTTGGCTAACTCTTCCAAGATCTAAATTGTTTGTATTCCATACACCGGAATGGTCTCAGCCCCCCCCCCCCACCCGAAATTTTCCCAGCCCCCTCCGAAATTATTTTCTATATACGCCCATGAGTGAAACATGCAGGGATAAGAAGTGGTGGAAAAGTCGGGATTTAAAGGGTTCTAGGTTGGTAGCATGGAGGAAAAAGATAGGTAAGGAATTCCATAGTGAGGTGGCACGGTGTGGAATTATTTTTAGAATAAATGGCGGGAAGGAATATAAAATGATCTGAAGGAAAGAGGATTTAAATTCAAGTAGTTGAAAGACATAAGAAGGGTTTCGAGATTGAATGACTTGGTAAAGGCTGAGCCGACAAAGTACTACCACTAACAACAATATCTGTTTTTTTTTTTTTTTTTTTTTTTTTTTTTTTTTTTTTTTTTTTAAGGCTTGTCAACCTTAGGGTCATGAACGCCATTGCTTTATATAGAAATATCCCGCCGCCTATCTGAAGCTTTGCCTCTGTGGGATGAATTATTTATTTTTTTTATGAGTGTCCCGCTTCAATGGCGATTGCACAAAGAACAGTATCCTCTGAACTTAGCTATTCTAGGAAATCAGCATGGTTATTGTAGTTATATATGGTGTGCGTCGTTATGTAGTTTTTTAGATGAAGAATCTGATCTTGCATTTGATCTTCTGGCTGGACTGCTGTTTCACCAACCTCTATGGCACACTATCACAATTCGTGCTAAAGAAGTGTATGGCATGGGCGTATATAGGAAATGATTTCGGGGGGCTGGGAGAATTTCGTGGGGGGGGGGGGGGCTGGAAGCATTTCCAGGGAATGAAATACTAACAATCTAGAATTTGGAAAAGTTAGCGAACTAAATCACTATTACACCAACAAAAAGAATATTTTTTCTGAACTAAGTGATCTTATTTATTTTATTTTTAAGGGTTTTATAACACATTTTTTTTTTCGATGAAATCAAAATTTCTGGGGGGCTGTAGCCCATATCATAGTCACCTATAAATAATGCTTGGTATCGATGGAAATATACTATTTTTTAAAACAATAGTTCAAACCATCATCAAATAAGGTTTTATAGTCCTGAGGTAAGTCAGTATAGTGCTTATGTACTTGCATATCATTTTTTTGAAGGAGTCTCAGGTAAAAATAAAGTAAACTTGATAAAAAAATAAACGTCTATATAATAAAAAATAAATCACTTCGTATAGGAAAAATAATAATAATTAACTTCTTGAAAATAAATAAATGAATTAATACACATAATGCCAGAAATAAAATAATAGTTTAATGAATGTTTATAAATAAGTCTAGACCGAAAGAGGCACCACGTAGTCGCCCAATAAAGACTAAACTGGCTAGGTAATTTTTTGGTTAAACAAAGTCGCGAGACCAGAAATTGCTTTATGGTGCTACATGTTTAATCGTAAGTTCTGCGTTACATACATTGCGTATGTAATTGGATGGATTAGATTGCTACGCTTCAGTATGGAGGCTTTAGCGTAGATGGCAACGCACACAAGACATTGGTGTCCTGCATATTTTAATAAATTGAAATTCTAGTTGAAGTATGTACTTTGATAGTATGGGAATAACATATGTCTAGCTTCAGAGAAATATGACGCTGTGTCTGTCTGTACCTTAATTCGATGACTTAACTTACCATTCTGTTATTTAATGCTTGTTAGAATAATCTTCTGTGCTCTATAGAGTAGTTTAAGTAATTCCTTCTAATATATCATTCATCCCGGCAGGAGTTTTGTAAACTCAGCAAGTTCCTCATAAAGATAACGACTACAATAAAAAAGAAAATGTCTCGTCTTTGTAGCCATATGATCTAATATTTACTTCTGCTGTTCTGGGTTTCTTGTTTTCGGTATAAATATTTCTAATCGGTTTTGTAATTGATGTACCAAGTTTTGACACAAGAAATGAAAATTTTAACACCTTAATACGAATGAATTCCGACTCAAAGAACTGGCACGTCATCTTGGCACATTTCCATTTCTCTTTATTTGGTACGAATTTTATTTAAATTTTAACGTCCATTTATTATTAACTACGAATTTTAGGACGGGTTATCTATAGGTTACCACTCTTTTCTAGCCAGGATAGGGGTTATGCCTTTTCTTTTTTTCGAAAGAAAAGCCACCGCCCCTAGTGGGAATCGAACCTACGACCTTTGGCACGGAGTGTTAAGAGCTTACGCCTTAACCCTCACGGCTACTGGGTCTCCGGTACGAATTTTAAAAACAAAATTTTATGAAATCTTGAAGAAAAGTCTGATGTAGGCGCCATTATGTACTGTAGCGTAAATTACTCACTCAACTTCATCGACTTCTGCTCGGAAAGATCTATTACTAACTACCAAAAATGATTTCTCTTTGTAAGTATCTTTTTTTACTAGCAAATTCATTTTCCTCCTAAAATAAATGATAAAAACTACGATGGATTCGTGTGAAAGTTTTTCTAGGTCTTTGAAATTAAGCTTTAGAAAAAACATATACATTGAAAACGGTCGGGAAATCTTGGTAATTGGACAGTAATTATTCGAACCTGTGACCACCGAACTGTGTGTCCTAGATTATTTCGACCCTGTCTGTGACATTCCCCGAATCAACATCTACCTGCATGCCAAGTTTAGACAAAATCGGTCAAACGGTGTAGATTTGTATAGGCAACAAACAGCTGATAGACGATTTTGACCTAGCCTATGCACTCCACGTTTCAAGACCGAGCTGTGTACCAAGTTTAAACAAAATCGGTTAAACAGTGTGGATGTTTATAAGGAACAAACAGAGAGACAGACAAACGGCTGATTTTAATATACAAGGTGTCCCTTTCATAAACCGATAGACTTCGTATATCGATGGGGAATCGAAAAACTAAGTCAAAAAGCCCTTTGGCGATTTTCTCGTTTTCGAGAAAAACGCAAAAAACCTGTTGCTTTTTTTTTTGGACAAATCCCGATTTCTCGCTTAAACGAAGCGTTGTACGAAAAAACACCTCAATACAAAAATTGTTGATCATTAAATTATCTTTAAGATGAGTCCAAGTTCAGCGTCTTAGCTTGAACATATGACGCGATAATCGTGTTTGAATAACTCGATAATCGTGTTTGAATAATTTTGTTCTATAGAGAGTTAGACATCGCGTCTAATTGAGGCGTTCAATTTCAAAAATGTTTATCTCTTTATGGACAACTCTTGTATTGAGGTGTTTCTACCCCAATTCTCCCCGCCCTGGAGAGCTACATCAACTAGTTATCCATGAAAGAGGAGTCCTTGTCCCTAGTGATGACCAAGCTGTGTAACCTATCTGGGGTTACGCAAACATCCATCCGCCTGTTACCATCATCAGGAAGGAGGAGTATCATTTATGTAAGCCATGTGATGCTCCAAAGGTCGCGGTTGTATAGAACGTATGGTTGGTAAAGTTGTGTAATATGTGATGTATTTTGTAACATATGTTCACCTCAGACACTTACATATCGTCGATACATAAGCAAACTAACGAATATGAAAATCACCACTTTTCAGAGTGGAAAAGTATTTATTCATAACTTTTTTTTGGACAGTCAAATATTCGGCAGATTTGACCTTTTGATAGTGGAATACTTTCCCTTTAATAGAGTGAAGTCAGATTGAAGAATTTGCCGTAAATAAGTCCAGCAGAAATTATTAAAGATGGACAATGAAAGATGCATTTTTTCATATTCGTTAGTTTGCATTTGTATCGACGATATATACTAGCTTAATATAACAACACGGTAAGTTAATCATCCAATTAAGATGCAGACAGACACAACGTCATATTTCTCTGGAGCTATACATATGTTATTCCCATACTATCATAGTGCATACTTCAACTAGGATTTCAATTTATTAAAATATGCTGGACACCAATGTCTTGTGTGCGTTGCCATCTACGCTAAAGCGTTCATACTAAATCAATATACATATGTAACGCAGAACTTGCGATTAAACATTACATTTCTGTACCCGCGACTTTGAGGTAACCCAAAAATTACCTAACCAGTTTTGTCTTTAGTAGTGCGACTACGTGATGCCTGTTTCGGTGTGGACGTATTTATACTTATTTTAGGAATCCGGTAAACATTCATTAAACTATTATTTTATTTCTGACATCGGGCTGTGTATTAATTTATTTTCAAGAAGTTAATTATTATTATCTTTCCTTTACGAAGTGATTAACTAGCACTTTCCTCCGAAGGAAAGTAGCTATTGAGGTTACACTCATGACGAAATTTTTGAAACATTTCTTCGAATCTTTATTGATCCTACCTAGTAGAGACCGAAAATGACCCCAGTTAAAATTTATATATATGCATAAATATATATATATATATATATATATATATATATATATATAGTTATATATGTGTCCGTTAACACGATAGAGGCCAGAGTTTTTGTTTTTTCGCCACGAAACTTGGTATACAGTATTCCCTCATCAAAGAATTCAGTTCGTTAACCAACAAAATCGGGCCATCTGGAGGGGGGGGGGTACTCAGGAGCCAAAGTAGTTATTTGCCAATACCAGTCGTAATTTTTGTTATATTTCAACGGCACTCAGTATTCGTTGTGGTCAACTGAACAGAAAAATTTGTTGTAAGAATTAACTAAATCGATTGACTAGAAGGGGGGGGGGGTTACTCCAGACATAAATTACTAATTTCCTTACACCGGTCGTAATTTCTGTTGTATTGTTACGAAACTCTTTAAACGTCCTGGCTATCTAATGAGAAAGAAGGGTTTTGAAAATGAACTAAATCGGTCTAATGGAAGGGGGAGGGGTGTTACTTTGTACTATGTTTGAATTGAATTCTTCTTCCAAACGTAGGTTACCGAAACTCATCAAGATCAATAGATCGAAATGTGAAGCTTTGTGTATTTATCACGTAGTGTAGTACCACGCATACACAAATCTCTGGAAGTAAATTAATTACAAAATTTATAATTGAAACAGCTGCTCATAGCAAATGCAAAAGAGCAGAACAATTTATGTTATTATTTTATTTATCTATATAGGTTATTATAAGCAAATTATTCAGAAATGCACTCGACACTACCCAATTCTGAGGAAAGTTCTTAGTAATGCAGCTCCTGCGTGACGGACTTTTTTTTATTATATAGACGCTTATTTTGTTATCAAGTTTATTTTATTTTTACCTGACACTCCGTCAAAAACATTTGCTGACTGCTGGAGAAGAAGCAATTACAACATCCCGAATGATATGCAAGAACTCCTAGGCAATGATAGCCATTACATAAACAAGTAGATTCAAGGCATTTCTTTCCTTGCTTAAAATGTCATAAGCTGCTTACAAATCGAGGCATTGAAAGGCATTCATTAGAAGCATTATGAAATTATTTGCATCAACGTTTACAGAATATTTCAGTAAAAGTATGTTTCCCCAAGGGCTTCCCATTTAAAATTAAGACTGTTGTTTTTGCTATTCTTCATTCCATCTATTTTTCTTTTTTTCAGCATAAGCATGATTAATTCCAGCATTATTTAAAGCTCATTAAAGAACAAAATGAGATTCTTTCAATATTAATTCTTGTTTAGCTACAAAAATAAACGGCATGGGGATGGAAAAAATGCCAGTCCACTAATCAATGTCGGACATTATTTTACTTGTTTAAATAAAAGGATTGGAAATGGAAAAGCACTTGGAAAAAAGTGTTTTTTTTTTCTCCCTCAGTCTTCTAATTGTAACTGTAGGGTTTCTAATATTCTTAAAAACGCCTGAACTGTAGTTTTTGTTAATTCTACTAAAGCGATTTTTTTAATTTTAGGTAATAAGAATATCACAGAATAATAGTCTGAAGGATTTGAAACTATTTTAAATTAATTCTCGTAGACTTCCAAGGTCCATGTTACACAATGTTTTAAGGTAATGAATAAGATTGTGAAGATTTGGTGTTAATCAAAGTTCCTGTAAACATTGTACTCGCTTCCGCAGGGTTTCTCATAGGCGGCCAGACTCCTAATTGGTTTATTCTATTGAGTTACAGCCAATCAAATTCTTGCTGCTCTGAAGGATTGCGAATGTCCATAATTCGATCGACCATTATTCATCTCTTCGAAGTTCTCAGGATGTTTTGCTAATTCGTTACCTTCTGGGTAACCACTTTATCTTCTGGCTGGACTGCTGTTTTACCAACCTCTATGGCACACTATCACAATTCGTCCTAAAGCAGTGTATGGCATGGACGTATATAGGAAATAATTTCGAGGGGGGCTGGGAGAATTTTGTGGGGGAGGGGGCTGGAAGCATTTCCAGGGAATGAAATACTAACAATCTAGAATTTGGAATAGTCAGCATACTAAAACAGTATTACACCAATAAAAAGAATATTTTTCTGAACTAAGTGATCTTCTTTATTTTATTTTTAAGAGTTTTATAACACATTTTTACCGATGAAATCAAAATTTCGGGGGAGTGGGGGGCTGTATCCCATATCATACAAAATCATTGTATACTACATTCGGAGGCATATTATTACAGAACATTTAACGTTAGTTCAAGCTCATTCCTCGAAAATGTAGGATTAACTAAACTAAAATGTTGAACGTTAATAATTGTGAAGATATAGTCGACCTTCACTTTCGAGATAGGTCAAAATTTCCTTTAGTCAATTCGAAAAAAAACGGTCAGTTTGGCACCGTAATGCGGAAATCAGGACGAGTAAAATAATTGAATGCCTCGCTGTATTAAATTCTTCCAACATAACTGCTTCATGATTACTATGTAACTGTATTTTTAACTACTATCCCTTGAATCCTGTACTTCTGAACACTAAATTGTAACTCCGCCAGGAGTTGGAAAGCGTGGATGGTATAATGTACAACTATACGATGTGTAATTGCTCACGCTGGAAGTATACTAGGAAGTTACTGCTAATTGAAGGTTTATTCGCGCAATGGGTGAGCTTTCTATGCTTGGCTGTTCGTTGAAGCTGATGCGAGCACACGAGGACAATGCGCACACACAGACATTTAGAACGCACATGCTCAAAAATATGCCCGTATACCATTCTTTACAGTTTTACAGGTTATTGGGATAATGTCATTTTTATTTTTAGCACGGATCCTACCTCCCTCCATAGGGAAGAAACCCGCTTATCACATCGACGAAATCCGGAAGTTCCTACTAGAAAAAGTGTAACTTTAGAATCTTTAACAAAATTTTAAGGGTCGAGCATTAGCGAAATTTAGAATACATTTTTATATATATATTTTTTAATCTCCCCAAAATTTGAATATTTTTGTGCTACAAAAAATCTAACATTCATTTCAAATTATTATTTATGGTTTGAGCTAGAATCTAGATGCTCACTATTGCCAGCATTGAAATTTCCCTCGCGAAATATAATTTAATTGTCATCGCGAAACATAATATTTCGTTGAGACACGTAAAAGGCCAAGAAGGTTTTTTTGGCCTTAGCGGGACAGTCTGTGCTATGCACTGGCCGCCCTTTGCAGCTACCCTAGTCAGGTATAAAGGAGCTTGGGACGGTCTGGGATCCTGATTCCGACACCAGAAAGACGACACTTAATGAAAACCCTTTAGAGCGTACACGAGTTTCAAACTGAGAAACTCCAGTGCATGAATCATTTGGTCTTGCACACTCGTCCTTATTTATTACTATCTTACATAAATATTATATGCAATTATTAGCAAGTACACATACTATACATAATATGAGAAGGTAGGACTAGAGTTCAAACAGTTATTAGCATTGATTTTAAAATAATGGTCCCATACGTATCTTTTACCTCGCCTCTGGGCACATTTATATTCAAAGCACAGAGCTCTGAGTATTTTGTATTCGAATGAAACGTTCTGATTCGAGTAACTTTATTGTTGTCTTTGGAATAATATCGTTTTCAATCCATACAGGGATTATTGTCAAAGCGATAAGAAGAGTTTCCTTTATGAATCCTATTTCTAATAGGCAGGAGCAGTTCAATAAAACGGTTGTGTTGTAAAGGTCTTTGAAATGACATAACAATGTCTTCAAATCAATGTCTTTCATGGACAAACAAAAAAGTTTAGAAATACAGTTTTGTTTCTGCTTTCTAACGATAATCAAATACAAAAATTATGTACTATTTTTTAAGAGTGCTTTACCGTCTGAAAGGCATATAACGAATATCTAGTATGTTTTAACCATTATCAGACTTCTCCAAAAATACCGTCAATGCTAACGTTCTTATTAATAATCTCTTCCGGGTTTTATTTCTAGTTTAAAGAATTTGAATGACCCCTGGCAATAAATTTTCAGTCTTGAATATTTCGTTTATGCAGAAAATGTGATGCTTATTACAATTATTTATACAAAATTTCTCTTTAAATATTTTTAAGATGGGTGGCCGTGAGAGTTAAGGCGTGAGCACTAAATTCAGGTCGTGGATTCGATTCCCACTATGGGGCGGTGGCTTTTCATTAGGAAAAAGAAAAGGCATCAGCCCCATCCTAGTTAAAAAAGGATGGTAACCTATAGATAACACGTCCCAAAATTCGTAGTTGATAATAATGGACGTTAAAATTTAAATAATAATAATATTTTAAAGATAAAAAATATAATATAATATATAGAGAAATGTTATTTTTTTATTAATTTTCTATCTGCATTAACCCGGCAAAAATGCCGTTTATTTTATGCTACATAATTTATTTTGATAGTACATTAATGATTTAAGACAGAACATATCGTCCCTACCATGTCAAACTATCGAATATGCAAATCGGAGCAAACTATTGAACGAATATATTCTATCCATTAACGAAGTAATATATTGAAAAATGGTCTTATTCGATACTTTATTTAAGGCATTAAAGGCTATTCTAAACAGAGTTAGGGTTGTGACAATTTACGACAAGCCGTATCGTACACAATATAAGAGCAAAGTATCGAATCGGAAAAATGAGATTTTGCATATTCGATAGTTTGACATGGTAGGGACGATATGTTTAAAAAAAGTTATTTTATTGTCATTGACAACGGAACATACCACTCAAATGATACAAGCACATTCACAGCAGAACTTAACGAAATTCTTTTGGCCCTTTTAAATATTATAAATACCATTATTTTTTGCAGATTCTCTTAGATCACTATTCCTATCTGAGATGTACAGTACACGTCCAATTATTACACAAATATTATCACACCTTCCAATTACAGGACAGAAACATTCATCTAACTTTTGTGTGAATACCTGGACATAACAACATATCAAGGAGTACGAACGTAGACTATAAAGCATAACTAGCTACAAGACGAACAACTGAAGATATTAATCAGATGACTAGACAATACATAAACAATGTTATAATAACACACATAATGAACAAGTTACAACAAGTAACAGGCATACTGACTGGACATACACACAATACAAGTTACGAGAGATTAAGCCGACAATAGGAGCCAGGAGTTTCAGTATTCGGAATGTAAGGCGAGAGGAAGTCGCACAAAACAGGACAAACCAAATTGCACACTTTGCAATGCTCCACTAACAATCAAACATACTTACAGAATGCTGGGAAAGATGAGACATTGGGTGGAGTGAATAAAAGCTAGCAATTGCTAGAACTAGGTATTTTCCAAGCAATTGCTAAGGGCCGAGTGAATAAAAAGGTTAGTTGCAGCTAGGGCGAGCATTAGCTTAGTTTATCACAGTTCCTAGCTGCAGCTAGGTAGAAGGTGTGAATAAAGAGCTGTGACTAGGTTCTAAGGGTAGCAATTGCTAAGGAAAAAGCTAGTCTGGTCTGGGTCATGCTAGCTTTTTAGTTAGTCATTTCTTTTCGCTCAATCATGGCGGCGTTTACACATGTTCGTAAGGAAAAGGAGTATTATATGCGACGGGACGTCTTCACGTTTTATTTTCA
This sequence comes from Gonocerus acuteangulatus, assembly GCA_946811695.1. Taxonomy (NCBI): domain Eukaryota; kingdom Metazoa; phylum Arthropoda; class Insecta; order Hemiptera; family Coreidae; genus Gonocerus; species Gonocerus acuteangulatus. Next base: position 126,815,369 of record OX328123.1, on the reverse strand, counting down.
TCTTCTTTAGCTACATTTTCTGCAGTAAAACGATTCTTTGAAGTTATGGAGTATCCGTCAACTCCATAACTTCAAAGAATCGTTTTACTGCAGGAAATGTAGCTAAAGAAGATGAAAATAAAACGTTAAGACGTCCCGTCGCATATACATGTTTTTTTTCTTCCGTACCGTAAACCTCAACCATTTTAGCACTTTTTCAATTTTTTATTTGCAACTAGCTGAATACCCGTGCTTCACCACGGCCGATAAGTATTTTTTATATTGAGTTAAATAAGATATGATCAAAATTCACGCTACTACATAATTTTGTACATTTTATTATACCACGTCATACTATATGTTATTCATTAATTGATAAGTAATTAATGCATAATGTTTCTTGACGTTGGGGCGCTCCGGACCAGTGTCAAGAAAGAGCTTATTATTGCACGGACATTAAAGTTACCCAGGAAACACCATGTGGAGGTAACCGTGCTTGTTTCCGTTGGAGAGAAAAAAAAATACAACAACCGCTTAAAAGGTTAGGTAAACAGAGACAAATACACGGTGCAAAGCATAAAACTAACAAATTTGAAGTTTTAAGCACATGTCTCTTCGATTGACATCGCCCCACCGCTCGGGACAACTGTACCCGGCTGTCCCTCCCATGTGGCGGCCCTGCCCACCGAACATTACAACAGAATCTTATTGTAGAGAATTTAGTTCCCAACCATTTTCGAAAACTTTGTATCACCATTCATATAATTTTTTCCATATACTTCGTTTCTGAATACCCAAACAGAAAATTAGTTTTGAAAAGTATTTCTATCAATTTTTCTGGTAAATGGCTACAGAACTCGCTTAGAAAATGGTTTCATCCGTTTTCCTATGTTAAGGAATCTTTCGCACAAATTTCGCTCCAAAAACCATGTTCCAGTAAACGGAATCAACTGGTTAATGAACTTGACCTTTTAAATGAGAAGAAAGATTTTTGTGACTCTTTATGAGCCGATGAGGAACTTCTTAATAATTCAACCCCCCCCCCTAAAAGTACTTAAACATTTGAATATAAAAAAAAACTTTCTTCGCGAGTGTTTACATTCTAAACGTATTGTCCGTGCAAAATTTCAAATTTTTGTGTATAGTGGTTCGGGATATTATTACCTCGGATGGACCATCACCAGGGCGTAAACTCTATGAGGGACAAAATCACATTTTATTTCTAGTAATTCAAGGACTGCCATCATAGTGGAAATTAACCTCAATTAAAAATAAGACTATGAAATAGATAATGTACGGTAACAGCTGTTCTTTATCGTCCTAGCAACGCTTGCTGCCTAGGCTTGCATGTTCTAACCAACTCAAACTTTAAACCCCTCTAAAAATACTTAAAAATTCGAATATCAAAAAATCCTTTCTTAGTGAGTGCCTACGTTATATAGGGAGTGTCCATGTAAAATTTCAAAATTTTCTGTCGAGCGGTTTGGGCTGGGCGATGATAGGTCAGTGAGTGAGTGGTATTTGACAAATATATAGTAGACTAGCTGAATACCCGTGCTTCGTCACGGCAGATTAGTAGTTATTTTATTGCGTTAAATAATGTTTAATTAAAATTACGTTACTATACAATTATGTGCAGTTTATTAGAGCACGGTTCCCGTCATACTATATTTTATTCAATGGGCGTTAAAATTTAAAAGTTTATGTTTCCAAGAAGTCATATGGTAACACCCAATATATCTACGAGAATTACCAAGGTTATAGGCGAGAAGGCATTGCAAGGGTTCCGGATATTATTACCTCACCTGGAAAACCTAAGGATATGCCATACATCACAGTCTGACCGGTATTTTGCAATTGTTTCGGTGTCCCGCCCGATTTTATCAATGTCCCGGAAAAGGCTGTAAGATGTAAAAAGAAATGAATTCATGTTTATAAGAATCTTTTTTAAATCGGTTACTTTTCTACAATCAACATTTTTACTACTGCTCACAGTGTCAAAGAAATGAGAAGTAATCTAACTGTAAAACGCTGGAATTACCTGCACAGCGCTGCCAGCTGCCAGACACTACTATTTGGCTGAGAGATTTTTTTTAAGAAAATCAAGTAGCAAAAAAAGTTCCGTTCTTATTTTTAAGGTTTGGGTAGACTAACAGTTCAGGATTCCCCCTTCCCGTTACTTGCTAGGCTTAAAACTCACCATTTTCCTTATAATTTGTACTGTTTTTATTCCCCGCCCCCCTTATAAGCGGGGTTCCTCTCTATGGGGGAGGGAGGAACCGCGCTAAAAAGTAATGAAATCATGTGTATAAGAATATTTTATAAATCGGTTACTTTTCTACAATCAACATTTTTACTACTGCTCACAGTGTCAAAAAAATGAGAAGTAATCTACCTGTAAAACGCTGGAACTACCTGCACAGCGCTGCCAGCTGCCAGACACTACTATTTGGCTGAGAGATTGTTTTAAGAAAATCAAGTAGCAAAAAAAGTTCCGTTCTTATTTTTAAGGTTTGGGTAGACTAACAGTTCAGGATCCCTCCTTCCCGTTACTTGCTAGGCTCAAAACTCACCATTTTGCTTATAATTGGTACTGTTTTTATTCCCAACCACCCCTGGTATGCCCATCCCATATTAATGTGTCTCGGTTTAACTCTCCAAAAATATGGGAAGCCTATCTGACGGGGACAGGCAGAAAAGAAACGCAATTAAAACTCTATGAGGGACAGTTAATTTCTAGTAATTCAAGGTCTGCCATCATAGTTGAAATTAACCTCAATTAGAAATAAAACTATGAGATGGATAATGTAAGGTAACAGCTGTTCTTTATCGTCCTAGCAACGCAGGCTGCCTAAGCTTGCCTTCTCTAACCAACTCAAACTTTAACCCCCCCTAAAAATGCTTAAAAATACGAATATCAAAAAATCCTTTCTTAGCGAGCGCCTGCGTTATACAGGGAGTGTCCATGCAAAATTTTCTGTCGAGTGGTTTGGGCTAGGCGTTGATAGATGAAGCACTGCTGGGTTCCTACTTCCTTGTTAGACGCTTGTCGGTGAATCCATTTGAATTCTTCCTGGGATTTTTGCCCCTGATCAATAATTTGTAAAAATCTTTTCCCTACTGCTTCAATTTTAAGGCTTATTGCCGGTGGCTTTTTGGTCGGTTTTCTTCTTTATGCTTGATTTCATGTTACTCAGCAACTTATTTAACTGTGCAACAGTGACCTTTCGCCTTATGGAAAATTCATTACTAATGCTGTCCCAAGGAGGGTTTCTTTCTTTAATAGCAGCTAGTAATTTAGATTTTTCCATTGCCACGGGATCATTGACTAATACTGTTAGCACTTTCCTCCGAAGGAAAGTAGCTATTGAGGTTGGACTCATGACGGAATTTTTGAAAAATTTCTTCAAATCTTTATCGATCCTACCTACTAGACACCGAAAATGACCCCCGTTAAAATTTATATATATATATATATATATATATATATATATATATATATATATATATATATATATATATATATATATGTCTGTTAACACGATAGCGGCCAGAGTTTTTGTTTTTTCCTCACGAAACTTGGTATATAGCATTCAATTAGCAAACGATTGAACGAGTTCGTTAACCACCAAAGTCGGTCCACCGGAAGGGGGGGTTTACTCTGGACCCACAATACCAATTCGCCACTACCAGCCGTGATTTTTGGTATATTTCGACGAAACTCGGTATTCGTAGTGGTAATCTACAGGTAAATATGTGTTGTAAAAATGAACTAAATCAGTTCATTAGAAGGGGGGTTTACTCCGGACCCAAATTCCTAATATACTCATACCGGTCGTAATTTCTGCTGTATTGAAACGAAACGCGGTATAAGTCGTGGGTAACTCATGAGAAAGAAGTGTTGTAAAAATGAGCTGAATCGGTCAATCGGAAAGCGGGGGTTTACTTTGTAATATATTTCAATAGAAAAGCCCGCCAGATGTAGGTTCACAAAGCCGCCGCAAGGAGCGCTTTGTATCTAGAGGGACTGTATCCTGTTCCTGCGTTAGATCAAAATACGATAATATGAGGTTTTTTGTATTTATTACGTAGTGTAGTAGGTACCATGTATAAACATAACTCTGGAAGCAAATTAATAATTGATCAGTTACTCATTACAAATTTAAAAGAGAACTATTCATGTTTTTATTTTATTTATGTAGGATATTTTAAGCAAATTGTTCTGGAAAGCAGTCTACACTACCCAAATTCTGAGGAAAGTGCTTAGTTATGCAGCTCCTGCGTGACGGACTTTTATAAAAAGTGACTGATCCAGGTCGGCATGGGCGTATATAGAAAATAATTTCGGGAGAGGCTTGGAGTATTTGGGGGGAGGGCTGAGAGCATTTTGGAGGGTATGGAATATTATCAATCTGGATCTTGGAACGGTTAGCCAATTAAAATGATATTGCACCAAAAAGAAATTATTTTGACCAAAGTGGTCTCATTTAATTTATTTTTATGTTTTTTTTTTTGACAAATCTTTACCGATTTCGGAGGGGACTGCAGCCCCCCCCCCTCTAATAGGGCCCATGCGTGTCGACAGTTGCACAAGACACACGCAGCCCGATGAGGAGAGAGAGAGACAAGCAACAAACCCTGACAGGAAGGAAGAGGGATGAGACAGGGGAGGCAGGAATCCTAGCTGCAGCTAGGTGTTAGCAACAGCTACCCTTAGAATTTCCTTAGTTTATCAGGAGATGAGACTAACTTACTTAGATCTTGCTACCTAGAAGTAGCTCTTGTTTATTCACTCCGTATGGAGGAAGAGCTACATCTAAGGGCTAGATTCTACCTGTTAGATTCTAGCTTTTATTCACTCCACCCATTGACTTACCGATGGGCGCATATGAATTGCTTAAACACGACCGTACGTGGTTTTTTCTGTTAAGGGTCTGTTAAAGAGCTGCCCTGAAATCAACGTGTTTTTTTCTGTTAAGTCTCTGTTAAAGAGGTGCCCCGAAAACAGGGTATTTTCTCTATTAAGGGTCTGTTAAAGAGCTGCCATGACAACATCGCGTTTTCTCTGTAATGTCAATATTAAAGAGGTGCCATGAAAACAGCGTGTTTTCTCTGTCAAAGAGCTGCCATGAAAACAGCGCGTTTTCTCTGTTAAAGAGGTGACATGAAAACCCCGGAAAATTTGATATTTTGAACTTACCAAGCTATTCCTTGTGTCCATCGCATTAAAAATTGTATAATGCCCATGGCTTAAATTATAAAGTATTCCTAAGTAATATATTTATTAACAACCAGGAACTAATGTAGTGTATTATTCATCAGATGGATCACACACGTGTATAAACACACAGTCTAATGGCTTCCTCATTAAATGAATGTATGAATCCCTCTCATCATAGAGCTACCAATATCTGATTGCTTGCCAAGCTAGCTAATTAGAATCCGGGCTGTGAATTCCTAATCTTAGCTCTATTTGATGAATCCTCCTATATATTCACCAGGTAATATGTGATCAGAACATTATTCAAATAATTCCCAATCGCATTCAGCCTACATTTATATTATCATTAATATAGCATAAATGACTAAGTATATTTTTTTAAAGTTATTTAAATAGTATATATAAGGATATCTAAATTTGTTATCACAGATATTTTTCGAATAATATATTAAAAAAACGTGGGTATGTTCTACAGTTACTGAAGTCAGTAAAGTCAGGAATTTGCTTGGTTTATACGTTTGCTGCAGGACAGATTGCTTTAATAGAATATTACAGCTAAGTGTTTGTTTCAATTTCTTAGAATACATTTAACTTTCATATTGAAAGCCATTCACTACTTAAAATTTATCTTTTATACAAAAAAAGTATTTGAAAAAAATTGATCTTGGTGTAATTATTCTTGTTTTTAAAGCAGAATTACTGTAAATATATTCGAGAAGCGACAATATTTTTGTTATTCTTATGTTAAATATATTGATTAATATAGTTTTTTAAGCCTTTTATAATAATACTGAATTTAAATAATTGATTAATTGACGAGAATAAGAGTAATTTTCCACTTGTGTTTTTAGCCAGTGGGAGTGCTATTGTCATCCCATTCAAGCAATTGCTCTAAATGTCTAAATGAGAAAAAAAAAAAAAACAAAGGCAATTATTACGAGACGAATTTTATAGTATATTTGGTTTCCAAATGTTCCGTCAGCTTTTGTAAGCTATATATAGCTTTTGTGGTCGGAAACATTGTTATACCATGGTCAAAAAGTGTAAAGTATCTAGGAATAACTCTAGACAAAAGATAATTATAAACTACTACTATATAAAGCATGTATTAGACCAGTATTGACCTATGCTGCCCTGTTTGGAGCTACACTTCAAACACTAATTATAAACTACTACTATATAAAGCATGTATTAGACCAGTATTGACCTATGCTGCCCTGTTTGGAGCTACACTTCAAACACTAATTATAAACTACTACTATATAAAGCATGTATTAGACCAGTATTGACCTATGCTGTCCTGTTTGGAGCTACACTTCAAACACTAATTATAAACTACTACTATATAAAGCATGTATTAGACCAGTATTGACCTATGCTGCCCTGTTTGGAGCTACACTTCAAACACTAATTATAAACTACTACTATATAAAGCATGTATTAGACCAGTATTGACCTATGCTGCCCTGTTTGGAGCTACACTTCAAACACTAATTATAAACTACTACTATATAAAGCATGTATTAGACCAGTATTGACCTATGCTGCCCTGTTTGGAGCTACACTTCAAACACTAATTATAAACTACTACTATATAAAGCATGTATTAGACCAGTATTGACCTATGCTACCCTGTTTGGAGCTACACTTCAAACACTAATTATAAACTACTACTATATAAAGCATGTATTAGACCAGTATTGACCTATGCTGCCCTGTTTGGAGCTACACTTCAAACACTAATTATAAACTACTACTATATAAAGCATGTATTAGACCAGTATTGACCTATGCTGCCCTGTTTGGAGCTACACTTCAAACACTAATTATAAACTACTACTATATAAAGCATGTATTAGACCAGTATTGACCTATGCTGCCCTGTTTGGAGCTACACTTCAAACACTAATTATAAACTACTACTATATAAAGCATGTATTAGACCAGTATTGACCTATGCTACCCTGTTTGGAGCTACACTTCAAACACTAATTATAAACTACTACTATATAAAGCATGTATTAGACCAGTATTGACCTATGCTACCCTGTTTGGAGCTACACTTCAAACACTAATTATAAACTACTACTATATAAAGTATGTATTAGACCAGTATTGACCTATGCTGCCCTGTTTGGAGCTACACTTCAAACACTAATTATAAACTACTACTATATAAAGCATGTATTAGACCAGTATTGACCTATGCTACCCTGTTTGGAGCTACACTTCAAACACTAATTATAAACTACTACTATATAAAGTATGTATTAGACCAGTATTGAACTATGCTGCCCTGTTTGGAGCTACACTTCAAACACTAATTATAAACTACTACTATATAAAGCATGTATTAGGCCAGTATTGACCTATGCTGCCCTGTTTGGAGCTACACTTCAAACACTAATTATAAACTACTACTATATAAAGCATGTATTAGACCAGTATTGACCTATGCTGCCCTGTTTGGAGCTACACTTCAAACACTAATTATAAACTACTACTATATAAAGCATGTATTAGACCAGTATTGACCTATGCTGCCCTGTTTGGAGCTACACTTCAAACACTAATTATAAACTACTACTATATAAAGCATGTATTAGACCAGTATTGACCTATGCTGCCCTGTTTGGAGCTACACTTCAAACACTAATTATAAACTACTACTATATAAAGCATGTATTAGACCAGTATTGACCTATGCTGCCCTGTTTGGAGCTACACTTCAAACACTAATTATAAACTACTACTATATAAAGCATGTATTAGACCAGTATTGACCTATGCTGCCCTGTTTGGAGCTACACTTCAAACACTAATTATAAACTACTACTATATAAAGCATGTAATAGGCCAGTATTGACCTATGCTGCCCTGTTTGGAGCTACACTTCAAACACTAATTATAAACTACTACTATATAAAGCATGTATTAGGCCAGTATTGACCTATGCTGCCCTGTTTGGAGCTACACTTCAAACACTAATTATAAACTACTACTATATAAAGCATGTATTAGACCAGTATTGACCTATGCTGCCCTGTTTGGAGCTACACTTCAAACACTAATTATAAACTACTACTATATAAAGCATGTATTAGGCCAGTATTGACCTATGCTGCCCTGTTTGGAGCTACACTTCAAACACTAATTATAAACTACTACTATATAAAGCATGTATTAGACCAGTATTGACCTATGCTGCCCTGTTTGGAGCTACACTTCAAACACTAATTATAAACTACTACTATATAAAGCATGTATTAGACCAGTATTGACCTATGCTGCCCTGTTTGGAGCTACACTTCAAACACTAATTATAAACTACTACTATATAAAGCATGTATTAGACCAGTATTGACCTATGCTGCCCTGTTTGGAGCTACACTTCAAACACTAATTATAAACTACTACTATATAAAGCATGTATTAGACCAGTATTGACCTATGCTGCCCTGTTTGGAGCTACACTTCAAACACTAATTATAAACTACTACTATATAAAGCATGTATTAGACCAGTATTGACCTATGCTGCCCTGTTTGGAGCTACACTTCAAACACTAATTATAAACTACTACTATATAAAGCATGTATTAGACCAGTATTGACCTATGCTGCCCTGTTTGGAGCTACACTTCAAACACTAATTATAAACTACTACTATATAAAGCATGTATTAGACCAGTATTGACCTATGCTGCCCTGTTTGGAGCTACACTTCAAACACTAATTATAAACTACTACTATATAAAGCATGTATTAGACCAGTATTGACCAATGCTGCCCTGTTTGGAGCTACACTTTAAACACTAATTATAAACTACTACTATATAAAGCATGTATTAGACCAGTATTGACCTATGCTGCCCTGTTTGGAGCTACACTTCAAACAATAATTATAAACTACTACTATATAAAGCATGTATTAGACCAGTATTGACCTATGCTGCCCTGTTTGGAGCTACACTTCAAACACTATTTATAAACTACTACTATATAAAGCATGTAATAGGCCAGTATTGACCTATGCTGCCCTGTTTGGAGCTACACTTCAAACACTAATTATAAACTACTACTATATAAAGCATGTATTAGACCAGTATTGACCTATGCTGCCCTGTTTGGAGCTACACTTCAAACACTAATTATAAACTACTACTATATAAAGCATGTATTAGACCAGTATTGACCTATGCTGCCCTGTTTGGAGCTACACTTCAAACACTAATTATAAACTACTACTATATAAAGCATGTATTAGACCAGTATTGACCAATGCTGCCCTGTTTGGAGCTACACTTCAAACACTAATTATAAACTACTACTATATAAAGCATGTATTAGACCAGTATTGACCAATGCTGCCCTGTTTGGAGCTACACTTCAAACACTAATTATAAACTACTACTATATAAAGCATGTATTAGACCAGTATTGACCTATGCTGCCCTGTGTGGAGCTACACTTCAAACAATAATTATAAACTACTACTATATAAAGCATGTATTAGACCAGTATTGACCTATGCTGCCCTGTTTGGAGCTACACTTCAAACACTAATTATAAACTACTACTATATAAAGCATGTATTAGGCCAGTATTGACCTATGCTGCCCTGTTTGGAGCTACACTTCAAACACTAATTATAAACTACTACTATATAAAGCATGTATTAGACCAGTATTGACCTATGCTACCCTGTTTGGAGCTACACTTCAAACACTAATTATAAAAAACTTCAAATCTAGCACCCGTAGATACGTACACAAAAGGATTAAACATATCTTACTGAAATACACACACTAGACACCATCCTTCCAATAACGACTAACACAGACTGGATTAAGACATAAAGACGTAAACAATAAGCTACCTACTTATCGTTATCATTAGGTTTGTAAGATAGCGAGAAGAATTCACGCTATTTTTTCTCTCACATTACAATTACTGTACATTAAATATACTATATCTAAGTCCATTTATTATAAATAATTACAATTGAAATTTATAAAAAAAAAAAAGAAAAAAAAAAGCTTTTGTGGTCGAGTCTCAGTGTGTGTTCGGCCTTTACAATTCTTACCCAATCACACTTTCTTGGAAAGGATGAGTCTGAGATTAGGTTGGTAATTAACTCACAGTGAGTTATGTGTTACTTAGTGCTATTTCCTAACAGATAAACTGTGCAACAACTTGTAGTCTTATCTTGTTTCTCAAAGACATTTCACAAACAAGTTCTTTCACAAACAGAATTTGGAGTAAGTATAACATTAAATTTCTTAGCATAGATCGACATGTTAATGTGCCCATAGCTGTCTTCATTTTTGTATTATCGCAAATAAACGCGGTATATACTATCAACGACTAATGGGAAAGATAAAGATGTATTCCCAATTTAAGAGGATTAAGGCGCACTTAACACTCTGAGCCACCCCACTAGGGGTGGTGGCTTTTCTTTAGAAAAAAGAAAAGGCATCAGCCCTATCCAGGCTAGAAAAGGGTGGTAACCTATAGATAACCCGTCCTAAAATTCCTAGTTAATAATAAATGGACGTTAAAATTTAAATAAAATAACGATATACTAGGATTGTGTATTGAGCCTGTTCAAAATCGTTAATCTGTACTTTGTCATAAATTGTGTTCCCTTGCAACGAAACTCGGTATATATCCCTTAGAAATAATGAGTGAAATACATAGCGAAAATGAGCAAAATCGGAACGTGAAGAGGTCACAGTATAACACGAGGAGGTCATTGTTTTAACCGGTTAATGTTCGAATTTATATTAAAAACTATGCCAAAAATCCCTGATAAATGCCCATAAGTAAAAAAAGTTGTCTTTTGATAAAAGAATAGCCATTATCACTATCCTAGCTAGAAAAGGGTGGTAACCTGTAGATAACCAGTCCTAAAATTATGTATAAGTTCACATAAATAAATAAAATTTTAACCTGAACATTGGTTACTATGACAATATCTACTGCTCTGCTAACTTATGAACATACTTAACTCTATTTATATAAATTAAAAAACTTTTGATCATTAAGCTGTTTCATTAGATCATGCACGCACAGAATTAAGAAGTGAAATCGCCATGGCAGCGAAAAACATTGGTAATAAGTAGGGAAGGGATGTTATTGTATTAACGTATTTTTTTCTGATTTGTAAATCGTAAGTATAGTCCGAGAGCCAGCAACGCACTTTTCATGAAGTGTTTTATGCATCTTGAAATTTTGCTATAATGTACATCTTGGATATATAAGAAGGTATATATGTGTTTCCTGGATATACCTTGGAACACCAGGTACTGCGCATAGGAGAAAGGTACAAAACAATATTTCCCAAAAATAGAGTTTTATTCAGAAGCCAACTTTAATGTAAAATTAAGACAATTTTACAATGAATAATAAATATGGCAGACACTTTTAAGGGGTATAACACGTAAAAAAAAAATGTTTTTATTCTAATATTAAATGAGAGTTTTATTCGCGCTGCCATTAAAACCGGAACAGCTGTACAAGATCATGTGAGCAAGAACCAATGAGAGCACAGAAAACAACCAACACTGCGCGGTCGTCTCATGCACTCTTACGGCTATGCGCAATGTATTGCAGTCTATCATAGGCAACATTTATTTTCATGTTTCCTGATAATTAAACCCCACAAAAGTGTCTGCCCTTTTGCAATTATTTTCAAATATGTTTATTGAAGACGCTGTTTAAATCGCAGCATGAATAAAGCACTTCATTTAATATTAAAAATAAAAACTAGGTACTTTGTTTTTTTAATTTTCATTTTAACCCCCTTAAAATGCCTGCCTTATTTATTATTAATTTGAAAATTGCCTTAATTTGCCATTTTTTTCATTAATAATAGTTGGCATCTGAATAAAACCCTACTTTTGGGCAATATTGTCTTGAACCTTTCCCCTATGCGCAGTACCTGGTGTTCCAAGGTATGTCCAAGAATCACATATTATCTACCTAAGAGGTACATTATAGCAAAATTTCAAGGTGCATAAAACACTTCATGAAACGTGCGCTGCCAGCTCTCGGTCTAGTAATTCTGCACGCTTATCCTATTTTAAAGCATTTAAACAGTTCTTATGTTTATATATTTTTATTAGAACTCCATATTTTTACTTATTCTGCCATAAACAAATATTTTTGCTACGTATTTTGATATTCTTTTTATTTTCTAATTGAAGAAATAAAGGGGAAACGGAGAAAAGATATTTGAAGGCATATTGGTAACGGATAGCATTGGAATCATACCTTGAGTAATAAAGAAAATTCAGGTTTTATAAGGAGATACTGAGATTAAATTAAAAATCAATTTAAAAGTCTGTCTAGAAAAAAAAACCCTGGATGGAATGATATCCTGATTATTGGAGACATCCACAGTGGTGTTTAACAGTTGAGTTGAATCCCATGGAGATTGTAGCCTTCAAATATACACCAGTCACTTCAGTAGATGTTGAAAGATCATTCAGTTGCTTCAAAAAGATACCTAGATCAGAAAGGCGTCACGTTTTTGCAAAGAATTTTCAAAAATAATGTTCATCTATAGAAATGTTCAACTTATTTTTTCTCCTTTTATGAGTTCCTAATTTTTATTTATGCCTTATTTTTCAATGTGTTATAGAGTTTTCGTTTTTTTTTTTTCTATACATTTTCAACTTTTGTTCTTTCTATTTATAATAACCGTGTTCCTACTTATTATTTATGCTTTTCTATTTAATATTTTATAGTGTTTTAGGTATTTGTTTACTAAATATTTTCACTTTTTTATTACACATTTCATTATGAATAGTTACATACGTATGTAAATATTTTGAATTTTATTTTACATGAACGTCCGTTCCCTAGTAATAAGATTAAAAAGTAAAAATAAATAATGTCAGTGTTATACATTTTTATATTATTTGAACAGAATTAGTAATAATATCTGTTTTGTTTAATTAGTTCCATATGAAGGTATATTCATTTGAAAATAATTTGTAGGCTGGCTTGGAAGATAGTTGGCTGGCGAGAGGACAAACGTGAGTGTAGACTAGCCCTTCCGGCAGCTGGGTTCATTGTCTGGAAGACTGCCTGCGGTGTCTTCTCCCTGACGAGAAGGGGAGGGGCGAGAAAACGGAGAGTGAGAATGTGTGAGTGAATGAGAAGCAGTTAGTGAGAGAAGGAGAGGAAGAGGTGTGCACCCAATCCGAACTCTATGCTAAACAATTCTAATTTAGTTGAGAAACAGGAGTCTCTGGATAGGAACGCCATCTTCCAGCATACTACAACTTTCTTGAGGGCTCTTCTTGAGAGCTCTCCAACCTTCTGGGGGTCGTTGGAGATTTTGAATGTGATACAGTTTGGAGAGGTGTTCAATCAGAATTCGACTTACTGTGTATTCAAGGAAACACACGGACACACTAATCTAGCACTTAATAGCAGAATGGTACCTAGTACATCGAACTAACTTTATCTTGATGAAGTCAAAGAATGATTGGGATTCGGCTAATATCAATGTCAGATCTTCACAAAAAAAATTCCATATTGCGAACGTTTCATGGCCATGAGTCCTAAGGCGTGTGCAATCCGTGCCTAAGGTGGGCTTGATTCTCACTAGGGGTGATTGCTTTTCTTTCGATCAGTCCTAACCTGGCTATAAAAGGTTGGTAACCTCTAGATAACCCGTCGTAAAATTCGTTGCTAATAATAAATGGACGTGCCAACGGCCATAGCCACGTTCAATACACCGGTTCCCGCAGATCACCGAAGTTAAGCAACGTCGGGCGTGGTCAGTACCTGAATGGGTGACCGGCCACGTGCTGTTGGCATTATAAAAGGGTGGCAACCTAAAGATAGCCCGGCGCTAATGGCCAAGTTGTAGATGCGCCGTTAAAAAAAAAAAAAAATAAAAAAAAAAATAAAAAATAAATAAATAAATAAAAAATAAATGGACGTTAAAATTTAAGTTAAAAACCAAATTAAAATAGAAAGCGGACATGGATTGGCAATTAGCTGAAAAAGGATAGAGTACCTGAAGAGAATTGCCAACTCGAGAGTTCGTGTGATGCGAGAAGGAGAGACTTCCTCTAAAACACAAGGAGACGAACGAGAAAGGGAGAGCATTGTATTTAGGTGGCCAGCCGGCACTGAAAGTTACGAAGCACACTAGACTTTGTCACTGTGTCGCAGTGAAAGCACACGACGTTCCACTACGAGATTGCTTTCGGTAACGCTCTTCCGTGTCTCCTCTCTGGAGTATACTTTACAGCTGTATCAGACAATAACCATTTTAAAAAAAAGTCCATCACGTAGGAGCTGCATTGCTAAGCACATTCCTCAGAAACGTTGCGTGATGCAAGTAGTAACTCCCTGCCGTGTCACCTCTCTGGAGTGTAGTTTACAGCTACCTGTAGACAGCCCAGCGTTAATAGCTTTAATGTTGATACGCCGTTAAACACACACACACACACAAAAAAAGCAATGGGGTGGAACAAGACGAGAGATACCGGTTTGGTGACCATAGGTGGTAGTGCACGATGTATTCCTAAATCATTTGATTCAGCTAACCTCCATAAAAACTAAATAAAAATTAATAGTTATGACCTTGTATACTTCTAATGAACAAATGACTCAATTATAAATTTTTATTTTAATTTGTATACCGGATTAAACCCAATCTTCTAATGTTACGATTTAGTTTTATTTTACAACACCTTGGTTGGACACCATGACTACTACGTTCCTTGCACATACATTACAAAAATAAGTATGGGAAAATAAGTAGTTTGGGCCTGGAGTAAACCCCCCTTCAGATTAACTGATTTCGCTGGTTAACGAACACGACCATATAGAAAATAAGGAGTTATACAAGACAAAAACTCTCCAAGTCGAAGACACCTAATTTGTGATTGTGAAATCATAAACTGATGTTCAGCAAACCCTTCACGTTTAACTTATAAGCGAAACAAACGAAGAAAGTGAAGAGTTAAGAACAATGTAGGAAAGCAGCCCCATTTTACTGACAAGAGGAGTATACAGTGGTGGGATCACCAATCAGGCCCATTTTGTTTCAGATTCAAAAAGCAGACCATATTTTTAAGAAAATTGAACAAATTTAAACGAAATTTTCAGTCAATAAAGGCTCCAAAGTTACACATAATCAATCAATTGGGGTGTTTATACGTGTTCTGGAATCAACGCTATAAAAAAAAATTACTTGAAATGATATTTTTATTTTGAGAACCATTTCTTAAAAGTATCTTATTAGATAATACATTAGTTATTGTTATGGTTAGACAAAGAAAGCTTTATTTTTTCAAAGAGCACAAGTAAGTAAAAATCCAATTATCTCAAGGCGAGATATTGAATTTCAAAACGTCCCATACATTTTTCGCTCAAATATTTTTAGGTTCTTCCGAACTGCGAAAATTTTTTATTTTTTGTTTTACATTATTTTTACCTTATTAGGGGTTGTTGGGGTGCTGATTTTAAATATGTTATTATTTTTGGAACAAGTATTACCAAATCGTTCATTGTTATCGGTCCCTCGACACTGTTTCTTCTAAAATGTATAACATTGAGTAGATTATTTGAATTTTTGGACCCAAAGGGAAAATTAAGAAAGAAACGAACTTAAGAATATTGCCATCAATGAAATTAAATTAGCACTGAAGGAGCCAATCGGAAATTAAGTGGATAAAAACTAATAATATTTTTTAAAAGTACCTATTTAATTATGAAAATTAATACTAATGAAGAATGAGAGCTTAGAAAATAGGGCGGATGGTAGGAAAAAGAGAGAAAAACTACCCCTATGATATAGAAATGATGATTGGAAATACACGATACCGGAGGTGTCTATGACATGGCTGATTGGTAAAGGACCCTGGACAATTGTTCATCCGCTAATTGGGTTGTCAGGTTAAAGGAGGTTATCTCAGGTTATCTCTAGACGCCTTTAATCAATTCGACAAGTGGAAATACATCATCTACCTATGGCATCATATTTCTATGTCGATAGTGGAGAAAAAGAAGAATTAAGAAGAGAGGCGAGATAAATAGTTGTTTTTGCGGATTGTTTGAGTAGTCAGCATTGCATTGGATACTTAATGTGTGTGTGTATATATATATATATATATATATATATATATATATATATATATATATATATATACACACATTAAGTATCCAATGCAATGCTGACTACTCAACTATTTATCTCGCTTCTCTTCTTAAATCTTCTTTTCTCCACTATCGACATAGAAATATGATGCCATAGGTAGATATATGTATATGTATATATATATATATATATATATATATATATATATATATATATATATATATTGATGCAAACAAGAATAAACATCATTTTAAATTTGACGAGGTGAAAATACTGGATAGGTGAAAAATATATCAAAAGTAAAAGTTAAAGAAAACCTATTTGTTTTGGTAGACTCTCAACGTCTGGGTTATCAGTGTCTGGTGTCTATTTTTTTTTCGGTACTAATTTCTAAGAAAATCAATTAAAAAGAAAGTGAGAAATCCTTTGGTAGAGGGAGGTAAGGAGTAATTGCGCTCCCACACCGGACCCCGAGCTCGCCGCGGCGCCACTAGCCGTACTGCGGGGACAAGGTTTGCCATCTGTACATCTAGCGGTCCACTGGCGGTATGCTGGCGGCCAAGCCTGGGGCTGAGGGTGAGCATGGTTTGACCAGGGCACCCTCCAGGCCGGCATCCGATTATCCTCAAAGCCAAGAAATGGCTGGTGATTGTTATTTAAGATTTAAAAAAAAAAAATGTTGTTAGTTTTTGACTTATTTATTTGTGACATTTACTAGTTATAAGTTAAATCAGTTCGAACTTATTCCTAATTATTTTTTATAATGCATGCTGCGGAAGGATGAAACAAGTTAATCATATACAATCTAGTCGAAAGCTTGTGTTTATAAAAATATATAATTAAGATGATGAATTCTGGAGCAATTCAAGTTTCGAAGACTATTTTGAATCAATTTTACACGCTGCGAAAGCACGTGCTATAGTGTAGAAAGTGAAAGTTCCCCGAAGCAATTATAGCTGAAGGCAGCCTTTGAAGGAGGCAGAATTGAGTAATGTTCCTGAAATGATCTTCTAATGTCCGAGATAAAAGTTTATTTCTTCCTACTCGACAAAGTACTCCTGTGAGTTTCAGGAATACAATGTGACGGCTGGAATGTTAAGTCCCATATATATGAATAATAATTTATTAATATATAGGGCCAAGCTGCTATTTGATCCCAGATCCTACTGAACGAAACTCGGGAGCGTGGCCAATTGTTTTTATTTGGCTTCATATGACTCCATGCCAATTTAATTAATCCAAAGAAATCTAAAATCAGTCTTATTTATCTGAAACCAGTTAATGTTAATATGATACAAGGTTTTATTTCAATTTATTAATCCATTGTACAATATATATATGTATATATATATATATATATATATATATATATATTTGTCTGTTCGCGGTCTAGCACAGCGAATAATGGTCCGATTTTGATGAAATTAGGTTCGAAATTCTTTTGTCTAATTTGAAAGGTCAAGTACGTTAACCACCAGAATTCGCCCACTGTTTTTGGAGCGAAATTCGCGCGAAAAAAAAGTTGTTACGCTTACTTCATATGCTTGCAAGTACTCGTTTTATAGGTTTATTGACCCAGAAAAACGAATGAAACCATTTTTAAGACAATAGCTTTAACCGGCGCTAATAGCCAAATAGTTGATGCGCCGTTAAAAAAAAAAAAAAAAAATAGCTTTAACCGTTTTGGAGAAAATTGGAAAAATATTTGTTGAATTAAGATTTTGGTTTGGGTACTTAGATTCATGGGATTTATTTTCTGCATGTTTGAAATTCATATAAACTTAGTCGTTTAAATTTTGGTTACGCTTGGAGTTAAGGAAGGATTAGAATCAAATATTTTATTTTTAGACATGAAAAGTTTTGGGAACTTCGTATATGTTCCTATATCTCGAAAAGCGTTGGGAATCTTGGTAAGCGCAAGGTTTACCTTTCGAAAGCATACTAAATGCTCTATAAAAAAGATTCTGAAGTAATTTTCGATTAGGTGATGTCAATCGGAGAAATAAGTGCTTA
Organism: Gonocerus acuteangulatus; assembly: GCA_946811695.1. Lineage (NCBI taxonomy): Eukaryota > Metazoa > Arthropoda > Insecta > Hemiptera > Coreidae > Gonocerus > Gonocerus acuteangulatus. The sequence continues at coordinate 126,797,032 of OX328123.1, read as the reverse complement.
AAACTTCAAATGTGTTTTTTTTTTGTTCTTTTGAATGGGTTTTTGTAGTTGTTTAGCTCACTTTTTTAATTGTTCTTTTTTTAATTGGATTTATTTGTAGAATTAGTACTATATTAGAAGAGTACAAGGAAATGTAAAAATTTTGATATTTTTCAATGTATTGAAAAAGTGAGATTAGTATCTCTATTAATGATAAAAGGTGCTGCCTTACCCTTCCAAGTAAGGTCATAAAAGCTTTTCATGAAAGATAGAACCAAAATAATAACTGTTTCTATTTTAATCTTTCCAAATGAGACTACCAGAAGAAGAGGAAGGCCAAGGAAAAGATGGCTGGAGGATGTTGAGAGCGACTTAAAAATACTCGGTGTGAGAAATTGGAAAATAGCGCGAAGAACAGGAATGATTGGCATGCTATTATACAGGAAGCCAAGGCCCACCCCGTGCTGTAGGACCGCATAGTAAGTAAGTAAGGTTACTAAATGAAAAATGAAACTCAATAAGGAATTGTTTCACGGGAATCCTTACATGCCTGAGGATGTAACTGTGGCTACTACAGACCGTTGGAAGCGGCTATCTTGAAACAGGTAGATAGTATCGTGGATTCTCCCCTGGTTTATGTAATGGCGCGGTAACGGTCGTCCTGGCTGGAGTCATTTCCTTTGTCAGGCGCTGTGGGTGTCTTCCCGGTTCCTCCAGTTCGGCAGAATACTTCCACGTTCTTCTCTGAACGATCACACTTTAGTCAGATGATTAAAAGGGCAATGTATTCTTTGTGACGAGTTTCCTCGTGCCTATAGGGAGGAAACCTCGCTAATGGCGTAGACTCCACGATGAAATATGTCAGTAATGACAAAAAATGAGGAAAATGGACGAAACATTTTGGTTTTGTGGGATCTAAATTGAAGTTGAAAATTACCTTTCGCATTTTAAAAATTCATGCAAACAAAGATTTATTTACGTTTGGAGTTATTTTGCATATCATTTTAACTCTCGCTGCGGCTGTAATTTTTTTGGGAATACCTCAGAACTGGGTGCATTTATTGTTTGAATTTTTCATGTAGACATTTGTTTTCATAAAAAATTCATATAAAATCTTCCAGTCAGCCGATTTGCAAACGGAAAACACTGTTGGAAAGCCCTAACAATACTGAAGGCAACTGTCTTTACCTGGAGCTGTAAAAGTGAATCCTCTCCATTTAGAGCCTTTTGAATCGAAAGGGAAAAGTAATGGATGAGTGTCCTTCCGAAGGGAACTCGTAAGCGGATAGGATCGCTAGTGTCCTTACGTAATGACACTCGCAGCGAAAGTCTTAAATATGAAAAATAACTCGAAGAAAATCGTGGTAAGTGGACTATAATAATTTAAAACTCAAAAATAGATTTACAAAATAGCGTTAAGCGACTTTTCGATAGGACAATCTTATCCGAAAAAAAAAACAATAGTTGCACTTTTGAAAGTGTCCCGTATTACTTTTTAATTCTAAGCTTTCAAAATCAAACCTAAAATAAGCATTTGTTAGATCTAAGTTTTATATACCTCACTCCTCTAGATCTACAGGGGAAACAGAGATTCACTATAGAACTATTCCATCTATTGTTTCAGATAGATATAATAGTTCTAATCCCGCATGCGCGAAATTCTGAGGGAAATATTACGGTTCCGCCATTAGCATTTCCATCACAATGAACAAAAAGCTACTTTAAACTCAATAACAACTGATTGTGTCTCGTTTAGGATCAGGGAAGGCTTTGAGAGGTCAGGCAAGGGAAATAGTGTTTAATATTTTTCCATACTTAGCCAAAGCTAGGGCTAAAACCAATTTGTTATAGCATGTTCAAATAGATAGTTTAGTTAGAGGGAAAAGGACATGGCTTATATTCACCGTGCTGGAACTTCGGTAAAAATTCTCTCTGTTATAATCACATCCCTAGGAGGTCTAAAACGTTTTTAGTCTTAGCTTTGGATAAGTATTGATAAATATTAGACACTATTTCCTTTGTCTGACCCCTCAAAGCCTTACCTAGTCTTAAAATAGACATAATCAGTTTTTATATTGTTTCACATATCGTGTTGTTTGTTCCTTGTAATGGGAGTTTGCAAATGATGGAATTGTTGGGTATATTTCCCACAAAATTTCGCACCTGTGGTATTGAACTTTTCCGCCTATTCGAACAGACTATAGTACATTTCAATACGATGTGCTTGTTAAGGCGTTAATGCTCAGTTCATAGGGCTGTAGATTCGACTTTAAATAAGGTCGGTGGCTTTTTATTTCGAAAAGGGGTTAGAATAAAGCGGTTATCAATAGATTACCTGCTTGATGAAATTGTAATTATGAATAGGCAATAAAATATAAATAAACAAAAGGAATTTGGAGAAGAAAGTGTTTATCATTGCTAATGAGGATTTTTAACTGTATAATGAGTTCTTCAATACAACTCGTGAAGTGGGATCGTTTTTGTCTTTGTATTAATCGTCTGTTATGCTATATTCTTTTGGAACTATCAGAAATTGAAGAAGAGGAAGAGTATATTTTTGTAACAGCCTGTAAATATGCCTCCAGAGGTTGGAACTGCATACGGATTGTAATCTCGTGCGGATATAATCCGTCAAGAAGTGACTAGAACGAAGCTTTGCTTACTACCATAGCATGACGGTTCCAGTCGACCTAGCTCTTCATATGATACTCATCAATTTCATGATGTTTGTACCCCTGATATGTGGCCAAGATAGCAGCATAATATTGGAAAGAGTACAATTTCTGAAAAATGTATCAACGAAAGTACAATTAATTTAATTAAGACGTCGGGTGGCATTTAAGTTTCGTTTTTTCTTAACGGTATGTCGACTTCATGGACTATTAGGGCCCTCAACGTTCCTTTCGGGAACTGAAGAACTCCGTTAAATTTGCTATTGTTTCTATTATACAGACTATGCATATCCGCGGGCCGATAGTAATGCAATTTGGCATTATCTTAACGGAATAAATAAATTTCTTGACCAGCAGAATCCACCTTTCACGTTTTTGTTCTGGGCATCACTTGCCGATGAAGTAAATCATTAATAAGATAGATTAAAAGATGCTATATTTCGATCAAAATTTCGTTTCATTGAAGGCGAAATATTAATAATTGCTAGTCTAAGCTTTCCGAATTACACAATGTATAAGACTTTAGAGCCTTCTGCTCAAATTCAGGAACATAAATATGCTTTAGCTCCTCCCGACAAACCTATGTAATGTACTGTATAACATACACTTTCCTTCTTTATTTGGCCACCCCGCCAGCGCAAACGTCAGCGGACACTTTTTTGTAATTTTTTTTTTTTTCTTCAGTTTCACAATTGATATATTTATGTTACTATCAAGCACTTCCATGATACGGAGTCTGATGATGGAAATTTCTTACTGAAAGGGGTTTTGCTGCGCCAATATTGCACATGAAGAGGCCTCTGATTTATCCAAAGAATTTAAGAATTTTTATAATGGATATTAACGTATGTTGAAAGGACTAAACACATGGGCTCAAAGTAATTATAAAAAAATGAATGGGCGCTAATGGCCAAGATTTGTCGATGCGCCGTAATAAAAAAAAAATAAAAAAAAAATATAATAAAAAAAATAAAATAAAAAAATAATATGAATGAATGTTGAGAAGGCAGAAGCTCAGTTTTTTTACTGATAAATTGGATAGTTGAAAAATAAGTACACATAGACTTTGTTGTAATGTTATATCATTTATTTTTGTTGCAGGTGAGTTATTTATTTGGTTGAAAAATGTGAAGTCTATTGAGATGTTTACCTCTTGAAACGCAGAAGGCTGTTGTGGTATGTTATTACGGATGAAATATTATTTGTACTTTTAGCGCGGTTCCTCCCTCCCCCATAGGGAGGAACCCCGCTTATAGGGTTGATACAATGAAACAATCCGGAAGTGCCGACTAGAAAATTTCGCGTTTCAGAACCCCTAGAGACCGAAAATAACGGTGGTTCAAATTTGTATATATATATATATATGTATATATTTATTTATATATATATATATATATATATATATATATATATATATATATATATATATATATATTTGTCTGTTCGCTCTCTAGCTAGAAGACGAATGGTCCGATTTTGATGAAATTTGGTACAAAAATCCTTCGTCCAATTTGAAAGGTCAAGTTCGTTAACCAGCAAAATCCGCCTACTGGAAGATGGCGTTTGGGGTGAAATTGGCGCAAAAAAAATCGTAACGCTTACGTTTTTGAGTTCATAAGCTTCTAAGTACTCGTTTTATATGATTCCTGGGCTAGGAAAATGAATGAAACCATTTTCAAGGCGATAGCTTTAACCGTTTTCGAGAAAATTGGAAAAATATTTTTTGAATACCGTTTTTGGTTTGGGTACTTAGAATCATGGGATTCAGTTGAAACATTTTCTGCATGTTGTACTTTCATCAAAACTAATATGTTGAAATTTTGGTTACGTTTGGAGTTAAGGAAGGGTTAGAATAAAATATTTTATTAACAGACTTAAAAAGTTTTGGTAACTTTGTATATTTTCCTTAATATCTCGAAAAAGGTTGAGAATCTTGGTAAACGAAAGAATACCATTAGAAAGCTTACTAAATGCTCTACAAAAAAGGTTTTGATGAAAGTTTTGATTAGGCGATGTCAATCGGAGAAATAAGTGCTTAAAACATTAAAGTAATTGATTTTGCTTATTCGGACTGTTCTTTTTGTCTGTTTTTATTCCTTGTTATTTTTTAATTGCTTCTAGTTGGATAATGTATTTTACAATGAAACAGATTAGGCAAAATAAGAAAAAGAATTCATTGTTAGAAATATAGCTTGCCAAGAGAAAAAGATTCGTTGACGTCTTTTGAATATTTTCAATTGCCTTTATGCTGTTGGTTTTTTTATTTTATTTTTTAATTGATTTTATCTGTAGAATTATTACTATAGTAAAAGAACACAGGAATGTGTGAAAATATTTGATATTTTCCAATTCATTGAAACGTATGAAATGAAGTATCGGTAGAAGAGGATTCTAGGGTCTTGCGGCCCTGACCCCAGGTATAGCCATAAAACCCTTTGAACAAAGGCCGAGGAAAATATTATCTGTTTCTATTCTATGCTTTTCAAATGAGAATAGGGATATGAACAGGAACCGGGGTCTCCCGTGGTCTAATGGCTAGCGCCTTGGATTCATAAGCGGGAGATGGTGGGTTCGATTCCCAACCTCCGGCAGGAATTTTATCATCCCACGGCTCGCTGGTGAAATTCCTCGCTACACCCTGGAAAAAAAAAAAAAAAAAAAAAAAAAAAAAAAAATTCTGAATACCCAAAATGGAAATAAGTTTTCTAGCCGGCAATTATGGATTGCGTCATAAGGCAACCTCATAAGCGGGTTTTCCTATAGAGGGAGGGATGAAACGTGTTAAAATTTAGTTTAATAAACTGTCATCAACGAAATCCAATTACCTCCATCTTTGCAATGATTTTTAAGGATATACTACTGAATGATTTTTAAGGATATGCTACTGAATGATTTTTAAGGATATACTACTGAATGATTTTTAAGGATATACTACTGAATGATTTTTAAGGATATACTACTGAATGATTTTTAAGGATATACTACTGAATGATTTTTAAGGATATACTACTGAATGATTTTTAAGGATATGCTACTGAATGATTTTTAAGGATATACTACTGAATGATTTTTAAGGATGTGCTACTGAATGATTTTTAAGGATATACTACTGAATGATTTTTAAGGATATGCTACTGAATGATTTTTTCCTTTATTGTCTTGTAAAATCACGCTAGATTAGGGTAATTGGTTTAAGTCAGCCTCCGCCTCGTTAGGGAAACTAATTGCTACGCGTCAGTCAGTTCGCCACATTGGTAATGAAGGATTATTCCGACCTGATCTTAGCGGAGGGAATTGTTAATAAGTTCAAATCTTCTATGAATAATTGAACACAACAACCACCGATGAAAAATAATTATAGGAGCCCATTTTACATGAATGGTAACAAAAGAATTTCAAATTTGTTTTTGAACTATGATTTGGCTGCATTGAAGGGGAAAAAAATGAAATATTATTTTTTATGGACCTGTGAGAAGAACATTACGCATGCATTCTCTGTTTTCACAATCGAATTAAGTCGTGGGTTCGATTCCTATTAGGGTTGGTGTTTTAAAAAAAATAAAGTTTGACTCGCAGGTACTGCCTCATCTTAGAACGTTTACGCTTCTTATCTGTAGAGTGATTTGGAAATCCTGGAATAAATATAGGCTCTATGTTGTGAAAAATTTAAATACCTTCTCCAATGAAATCTAGAAGAAAATATATGTTTTAGGCTCAACTAACTTACAGTAGCGGAAGTTCCTCCTTGTTGTGAAAAATTGAAACACCTAGACAATGGAATCTTTTTTTTTTTTTTTTTTTTTTTTTTTTTTTTTTTTTTTTTTTTTTTCTTTTTTTTTTTATAATAATAAAGCGTTTATAAAAATCTGCACAAATTATATATAAGTAAAGTATGATCTCACATAATGAGAATACAGAACAAAAGAAAAAAAAATAGTACATACTTAAATTGAAATGAAATCTTAAAAAAGAGTTTGATTTTGGGCCCCACAAACTAACAATTGCTGAACTTGCACACTTTGACTTACCTTCGGAAAGCTGTACGACAAAAAAGAAATATATATATATATATATATATATATATATATATATATATATAGGTGGTATATGTCTCATTTTACGTATCAGAATTTACTAGCAAATTAAAATGAATCCTAAAATCAATTAAAAAATAAGCATTAAAAAAACAAGAAATAAAACACAAAGAACCGTTCATAGCAATGAAACTAACGCTTTTGAAGTTTTAAGCACTTTTTTCTCCGACTAAAATCGTCCCAATTTACAGTTAGTCAGGAACTTTTTTTTTTTACAGAATTCATAAAGAATTAGAATGGTCACCTTCCACTTACCACAATTTCCTAGGGATTTTCGAGATGTTCGAGAGAAAAAATAGGAAGAACCACAAACTGTATAATTGCATGTCTGAATAAAATAATTGTTTTTTACTACTTCCCTTGTTTGTGTCAATGTCAAACGTCTGGAACAATGTTCAAGTGAAGCAATCGTTCCTGAATTTATGGAGTTGACCAACTGATATCACCTTTCGTAGTCACTCACTTTAAATTAATTAAAGGTTGGAATCTGCAAACCTTTACAAGTTATTCGGCCATAACGCTAGGCAACATAAAGGTAAATTTATTCCTGTTAATAATACAAAAGCCCTTTTTTTTATTGTTGTTCGAAGGAACGAAGTTATCCTGCTCAAAATATAACTAACGAGACATATGCAGTAGTGTATTGCCGAAACTATTTGGCCTCTTTAAGTCGGTGCTAATCGCCTAGAAGTCATAAGAAAAAAAAAACAACTATTCGGCTTCTTTCAGTAATACGCCTGCCTCTATCGGAACAAAACGAGGAGAGGAGTTCTTGAATAGTCGGAGAGCTGGTACTGCGCGTAGGGGGAAGGTGCAAAAAAAAAAATATGTTCCAAAAAGGTGTTTTATTCGGAAGCCAAAAATCTTGAATGTAAAATTGAGAACTTTTACTATGAATAGTAAATAAGGCTGATACTTTTAAGGGGGCTGACATCTAAAAAAAAAACAAAAAAAAAATTGTTTTATTGACGCTGCTATTTAAACGCCGTTTTCGATAAACATAATTGAAAATAATTACAAGAGAGCAGACACATTTGAGAGGTTTGAAAATAAATGTTGTAAATAAACCCCCAAAAAGTGTCTGCCCTTTTGTAATTATTTTCAATTATGTTTATTGATGACAGTGTTCAATTCGCAGCTTGAATAAAGCACTCTATGTAAAATTAAAGAACACATTTTTTTTTTTTTTTTTTACATGATAAACCCACTTAAAAGTGTCTGCCTTTTTTATTATTCATTGTAAAATTGCGTTAATTTTACATTAAAGATTGTTGGCTTGTTAATAAAAACCTTTTTTTGGACTACATTTTTGCACCTTTCCCCTAATTGCAGTACCTGGTGTTAACTTCTCAAGAGATGCACTAGAGAAAATTTTAAGGTGCTTAAAACACTTCATGAGACGTGCTTTTATTTTAAATTAAATAAATTATTTAAAAACGAAAGGTGTACTGTTATATCGACCCCCTTTCCATTGAAAGAAACAAAAAGAAAGTGTAATATTTATTTGGTAATAATTTAAGCGAAAGACATAGGCATTAAAAGAGCCGGTTTTTAGTGGCATTTATCTTCACGCACCCCTATCTTCGAAAAGTCCGACTCGCAGGAACTGCGTCATCTTAGCGCGGTTACGTACTCCGGAAGAAATGGAATAGATTAGCATCACAAAACACAGGAAACTGACAGTAGCCAACTTACACAGAAGCGGATAACTCTTAACCTATATAAGTCAATACAATTATGTACTGAAAACGTATTTACTCTTCGAATACTGCTGAAATGGCTCTATTCTAAAAAAAACAAAAATTCGTTGTCATTTTAAGTATCTTGTTTTACTAGCAAATTAGTTTTCCTGTAATAATCAACTGTAAATATGTGCTTCATAGCAAATAAAAGTCCATTCACTGGGTTAAATGTTTCTATAAAATAAGAAATAATGATAACTTCAGTTGTAGCAGGAGGAAGGTTGTATAAATAGGAGAATTCAAAACAAACCTGCCATCATGGTTAGCCACAGCCATCTTGATTACCAGAGCCACTCCAAACTTATTACATTACCTTTTATAGTTTCTGAGCTTATTTTACTACAATACTAAACAACTCTTTAGAAAGTTGTTTTCTTTTGCAAAACCATTGCAGACATTTTCAAATATAACAGTGTAATGAAATTACATTCTACTCTTGATCATTTATTCGATGTTGAATGATCATAAAATCAATTTTGAAATCAAACTAGTTCGTCACTTTGTCAACTGATAAGTGAAACTATTTGTTTGTTTAATAAATAAAATAACATATTCTTTATTATTATTTTATTTTATATCGGGCGAAAGGTTGTTAAAAAAATAAATATATTAAACAAAAATCGGCGCTAATGGCCTAGTTGTCGGATCGCCGTAAAAAAAAAGTCCGATCCGCAGGAACTGCGTCATCTTAGCGCGGTTACGCCTCGAAGAAATGGAATAGATCAGCATCACAAATCACAGGAAACTGACAGTAGTCAACTTACACAGAAGCGGATAATTCTTAATCTTAAGCGGATAAGTCAATACAATTATGTACTGAAAACGTACTTACTCTTTGGCTACTGCTGAGAAGGCTCTATTCTAAACAACCAAAAATTTCTTGTCATTTTAAGTATCTTGTTTTACTAGCAAATTCGTCTTACTGTTATAATCAACTGTAAATACGTGCTTCATGGCGAATAAAATTCCATTCTGTCGAGGGTTAAATCTTTCTATAAAATAAGAAATAACGATAACTTCAGTTGGAGGCTATGAGGAAGGTTATATAGATAGGAGAATTCAAAACAACCTACGTCATCATGATTAGCCACTGCCGTCTTGATTACCACAGCCACTCCAAACTTATTATCAATACCTTTCACCGTTTCTTAGCTTATTTTACTGCAATACTAATTTTACTTATAAATGCAATTTAAAAGTAGAAACAACCAATTCAAAAGTGAGATAAAGAAAGAGAAAAACCATTTTAAAACAACAAAACAAACACCTTTTTAGTAAGCATTCGAATGGTCACTTTCCACTTATTACGATTTCCCAACCGTTATCGAGATATTTACGAAAAATGTATGGAGATCCGAAAACTTTTCATGTCTATTAATAAAATAGACATTAAATTATTATAGACATTAACATACTGACAACATCAGACGTATGTACAGCATTACATGCACAGGTCCTCCAAGAATGGGAATGAGACTGGCAGAGATCAGACTCGAAATTACGAGAAATTAAAAACATTACGAAAGCCTAGGCAAATGAACACCGCATCAGGCGTGAAGAAGTGATTTTGACTAGGCTTCGTATTGGACACTGCCATCTAACCCATTCTTATTTAATGGAAAACAAGCAGAGGCCAACCTGTGCAAGTTGTAATGAGACTTTGACTGCTAGACACATACTGACAGACTGTAGACTGCGTACTGACTTAGACATTCCTCACGACCTTCACGACTTACTGACTCAAGGTAGTCCATACATCCACAAAATACTTAAACATTTTAAAACTTTAAACATATACAACAAAATATAAATAGTATTTACCAGAACTTACTTATTCTAACCACCCTTTTATTATAATTATTTATATATATATGTATATATATATATATATATATATATATATATGTATATATATATATATATATACATATATATATAATATTTATTTATTTTTTATTTGTTTTGTTTATATTTATTTAGTGTTCAGATACAAACAAACAATGCAATAATTTCTATTACCTGTTCAATTTATTTATTTTTTCTTCTTATTTTTATTTTTGTTTGAATGTACATTTATGTCTATGTAGACATCAATGAATTATATACATATATAAATGTATAAGATTTATGAGCATACTTGCACAACAGGAAATCACTAAAATAGTTTGTTTATCTAATACCTAATGTTGTGGTACTGTTTTGTTTACTTTTTGTTCTTCTTTTTCTTTTTTTTTTTGACTGGACAAGGAACGTGTGACCAACTTTATCATGAGCTCATCGCTATCATTACGAAGCTCATCATAAAATAAATAAATAAATATTAATAAAATAATTTTTTTCGCATACTTCCTTATCTCCAAATATAACCAAAATTTAAACATCTTAGTTGGGACTAATTTCCAAGATGTAGAAAATATTTCAATTGAATCCCGCGATTCTAAGTTCTCACAAAAAAATAATGACTTACAAACACATTGATTCCACTTATCTCAGAAACGGTTAAAGCTATCACCTTGAAAATGGTTTCATTCGTTTTCCTAGGCCAAGAAACCTATAAAACAAGTACCTGCAAGCATATGAACTCAAAAACGTAAGCGTTACGATTTTTTTTGCGCGAATTTCGCACCAATCACTATCTTCTAGTGGGCGTATTCTACTGGTTAACGAACTTGACCTTTCAAATTAGACGACAGATTTTTGTACCAAATTTCGTCAAAATCGGACCATTTTTGAGCTTGCTAGAGAGCGAACAGACAAGCATATATATAAATATATATATATATATATACAAATTTTAGCCACCTATTTTTTCGTGATCTATAGGGTCTGAAACGTGAAGGTTTCTAGTCGGCACTTCCGGATTGCGTCATGAGGTCAACATGATAAGCGGGTTCTCCCTAGATAGGGAGTAACCGCGCTAAAAAAAAAAAAAAAAAAAAAAAAAATATTATATATATATATGTGTGTATGTATGTGTGCGTGCGCACGCGTGTGTGTGTGTTTTTTTAAATTCTTTAAAATCTGAATTCTGATTCTTCCCTCAAAATAGTTTGTTGCTGACACTATTTCCATCTGCAGATGTTTTGAGTGTCATTATTTAAGGACTGTATTACGTATATTTTAAACGTTAACACACAACCCAAGGGAAGGGCGTCATGTTTCCGATAACATCAGAGCTTTAACAGTTTGTAAAGACAATAAACCCGATTGTAAATAACACCTTATCAAGTGTATAGAGGTGTGTTTAATGATAAGATTAATTTTTCTGTCACCGACTAAAAAGTGGCCTTCTGGCGTAGGAAAAAGTAGATTTATTGTGCAGTTTGTTGTAAAATCATCAAGAGCTATTTTAAGAATTTAGAAAGCGACTTTTGCGACTTAATGCATTCAGGTTTTCATTTTTTAGCGCGTTTCATTCGACTTAATGCATTCAGGGTTTCATTTTTTAGCGCCTCCATCCGTAGAAGTGACCTCGTTTTGGACCCTTAAGTCACGAAAATACCATTGGTTCAAATATGCATCAGACGGTCCAATAATGATGAAATTTAGTACGAAAATACTTCAAACGCGAGGTTCATAAAGTCAAGTTCGTTCACCACCAATTCTACCCAACAGTTTCGAAATTCGCATGTCAAGAAATTCGCTATGCGTTAATAACTTTCTACTTTGCTTTGCTCGTTTTATAACTTTTTTTACGTGGTAAAACCATTTATTTTTTACCATTTTGGAGAAAAGTCAAGACTACTACAATTTTGGTCAACGGCCATAGCTGTGTTGAATACACCAGTTCCCGTTGATTAATGATGTTAAGAAATATCGGGCATGACCTGTACATTGAATGGGGACAGATTGAATAGGTGACGGACCACGTGCTGTTGGTTTTGTGAAAGGGTGGCAACCTGTTGATAGTCCGGTGGTACTGCCCAGTTATTGAAATGCCGTAGAAAAAAAAAAATGAAATTTTTATTTCAGTTACTTCAATACGACGGATTGAGTTGAACTTTTTGCCATAAGTTTGGCATTCATCTTAACTAAGTTATTTAAATTTAGATTACATTTGGAAGAGAGGAAGCATAAGGAGAACACATTTTAATAACAAACTAAGTAATTTGGAAGTTTTTGTATATGGTATTATTTTATTTTTATTTTATATGTCAAAATCAATTGAGTAATTATGATAAGAGGGATAGTGTCTTTTCGAAATCTAAATACATTTTCAGCAAAAACTTTTTAAAATATTTTCAATAGAACTAGCACATTTGGAAAATCAGTGCATAGAAGTTCGAAAGTTCCTTCCTTCAAAGAGTTTTTTATTGGTTGTTCATATGCTGAATGCGTAAAATTTGGTAAGTAAATGAATAACCTCTGTAAGTAAATCTTTGCTGTTTGAAATAAGGCTTTATTTTAGAACGAGCGAAAGTTGAGGAAGGGGCTCTAATACTTTATGCTTAGAGCGTACTACTGTCAGTTTTCTGTAAATTGCTGCACCTAAACCTCGCAGTACTTGGAGTGTTTGAATGCAAGTCACAAACACAAAACAAGTAAAAAAAAAAAAAAAATAAAAAAAAATAAAATAATAAAATAAAAAAAAAAATACATATTTGTGGATATCTTCTTTATTTATGGATATCTCACACCACAATAATTTATTCAATTTTCAAAGCACTACTTAGAGCCTTCCACAACTTCAGTGTATGTATAAAGTTATGCCATTTAGATATTTCGGCTGAAGCAAGACGAGGACAAAATTTCTTGATCTCAATTTGGCTGGGTGGCGGTGGTACTGCTTACATATGAACTGAAAACAAAGTTGTACACTCCGAACGCATACTTTGAAAATTGAATAAATATTTGTACCCATAACTTTGAACTATTAAAATTTGTTTCTATGTTACTTACAGTAACGAAACAGTTTTAAGAAAATATTTCACAATTGTTATTGGCATTAATAGGTAATTGGAAGTATCGATCATAGTCGAACAAAACCAAGTCCTCCAAATGATGTATTTTACCTGCAATAAAAACCTATATGATTTTATTTTTCACTATCATATCTTCGTTATTTATGGGAACAGGACATAGTGCCCTATAATATGGATCGAAAAACCACATTAAGAACATTTTGTTAAGTCAATTAGACATGGCGTCCTTTACCTCCAGGGGAACTATATATATATATATATATATATATATATATATATATATATATATATATATATGTATATCCTGGTATGTATAAAGTGTCTTCGAGGCACGCGGGAATATACTTCACTGAAATTTCCCTCGTGTCTTTCAAACACTTTATACATACCAAATATAAATATATTGGTAATTTTTAAAGAAAAATATTGATATCTGAAGTGCTACTGTATTTTGGAGAGTTATTGGTACCCAGATTCGTCAAATCAGATTCAATGTTATTTCGCTTGATGCCTCTTCATTTAGTTTAATTTATTATTAAGTAGCCCATAGTACAAGAACGATAATTTGTTAGGAAACTGTTAAAAAATGTTAAAATGGCGATGTTTTAATAGAATATCTACAAATATTGTTGAGACCCTTCCAGTTATTCTTCACTACACTTGTAGAGAGACCCGAATCGAAAGTCGAGTGGATGTAGGGTAATGATACAGGAGACTAATGACTTCCTCATTCTATCGTCCTCATTGTGTCAGCGAAGCCACTGATCGCATTATAGAGCTCGTCTATTCACCCTAGATAGAGAGGAAACTCGCCAATGTCGAGAACCTGAAGTCCGTCACGCAGGAGCTGCAGAAATAAGCGTAGTACTCAGAAGGTTGGCAGTGTGCACTGCATTCCAGAATAATTGGCATTACATAGCCTATATAAATAAATAAAAAAATGATCAGTTTTGCTCTTTTAATTTAGATTTGTAATGAACCGCAGAAACCAGATAGAGCGCCCATATTCAGCGCCTCTAGTGGTAGAAGTAACAACCATTGTCTAATCTGGTGTGACCTCTTAATTCCATTTGACCGTAAGACACATTTAACCCCTACTCGAATGAATCGATTTAGTTTATTTTTATTTTCATGGATATGTCTTAGCTATGGCTAAGACACTAAAACTGTAACGGTTCGGCTTCGTCTGGGCGATGGTACGCGAGTGTTCCGTTGCTATGGCCACTAACAAACGTGGTTACTATCGGATCCGTCACATTTTCATAGGTTATGACGTAAAATCATTGGAGATTAAATCAGTGGAGTTAGTTACAGCGTTTTATAGAGGAAGTCGGGATCGTGTGTGTCAGGATGTCGTCCGCGGACATATCCATGATACACGCCATTTCCCTCTGGGAAATGATTACTTTCTAAAGAAAAGCCACCAAACCTAGTGGGAATCGAGCCCACGATCCTTGGAATTTTTTTAAATAAAGTTTACCGCACAAATTAATTTTTGTGTAATAACGACGTTAATGAGTTTTTTTACAATAATAAAGAAATTACGACCGAGCAATTTAGTAATTTGGGTCGCGAGTAAACCCACCTTTCAGATGAATAGTAGTTTTCTTTCCTACAAGACATTCTTCTATTTAGTTGTATAAAATGGTTACCGAGTTTTGTTGCAATAAAACAAAAATTACGGGCGGGATTCGGGAGTTAGTAATTTGGGTCCAGTTTTTGGTGGTTAACGACTCGTTCAGTCATTTGCTAGGGGAAGACTTAACGGACAGATATACATATATATATATATATATATATATATATATATATATATATATGTATATATATTTAAATTTTAACGTTTATTTATTATTAACTAGAATTTTAGGACGGGTTATCTATAGGTTACCACCCTTTACTAGCCAGGATAGGGCTGATGCATTTTCTTTTTTCTAAAGAAAAGCCACCACTCCTAGTGGGAATCGAACCCACGACCCTTGACTAGAAGAGTTAATTGCTCACGCTTTTACCCTCACGACCATCGGACCTCCTATATATATATATATATATATATATATATATATATATATATATATATATATATTATTTAAAGTATTCCTGAAGAGGCATAATGGAGCAGTGAAGAAAGTGGGTCTAGTTAATGAAATTTGACCTTTTGCCACATTAACTACATAGTGAAAAAAAGAAGCCATGTTATTATATTAAAATTCAGGAGTGCACTTTTTTAGTCATACTTTCACTATTTGTTCTTTTGGGTGTAAATTTTTAATAAAAGTTATTACTCTTTGTATTTACCTTATAGCGATCACACATGAAATATTAAAATCTTTCTGGCAAAAGAACAAAAACAATTATTCATGCCCTGGCAATACTCTTTCATCAAGATGGAATCACTTTTTTGTATGTGGAAATACAAAAATTTTAAGGAAGAGTCTACTAGAAATGTCGACGCTTCGCATGTCACAACACATTGTATGTAGCCCAAAGAGTGACATAAGAAACAGTTTAAACTTTATTGATCTCTTAGGACTTTACAAGAAGAGCATATTTGTATTACCTGGAAGTGGAAAAAAAAAGAAAGATTTTCCACTGAATTTCTTTATTTTACGCACGACCTTTCAAAACATATGTACCATCATCACGTTCTGGCATGCATGTTTTTTTATGCTGTTACAGTATATGCGTGAAAAGCCTTAAGCAAAATATAGAAGTATTGAGACAAGGTGGCTTCTATCACTTTCTAGAATTAATCACCGTCTATTGTAACAACATAAAGTACAAGCATGCCAGCACCTGATGATGTCATATATGTTCTGAAAGATTGATGTTCAACATAAACAAAATTTGCGAGAAGCTGAATTCTTTTTCTTCTTCTTCATAAAGGCCTAATAGGACAAATATGTAAAAATTTATTCTGAAGTCAATCTCTTATTTCCCTGAAACATTTCTAGGTATCATTGGGTCATCATATAAATATATATTTATACGAAACAATGTTTCATGACCTTTGTGACATGCGAAGCGCATTTCAAGTCGGTTCTTCCTTCTATGCGCGTTCTGGGCCTATATAGACAATTATTTCGGGAAGGTGGGGGGCCTAAGAGCATTTCGGGGGTATGGAATACTAACAATCTAGAACTTGGAATATTTAGCCTACTAAAACGCTATTACACAAACAAAAAAAAAAAAAAAAAAAAAAAAAAAAAAAAAAAAAAAAACTGGTACTCCAATTTTCTCGGTTTGTTCGAATTTTGGGTTAGTCACGTTTGGCACTGAGCCCTTCAATTATGGTATTGTATTCCAACTTTTGTGTATTAATTTACTTAAATGTTATCAAACGGATAGAAGAGAAATAGAGAAAGGGATATTATGAAGGGTGAAAATGTTCGATTATATGGTTTATTTGTGGACCAGAGACTTCCAAGATGTAGACAGGCTACCGTAGACGAGGGTCCGTGGGAGCTGCGAGCGACAAAAAACGCTACAAAAACAACCTTCGCTTGGGAACTAGGTATTAATTGACCTGTTCTAGAGTCTATCCTTCTTTCGGTTCTTCTTCTATTCGAACAAACCCCAAGAATGAACAAAGAAATAAATACAGGATGGGTAATTCAACCGAAGGAAATTTAGAAAATAAAAATATTCTTTGTTCAATTAGTAAGTAATAACTGGGCTTCGTGTTGAGTAACCGCATACTTTAAGGCCTTTCGACAGCTCGTAGCTTCATCATCAGCTAATTGTTTTACAGAATGGGAGGCGCTCACCAAAACGATGGATTTCAAGCAAATAATTATTCCGCTTGTAGAATATTAATTTATTTCCTCTGATGACATTTCTTCGTTTGTTCTTGCCTTAAAGATTTAGAGTGGCGCTATTCCTGCGAGTTTTACTTTTAGCACATTCCGAAGGAACACAGTTTTTTAGTTTCACACATGAATACCTACTAGATACCGAAAATGATCCCCGTTAAAATGTATATATATATTTAGCGCATTTGTTCAGCGAAATTTCATATAGTAGTCGATTGAAAGAGTTTTTTTAACCTTTAATAACTATTTCCCTTTTTTTTACTGAAATTTGAAAGAAATTATATATTCATTGATTGTGTGCAATGCAAGAAGGTTCTTATAAGTAATAGCATTCAATACAATTTTTATAAAACATTTTACTTTATTTAAATATTTTTTAAAAATCAGAATGTCCGTGACCATATGTCAGTACTGGCGTAGAGAAAAAGTGTCAGTACTTGAAGGTTAAGCAGAAAAATCAGCCGATCTGGAAGAAGGATTTACTCCGGAACCAAATTACTAATTTGCCCATACTGGCCAGACGTTGTAAAGTTGTGTATTGGTTATGGAAACTAAAACCACAAAATCGCTGTAAGCAGGTAAACTAGGTATCAAAATAATCGTGAAGCAATGTACTACTTATGGTTAAAGTATGACAAATTCGTTACTTTACGGGTTTTTTTTTTTTTTTTCAAATCATTTTCAAAGTTGAAAAAATATTGATAATTCCTTACATAGTTAAAACATTAGAACTTATCCGTTTTTGGGCTGTTGCTCAAGATTAATCAATCAACGATTCACTTAGGACTGACACTTGAACAAGTTAAAAGAAGAATGAAAATGTTCCAGTAATAAGATTGGAACAAACAAAGTAAATATTTACTAACTGAACCAGTTTTAATATTTGTATTTGTATCAGCAATTCTATTTAATTCTTAGCTTTTAGCCTTTGTTTTTATGTTCCAATTTTGTTGTTTTCTTTCTGTTCTAAGGTTCAAATTTTAATTTTAACCGTAAAAAAAAATGTTTTCAAACTTTAGTTTTCTTATTTTTGAACACTGCTCGTGACGCTGCGACGGCTTACGATGTTTATGTTAAGTTGTGGTGTGTGTGTGTGTAGATATGAGTGTGGATTAGTGTGTACGTATGCGCGCGAATGTCTGTGTATGTGTTGGAGTTCTTCCGCTGTTGCAAGCCTGCCGTTCAAAGATTAATTTAATTTAGATATAGAACATTCTATTCCAGATCTGTTCGTTGCTTTCTCTACTTTTTATAGAATTATTCAGCTCATTAACTCATTACCTGTCAGACCTAATTTTTTAGAACATCTTTAAACATTAATTTATAGTATGGAAAAAGATTGGTTCCTTCTTCTAAAACACAAGTGAATGTTTTTCATATATTTTCTAAAATATCTCGAAAACGGTTGAAAAATCGTGGTGTATTGAACATGTCCGATCCATAGCGAAAATTATGTCAAAAACTAAGATTACAAACGAATTCCCGTAGATGATCTATGCCAGAGAAAACGTGTATGAATTTTTTTTGCCGTTTCGTTTTTTAGCAACTTTTTTTTTACAGTAAATTGAGCTTGTTATACATAGTCAAGCATGTTATGCATGCTGAAGCAAGTTTGTTATACATGGTCGGAAATCGAAGGTACAAATTCAGATATACTCGGAGTCAGTGTGTGTTTCATTAACAAAACGTCTTATTCATCGGATTCTGGAGCGTTTAATGAGCAATTTTGAAAATGAGTTTTTGAATAGAGCAAAAATACCAGAACGTTGTTGCCATTTGTAATCATACTATTACATGGGATTGTCTATACTGAGCATTTAAAATTTCACAAAATTCATTGTGAGATTTTGTTAATGTGACAAGGATTGAGCTAGTAGTCTTTTGAATCATGAAGGCCAAATGGACATAGTTAGTGACGTGCTGATAGGACAATGGAAGCGGGTAGTTTTGAGTTGTTTATTCACGTCGGAGCACTATTCTATAAAGTTTGATCAGGTGCTAAACAAAACAATATGTATCCAACTATTGCCGATGAAGCTTCCATAGGACCCGCTTAAATAACAATATGGAAAAACTTGTATCCCTTTTGATGCTTTCAATACTTATGGATAAAGAAAGACGGACTATTATCTCGGAATTACATTATCTTTGAAAGTTATCTATAATAATGTACTGGCATTAATAGATTACTGAAGAGTTTTTAGATATCAGTGTTTTCAATAACATCAGAGAATTTTCCTCAGTGTGTTGGAAATCTTGGCGTAGAAGTGAGTTTCCATTATGGCGAATTTCTATCCGAACGACCACCCTCCTAAAATCCTGCAGCGTATGCAATCCTTCACGCCTTCTATGGTCTCGGATTGCGAGGTGACTGAGGAGCAGAAAGAGGAAGAAGTCCCTGAACCGCCTTCTTGTGAGTAAATGGCATTTTGTATATTTTGGTTGTGGGATGTACTATTTCTGAAAATCGCTGCAAGTGATTTCGCGGTATAATCTAAAGTTATGATTGATGAATTTCAAACTATTTTGATAAGTTTACTCAAGAACAAAGTACAAGTTTCGCCGGATCTGTGAATGTATTCAGAAAATATTTTTAATAATAAAATTGTTTAATATTATTATTAAATAAGTTGCGATTCTACTCCTTTCGGTCGTCAATGTACATGTGCGAGATAATGAATCAGCAGTGTGATTCAAATTTCTTTAGTTTTTTATTCCGTCTGCTTGAAATGTCTATTTTACGCTTTTAAGCTACTGTTATACAAGAAATATTTTCAAGTTAGGTTGGATAGTTTTGTGTTCTGCCGATAGAAAAATATTGTGTATAGTTAATGACTGCTATCATTCGAATCATGTTAAGTGTGATATTTAAGTGATTTCGTCTTGTGAAGTCCGTAGGTTTTAAGTAAAATCATATGTTTCCATTTTTTCTGTCATGAGATATCCGCCTATTGTCTATTGTAGCCAAATTCTTAGTTACTAATAATGGACGTTAAAATTGAAATAAATAAATATTGTAGCCAAATTCTTAGTTACTAATAATGGACGTTAAAATTGAAATAAATAAATATTGTAGCCAAATTCTTAGTTACTAATAATGGACGTTAAAATTGAAATAAATAAATATTGTAGCCAAATTCTTAGTTACTAATAATGGACGTTAAAATTGAAATAAATAAATATTGTAGCCAAATTCTTAGTTACTAATAATGGACGTTAAAATTGAAATAAATAAATATTGTAGCCAAATTCTTAGTTACTAATAATGGACGTTAAAATTGAAATAAATAAATATTGTAGCCAAGTCGAGCCATCGCGATTTCATCCGGTCTCTTTTCGTGGTTGTTGGATGCATACCTCTTCAGTCCGTAGTATACGTGATAATCCAAGTCATTTAGTTGAGTCCAGGTAATTTATGATTCTTTTGTTAAAGTCTCTGTGTATAATTGATCGTTTGATGTAATGTTATATTACAAAAAGCCCAGCGGAGACATCTGTTAGGCAGCTTTTCCCAAAGCTTCATCAGCGGGCAGCCAGTACATTAAATGTTCTTGTGTAGTAGTGAAGTTTTGAATATGTCTGTTATCACTGGATTTGAAGTGTATCTGTCTGTTAGTGCCTTCTGTAATGGAAATGTTGTCCTGGCTGGTAATGTACACTATGCTTCTTTTTAATAATTACTTCTCCTCCACTCACAGGGAAGAATTTGGATGGCATTTAAAAAATAGTAAAAATTATGATTAGAAACTTTTACAAGGGACTCTTGATTAATGAGTATAAACTAGAATCTGTATTCATAAGTAATAAAATATTAAAACTGTTTAGTGTTGAGGATACCGGAGATAGCAGGTGAAACTTCAAGGTTCAAATAAGAATTTGATTATGAATTATTTTACCACTTCTCTTGCCATAATAATTGACTTGTATAAGAACGCATACTCATGTTGATGTGGGGATTGTTTCAGATATTTGTCTTATTCCATATATGCTATAGTTTGTTCGATAAGAGAATGCCATTGTAACATCACTCCTGTACACCTCCAGACATGATTTCGCTTCTACTCTGTTTTAATTCTTTTTAAGCGAATATTCATGTTTTTCTTTTGTAGCTCAATTTGGGAATATTGGGGAGAATTGACTTCGCGTCATCCATCACTCAGCAGCATTCTCTTGATGAACGGATTATAGAGGTCTTTGATCCGCTGGATCTCATCCAAAAGATTGAGATTACTACCAAAATTTGTGCTATTTTATCCAGACGGGTTCGAGCTTTATAAATCCTTCTCAAAGGCTATTTCCTCTAACTGTTTATCAAATCTGGCAATTGTTGTTTTTTAATTATTCTAGTTATTAACTATTTTCTTGAGTTTACATCAATACTCTTTGCGCATTTCACAGCATTAAACATATTTTTATGTGATGAAACATATGTCAAGGAATGTGACAAAATTGTATAATTGATTCCGAAGTTCCTATTATGTAACTAAGACAAATCAGTGCTAGGTATAGGTGGATGTTACAAATGAAATAATATGAAGTTTAAATATGATGTACGTTTTAGCGCGGTTACTCCCTATCTCCATAGAGAGAACCCGCCTATGAGGTTGACCTCATGACGCAATCCGGAAGTGCCGACTAGAAACTTTCACGTTTCAGACCCTATAGATCACGAAAATATCGGTGGCCCAAATTTGTATATATATATATATATATATATATATATATATATATATATATATATATATATATGCTTGTCTGTTCGCGCTCTAGCAAGCTCAAAAATGGTCCGATTTGAACGAAATTTGGTACAAAAATCTGCCGTCTAATTTGAAAGGTCAAGTTCGTTAACCAGCAGAATCCGCCCACTAGAAGATAGTGTTTGGGGCGAAATTCGCGCAAAAAAATCGTAACGCTTACGTTTTTGAGTTTATATGCTTGCAGGTACTTGTTTTATAGGTTTCTTAACATAAGAAAACGAATAAAACCATTTTTAAGGTGATATATGTAACCTTTACTGAGAAAAGTAGTTTTGTAAGTCATTATATTTTTGTGAGAATCGCGGGATTCAATTGAAATATTTTCTACAACTTGGAAATTAATCCCAACTAAGATGCTTAAATTTTGGTTATATTTGGAGTTAAGGAAGTATGCGGAAAAAATTATTTTATTAATAGACATGAAAAGTTTTCAGATCTTCATACATTTTTCGTAAATATCTCGATTACGGTTGGGAAATCGTGGTAAGTGGAAGGTGTCCATTCGAATGCTTACTAAATTCTCTACAAAAAAGGTCCTGAAGCAATATTCGATCAGGCAACGTCAATCAGAGATATAAGCGCTTAAAACGTAAAAAAGTGTTTGTTTTGAAAGGGTTTTTCTCTTTGCTTAACTCACTTTTTAATTGGTTGTTTCTTGTTTTAAATTGCATTTATCAGTAAAAGTAGTATTGTAGTAAAATAAGCTAAGAAACGGTGAAAGGTATTGGTAAGTTTGGAGTGGCTGTGGTAATCAAGATGGCAGTGGCTAATCATGATGACGTAGTTTGTTTTGAATTCTGCGGTCTATATAACCTTCCTCATAGCCTCTAACTGTAGTTATCGTTATTTCTTATTTTATAGAAAGATTTAACCCACGTCAGAATGGAATTTTATTCGCCATGAAGCACATATTTACAGTTGATTATAACAGTAAAACAAATTTGCTAGTAAAACAAGATACTTAAAATGACAACGAATTTTTGGTTGTTTAGAATAGAGCCTTCTCAGCAGTAGTCGAAGAGTATGTACGTTTTCAGTACATAATTGTAATGACTTATACAGATTATGAATTATCCCCCTCTGTGTAAGTTGGCTACTGTTAGTTTCCTGTGATTTGTAATGCTAATCTATTCCATTTCTTCGAGATGTACGTAACCGCGCTAAGATGACGCAGTTCCTGCAAGTCGGACATTTTCTTTTTGTACATGTCCTCATTTTTGGAACGCTATTCATCATATTTTTGCCTTTGCGCCAAAACCTTGTAATGGTTTGGCTGGAGATTTGCACGTTGAAAGAGCTGAAAATGGACCTGAAATCCAATAACCTAAATAAGTTAACACTCTTTCCCTTCTATTTCTGTTGCTCCCTTTTGCGCTACCCTTGCTTCTCTAACCAACTCCCTCAACCCCAAATTACCACTCACTCCCTCTCCTTAGGGTTCCCTCTCCTTAGGGTTCCTCTAAATGTCAGTCTTTTCTCCCCTCTCCCTCAAAGTTCAATATGTTTTTTAGGCCTTTCACATAGTTAACATCTTTTTATTCAAAATCCATAATTTGGATGATATTAATAAAACGCTCTAGCATTTCAAAAATTCAACTAAAAAATCGGTGTTTTTCAGTTATGACTATGAAAGACATGGTAAATATCTCTTTATCAATCATCAAAACTATATTTACCTTGTTTCGGAGCTTGTACACTAGGGGGCAATTGTGTAACTCTTCCTGCCTTAATGCTATTCCCTCTACAAAGACAAGAGTGGCACGTTAACAGTTGAGTTTTAGCACTTTCCTCCGAAGGAAAGTAGCTATTGAGGTTGGACTCATGACGGAATTTTTGAAAAATTTCTTCAAATCTTTATCGATCCTACCTAGTAGACACCGAAAATGACCCCCGTTAAAATTTATATATATATATATATATATATATATATATATATGCATATATATATATATATATATATATATATATATATATATATATATATGCATATATATATATATATATGTGTCTGTTAACACGATAGCGGCCAGAGTTTTTGTTTTTTCGTCACGAAACTTGGTATATAGCATTCAAGTAGCAAACGATTGAACGAGTTCGTTAACCACCAAAGTCGGCCCACCGGAAGGGGGGGTTTACCCCGAACCCAAAACAATAATTTGACTAAGTCAGCCGTAATATTTGTTATATTTCAACGAAACTTGGTATTCGTAGTGGTAATATAGAGAGAAAAGTGAGATATAAAAATGAACTAAATCAGTTCATTAGAAGGGGGGGTTTACTCCGGACACACAATACCAATTCGTCACTACCAGCCGTGATTTTTGGTATATTTCGACGAAACTCGGTATTCGTAGTGGTAATCCACAGGTAAATATGTGTTGAAAAAATAAACTAAATCGGTTCATTAGGAGGGGGGGTTTACTCCGGACCCACAATACCAATTCGCCACTACCAGCCCTGATTTTTGGTATATTTCGACGAAACTCGGTATTCGTAGTGGGTATCTACAGGTAAATATGTGTTGTAAAAATAAACTAAATCGGTTCATTAGAAGGGGGGGGGGTTTACTCCGGACCCAAATTCCTAATATACTCATACCGGTCGTAATTTCTGCTGTATTGTAACGAAACGCGGTATACGTCGTGGGTAACTCATGAGAAAGAAGTGATGTAAAAATGAGCTGAATCGGTCAATCGGAAAGCGGGGGTTTAATTTGTAATATATTTCAATAGAAAAGCCCGCCAGACGTAGGTTCACAAAGCCGCCGCAAGGAGCGCTTTCTACCACTAGAGTGACTGTATCCTGTTCCTGCGTTATATCGAAATACGATAATATGAGGTTTTTTTTGTATTTAGTACGTAGTGTAATAGGTACCATGTGTAAACATAACTCTGGAAGCAAATTAATAATTGATCAGTTACTCATTACAAATTTAAAAGAGAACTATTCATGTTTTTATTTTATTTATGTAGGATATTTTAAGCAAATTGTTCTGGAAAGCAGTCTACACTACCCAAATTCTGAGGAAAGTGCTTAGTTATGCAGCTCCTGCGTGACGGACTTTTTTTTTAATTAAGTCAGTTTAGACATTTTAGTGCGATATGTAGATCGCACTGTTTATTACGGCAGTTGACGTGGTCCATACAAATAAATAAATATTACCGGTCATAAAAAGACTGTAGCTCGGCTTCCGAGCGTGAAGCTGAGATACTGGATTTAAATCCCATTTAGGCGATTTAATGTTTCTTTCAATATAAATTTGAAAGAAAAAAAAATCAAATTCGCTAACTGAATGCGCGTTAAAAAAACGCGAAAACAATGGAGCGCACTCAGTTTCTAATTCATAGGCTTGTAAAATAAAAGAAGTTTTATGGATAGTTTAATGAGGAAAATGGAATAATATAATTAAGGCCTATCCATTGAGGCCGTAATTTCTCTGGGCGAGGCAGTTTAATCAAAATTATCTATAGAATATTTTTTTATAGAAACATTAATAAAAAAAATCAGTCCCATAACAGGCCACAAGGGCCCAAAGAGGGGCAGATACTGTAGAGGTATCTGATTCTTGACCATACGGAACACTAGGGAGATAGTGTGGTCAACACTATGCTCCGGTAGAAACATTAATAGGCATTCTAATAATGGTTATTTCTCAACTCTTTTCAATATATGTTAGATCCCTCTACTCTCAATCCCACCCCATACTAGGAGGCTAAACAGATCTCTGCCTCCTGGCCAATTATAAAATTACAGGACAATAAGAGCGATAAACCTTAACGAAACAAAAATGATTGGCTCCTTTCAAAGTCCTAGTTACAATAATGTAAATAATTATGTGTTTGCCAACGGCCATTGCCACGTTGAATACACCGGTTCCCATAGATCACCGAAGTTAAGCAAGGTCGGGCGTGGTCAGTACCTGAATGGGTGACCGACCACGTGCTGTTGGCATTATAAAAGGGCGGCAACCTATAGATAGCCCGGCGCTAATGGCCAAGATGTAGATGCGCCGTAAAAAAAAAAAAAAAAAAAAAAAAAAAAAAAAAAAAAAAAAAAAAAAAAAAAAAAAAAAAAAAAAAAAAAAAAAAAAAATTACACAGGTCTACAAAAATAATCTTTCTGAAATTTGATTTGATGATTTTGGTCAATCTCTATGCTCCTTGGCGTGCTGAAGCCGAACATGAGGTCAGTCCCTCTCTATCACGTAAGGAAATTGTTCAATCTCAAGTAAGGGCAGAGGTACTACCATTAAAAGAAAACAGAATTGGCGAATAAGAGTTTTCATTTATTTCCATGATCTTTTAGTTATTTGAATGTTGTTTACTGTACAAAATACATAAATGTGTAGAAATAACAGCTTCAGAATTAACAGTGGCATATTTAGTTATTATTTTTATGAAAACGTATTTTTTTCTCCTGAAAATTTCTCCGTGTTCGTTTCCGGCTGTAGGACTCTTCAGATGATTCAAGCTGCAACATCCAACAATAGTCAGCCATCATGTTTACGTTCCATTTGCCCTGATACCTACGTTTCATTTCCTGGATGTCCTGTTGGAACCTTTCCCCTTGTTCTTCACTTACTTCCCCTAAGTTTTCCGGAAAATAGTCCACATGCGAATGTAAGAAGTGAACCTTCAAACTCATGTTGCAACCTTGTAATTGAAATGCCTTCAACATGCGTTCCACGATACTTCTGTAGTTGGGATCCTTCACGTTACCAAGGAACTTCTCAACAACATCTTTAAAAGAATTCCAAGCTTCCTTCTCCTTCTCATTCATGGTCTGAGTGAAATGTGGATCTGTGAAAAGTTTCCGAATATCTGGGCCTACAAAGATCCCCTCTTTTAGCTTTGCATCACTTAATCGTGGGAACTTGGAGCATAAGTACTTAAAACATTCACCTTCTTTATTGAGAGACTTTACGAATTGTTTTATCAGCCCTAGCTTTATGTGTAGAGGAGGTAGCAGGATTTTGTCAGAAGGAACCAAACTTCTCCTAATTACATTTTTTTGGCCTGGCGACAGAGCTCCTCGTGATGGCCAGTCTTTGTTGTTCCAATGAGAATTTCTGTCTCGGCTATCCCATAAACATAAAAAACAAGGGAACTTGGTGTACCCTGATTGCTGACCTAAGAGCATAGTAAGTACTTTCAAGTCTCCACATATCAACCAGTTATGCTCATTATAATGAATTCGTTCGAAAACTAATGACAAAGTTTCGTATGTTTCTTTTAAATGTACCGAATGGCCAACTGGAACTGAAGCATAAGTATTGCCATTGTGCAACAAAACAGCCTTTAGACTTCGCTTTGATGAGTCTATGAATAGACGCCAATGAATCGGGTCATATTGTATACCAAATTGACCCATCAGACCAAGAATGTCTTTGCAATAAATAAGATTCTCATCCAGAGCAAAGTAAGAAACAAAAACTGCTTCACGGTGTCGATACCATGAAAAAGAAGTGCCTGGCTGTAATAAGTTTTTGTTTTTAAGACGGGAGCCAAGTAACTGAGCTGCATCTTTTGGAAGTCCAAGATCTCTCACTAAGTCGTTCAACTCCTGTTGAGAAATAAGCTGAGGTTCATCTTCTGAACGGCTTGCTTTGAACTCACTGTGTACTTCATCGCTCTCCGACATACAGTCTTTTCTATTAGCTTCCCTATCTATACTGCCCAAATCACGAGGGGGCTGAGGAACTGTCAATCCAGGACCGTGTGGTACCGGACGACTAGCAGATTCCACATTAGGGTAGTTAATGAGCTTATGATTTTTGGAATTATAGCCTTGAACATGACAATTACAAAAGTAACAGTCATTAACGTGGTTTTTTGCTCCCTCCACATCATTGGGATAGCAAATCCGAAAGATTTTAACTCTCCTTTGTACCATAAGCGAAGTTTTTCTACGCAGCTATGGCATACTTTGTGAGGAGCCCACACTTTATCTTGATCTCCTATTCTCAAGCCAAAATATGCATAATATACATTTTTGAAAAAACCTGTTATATTTCGTTGGTATTTCTTAACTGTGTACTCACCACAGATAAAACAGAAGTAGTCTGGACTGGTAACACAACGACGATGAGACATTTTGTCTAAATGCACTTTCAAACCTTAAAATACGTTCTTAATCACTTTGACACAACTAAGAGACCTCAGTGAATGTGTTCACTTCAGTTGATACTACTGAACTGAGAGAATGAACAGAAATTTAGCTCCAAGTTCCTGATACAACAGGTTCAATCTCGTTTAGCTTCAGACGGTGACATCTGAGACCAAACAAGTACGTTCCTGTCTGAACAGGTCGTGCCTAGACACCCTCAGGCCTACAACATCTACTGAGGGAGTCATTGCCTACACCACCTAATGAAAGATGTCTGTTTATAAAAAGAGAAATCGTTTGGCAAAAAAAAAAAAAAAAAAAAAAACCTACTTCTTACCAAATTTATGTGTATAGCAGGTATATTATGTTTTATGGATTTGAAAAAAATCTGTACGTGATAGAGAAAAACGGACTTCATTCTCGGCCTCAGCACACCGAGAAACACAGAGATTAGCCAAAATCATCAAATCAAATTTTTGGTTGTAGACCTGTGTTATGTGTTATAATCATTAGTAATTTTTTTAATATCATTTTTATTATTTGTATTTATTTTTTTTAAACCATTGATGTCATTTTATTTTTAAACAATTAAAATTTATATTATTATGATTTATTATCATTTTAATTTCATTAGGTGAATTACAAATAATATCCTCAATCAATGTAGTTTGTTTTTTTACGGCGCATATACATCTAGGTCATATGCGCCGACATCCAGGGTGCAGCGAGGAATTTTCCCAGCGAGCCCTGAGATGAGAAAATTCCTGCCGGAGGTGGGAATCGAACCCACCATCTCCCGCTTATGAATCCAAGGCGCTAGCCACTAGACAACGGGAGACCCCTTGTACTTTGTTATTTGTACTTTTGTTAAATATAGGTTATTAAAAAATAAATAAATACAATATATCTTGCAAAATACTAAGGAATTTTAAAAATTTAATATTATAACTTCAGGAGTGATTTTCTCATGCTTTTTAAATTGTCTATGGTTATTTATTTATTTATTTATTTTTTTTATAGGAAATTTAATGTTTTCTAATATTTGCCTTTAATATATGCGATTTCGGTACCGTTTTAAAGATATCTTGCATGACAATAAAAAAAGTTTTAAAATATAATATTATAATTTTAGACATGATTTGTTCAGACTGAGGCGGTCCTAACAAAGTTATGTATTGAATCTTCTTTGTAGAGAATCAAATCGTCTTTCTATGAATTATCTTAACAAATGCAATGTTTTAACCCTATTCAAAAAATCTAGTAACAGTAGTATGATTCAAGAGAATATCGAAATATTTAATCATTATTATAACTTCATTCATGATGTTATCTGTCTGAAAGAATCTTATCAAAATTGCCTATAGTCCTTTTTTGTGGGATGTTTAACATGTTTTCTCAGGGGCCTCACTATATCTCATTTATTCTCATAGCCAGTCCGTTATGCCCCTTCTGAAAAGCTTTTTGTCGAATTTTATTTGTCCTTTCAAGTATTAGTTTGTCCAGTGTGGTTAGGTGGGTTTACTTGCATTCTGCAAGACCGGAACGTCTGCTAAGAGTCTTATCAATGCATTTATCTTGTGGAGCTAACAGCTTATTTGTTTGCCTTCAATAAGAAGTGATATTTTAAAGCGTTGCCTACCCGTTTTCCAATCCACTGCGAATTGGATTATGAGGTGGGCCAGAGGAAGGAGCGAGAGTAGGAAGTTCTCATCAGCGCATGATCCAGGGCAACGGATAATACCGCAACACGGTTATTGTAACCACCTGTCACAGTTATAATAACCACTTATCAAAACTAGTAACCGTTATAAATCGCTATAGTTTCACAGCCAGTTGTGCAGTAGTTTTAATTCACTACTCCCATTATGATATTATGGTTAAGTGTTCGAGTGTTTATGAAATTGTATTACGATAGAATTTTCTGGAGTTTATGACAATGCGAACAATAAAAACAAATATACATTGCTGTTTGTTCGTAATGCAGATATTTAAAATAACCCAAAGAAATTCCAAAGCAACGCATTTAAGGAATATACTTATTTCAAAATATTTCAAACGAGTTAGTTGAGGTGAACGAATGGTGTACTACTTTATCGATACCCATTGCCATAGAATAAAATAAGAAGAGAAAAATATATATTGGGTCGAGAATTAATATATATATATATATATATATATATATATATATATATATATATATATATAAATATATATATATATATATATATATATATATATATATATATATATATATATACATATATATATATATGTTACCGGCAATGTCCTAGGCATTAAGTATATCACATGTATGTTTTTCATCTTATCTTAGTTATTTTTGTTCACTTTAGTATTTCAGTTATGTTTACATATATATATATATATAATTCACGTTAAATTGAAAGAATTAGTATACAACAAGGAGTATGGAAAATAAATTTATATATTAAGTAAGGCCCGCATTACTTCAATACAAATTCAATTTTTCATTTTTCGCTCAAGCGTTGAATAATTTCTTTTCACAATGTTAAAATAATTTGTAATTATTAAAAAACAATTCATTTTCTTCAATAGGACAATTGATTATTTTCTTTTTAATTCGGTTTCTGTATTCGTTGAACAGTGTACAATTGCATATGATGTGGTGTGCTGTCTGTTCTGAATGTCTGCCACAGGGGCATGAATTTTCCCTTTTTTTTTTATTTTAAATCTATTAAAATAAGACAGAAACGCCCCGTGCCCGTTGAGTACTTCCTGTGTAAAAATTTGTTTGTATGTTTTTATTGTAAAAGTTGTGTATGATTGGAATAAATTTGTATAAATGGCGACCTTTGTATAAACACATATATAAAATTGTAACTGGAGTTCTACAAGAAGAACATTTTTAAAAAAGTGATTGCACAAAGGGGGGGGGGGTTGAGATATTAACATTATCAAGTCTGGATAGTAACTGACAGCTTTAATCCCACTGGCCCTTTATAAAGGCTGAAATTTTTTTTTTTACAAGTGCCCTGGTTTCTTCCGTGAGTGTTATATTTGAAATACGTATTACCAATGTAGACTCGAAGAAAATTGTCAGAAATTCTATCATGAATGAATCCCCAATGACTAATGAATTTGGTATTACACAAACTACAGTACATTTCCAATAATAAATACCTGTTTAAGAATTAATTATTGACATCCCTTATCAATGATAACTTGATAATCTAAATCCGAGATTAGAGAGAATTAGTTGTTGTGAACGAACTCTACATTAATAGAAATTACCTATTTAATAATATAATACCTATATAGTTTTCTTCGTTTACTATCCTACATCGTTTATTGAATTGAATCACAAGGCTCGATGTTTGATTGTAAAGCTCTCTTACTCATTGTGATATATTTTCATGATTGGGAACAATCAATGATAGTATCACTGGGAAATATGGAATCCCTTTGATTCTGGACTTATTTCATGCCAATAATCGGACAAATTTTACATTTTAGCGTGTCTTCACAATCTGGATTTTTCGGAGAGAAGTGTCGACGCTTCCTACTATATATATATATATATATATATATATATATATATATATATTATATATACATATATATATATACATATAATATATATATTATATAAATCAACATATATTATGTATATCTATATATCTTATATATATGTATACATATATTATACATCCAAATATCTTATATATTATGTATATGTATATTATATATATATACACACATATATATATATACACATATATATATATATATATATATATATGTATATATATATATATATATATATATATATATATATATATATAGTACTTACATTCTCTGAAATGTTTATATATATCATCGATCCATTTTTTTTTAGTTGCAAGGTACGCGTTAGGCAATGTATGCATTTCAAAAAATCGTGAACCTTGTTAATTGTCGCAGATTTGCACCATTACATTGAAACTAAAAAAGGTTAACAGCATTTACATTGTAGCGGCTAGAATTTATTTTCGAAAGGGTACCTGCAGTTGTCCGAATTTTGAGGATAATTGGGTGATAACTCTATTTGTGGGTTATTTTTTTATTTTATTTATTGAGACTCTTCGCGGCTTTGACGATAAGAGCTTTACATTTGATAAAAGTTTACATTGATAGATCATTTTAGATGGTTTTACATATGTAGATAGATGGTAAATATATTTTACATACATAGTGATGAAGCTTTAAATCTGATATAGTTTTACAGAGGGTTATAATTCTTATTTATGATTAACTTATATAATTTACCTATTTAAAATGTTAGTCTGAACAAACTTTAATTAAAGTAATAACCTAAAATTAGTCAAATAACAAAAAAATCAAAGGAAAATGGTATACATATAATTTTTCTAATCATTCCATTACAATTATAGGATTTTTGGGGAATTCAATTCAGGATTTAATTTTAATTAGAGTGCCATATAGTCTGGTTTGTTTAAAAAGTTCTGATGTGTTTTCTATAAAGATAAATTCTAGTTTGTTTTATATACATAATGTGTTTCCTGTATAGAAAAAAACATTTGTGGTTTTAAGCCGACACAACAAATAAGAATGAAAGAATATAAAAAAAAGAAAAAAAAAAAAAGAAAAAAAAAGAGGTAAAAGTACAACTATTGTCTGAGGTAAATGTCCTAGCTAAAATTAGACAGAGGTTTCTGATAGTTTTCCTCTTCCAACGTCTGAATAATGGTAATTATACTTTCAGTCCTGTCAACGAATGCCTGGACTGAAAGTTTTCTATTCTCGACCGGATATCTCGATGAACCCAAAAAATAAATTCCGTTTATAGGGTTGTAGAGCATTACATTCTCTTCAAGAATATTCATAACTTTACTATTTTAAGTATTTTTCTTCAAACGTGAAAACAGTTTTAATGTTCATCGTGATATCAGGCGACAACTGACCAATGAACCTTTCAATTTCTCACCATTTCCAGTCAATGTATAGGCCAAAATATGCTCCATTATGTAAATATACAAAGTATATAATTTTGGGCCCATTGACCAGTTATTCAAACTCAATTAGATAAGATCTTGTCCATGGTTTTGCTAAGACCATGTGAGTGCGCATATAACGTTTGAAAGAAAATACATAAAATAGTAAAGTAATATATATATTATTTACGCGAATGGGATGTTCTAGAACCCTATAGCCGACATTTAATTTTTGGGTTCATCGTTGAAGAGATATCCGGTCGAGAATATAAAAAAAGTGTGTTTTTTTCCAAAAGGACAGACTTTCAAGAGCGGATATTTCGAAAACTAAAGATATCTCAAAACACTTTACTGAATAGAACTTGTAGGAAATTGAATCAGCTTTCATTTGTTATAGAAAGGTCATGTCGCTAGGACGCAGGGTTTCCAAGATATAAGTGAAAACCCGAAAAATGGGACCTTCTAAACCCCCCCTCCCCTCGGCACAAAGGCTACGGGCGAGGACTTTTGATATGCTGACCTCCTAACTAGCCGAAACAAAGTTATGAAGTTAAAAATTGTGTTCCAAACATTTCCATCTAAAACACTTAGTTTCCTGGACTATTAGTCGCTAAATGTCTGATATCACGATGAACAGTGAAATTATTTTTACGCTTGAAGGAAAATACATAAAATAGCAGAGTAATATATATTATTGAAGGGAATGCAATACTCTACAATCCTATAACCGTTATTTAGTTTTTGGGTTCATCGTTGAAGAGTTATCCCGTCAAAAAGGGGAAAAATTATGCGACAAAAGTGTTTTCTCCAAAATGACAGACTTTCAAGAGCGGGTATTTCGAAAACTAAAGATATCTAGAAAAACTTTATTCAATAGAACTTTTAGGAAATTTAATCAGCTTTCATTTGTTATAGAATAGTCGTGTCGCTAGGACGCAGGGTTTCCATGATATAAGTGAAAACCCCAAAAATGGTACCTTCTAAACCCCCCCCCCCGGAACAATGGCTACGGGCGAGGACTTTTGATATGTTCACCTCCTATCCAGCCCAAATAAAGTTACGAAATCAAAAATTGTGTTCCAAAAATTTCCACCTATAACTGTTCGTTGCCTGGACTGTTTATTGCTAGCTACAGACCACAATCCAGTAGGACACTCAGATTTTGCGGTCCTATTAATAAATGAACTTTCGATGACTTCCTCCACTGAGGAATGTTGTTTTTTAGAAATTCTGAATTTAATTAATGTAAGATAAGTTTTGCAAAACGCACAACAATTTCCACATTGGACACGATAATGAAGGCCTACTACCTGCCGGATATATATAGCAATATGATTAAACAGAGGGACGATAGTTTCCTCGTGAATTGAACCTAAAGCCCTGGTGACGGGGAGATAGGCCGTATCGATAGGGAGTTGATCACGCGATGTCAGCCCTTGGGAGTCAGAGACCCGTGCGTTGTTGCGATGGGAGGAAGACAGACCAGTCTGCAGAGGGGTGGGGAGCAGGCTGTTGTCGAAGAAGCCGAAGGACAGAACGAGGAATTACCAGAGGAGGTGGCTGAGGAATTACCAGAGGAGGTGGCCGATGATGAAAATGAAGAAGTTGCTGGTGTTCAAGAAGATGACGGGGAAGACACAATGGATAATGGTACGATTATTAATAGCATTCGGTTAATACTATTTGATTGGGAATAAAATATATTTTACGGAATTATAGTTTCTGCATTGGTCTATAAGGGTTTTAATATCATTAGTGACAAAAAATGTAATATTGATTTTGCCAAAACAAAAACAGGAAATTTAAGTTGTACCTAAACTAGGTTTCTAGTTTTAGAGCAACGTTTGTGAGAAATGTTTATGGTTTTTCTCGTTGTTATTATATTTTTAACAAACCTACTCAGTTAGTTAAAAAAAAAAAAAAAAAAAATCGCATCAGCAGGACTTCGGCAAGATTGATGGAAAGCCATTTGGCGTGATGGCTTTCCATTTCTTGAACGAAATACATTGACGTAAAGATTACACAGTGCAGTGTAAGATTTTCGTTTGTCCGAATACTTTTAGTAGTAAAAGTTGTTTCGTTTCAATAGATAAATACGTTTTGTCTTCGCAAATATTTAGCTGTGATATTTATATCTTCTCTGCCAAAAGCTGTGCTATTTATGTGGTAAACATGTATTTCTGGGAATACATATAAGCTACCCTAATTTGTAGTTAAGGTATTTGAGAGGACTCGGGCGTGTTGCGCACTTATGTCCACTTAAGGTCCTAGACCATCGATCGTCTAGAGGGGGTTAGGTAGCGCCTTCCCTGACTAGGAAACTAGTGGCTTAGTTAAAAATGTCTAATGACAAAATTTGTTCGGTATAGAAAAATATGAAACCTTTCCATGTCATATATGCGTGGATTTGTGCAAACTCATTTATTTGTGGGATTTTCAGCTAAATGCACAGGATGTTTAAATTCTAATCTTTCTTAGATAATTCTAGTTTTTTTATATTGATCATTTTGAGGGCTTGCAGCCTTATGATTTGCTCTGTAAAATACCTTATGAGATCTTATTTTCTCTTTTGAGTGACCTTCATGGCATCTATCATATGATTATAATGACGTTTTTTAGGAGGTATGTTTTGGTAAATTAATTATTTATTTAGTTAGTAGGATTAAAAAAAATTATTTTATAAAAATATTTCGTAGTAAATTAAATGCAACTAACGATGAAATTTACGACAGAAACGTTTAGGCCTAACTTTACATAGAAATGCCTTAGTCGGTAAAAATGGTGACAGAAGTGGTAGTTGTGACCCATATGAGGCAAAAGTTTAAGTATTTTCCTAATCACATCAGGACGAACCACTACAACACTCTAAAAGGACATAGTAAATGGGATCTTTTATTTTAATTGTGTAGAAATTTTGCGGTGCTAAATGAAAGATAAACATTCGAAAGATGAGTAAATTTCCTACAAAATAGTAGATATCTATATAGGTTGGATCAATGAAAATAAGAAGACATTTTTCAAACATTCTTTCTTGAATGCAACCTCATTATGGAAAGTGATAGAAGGTTGTAAAGTAATTTTTTATGGAATGATTTCCTTTCAGAAATCGGTGTTTAAAATTCGAATTTGTCGGTTTAGTTTTAGCGCGGTTGCTCCCTCCCCCATAGGGAGGAACCCCGCTTATAAGGTTGATCTCATCGCAATCCAGAAGTGCCGACTAGAAAATTTTGCGTTTCAGAATCCCTAGAGACCGAAAATGATGTTGGTTCAAATTTGTATATATATGACATATATGATGATATATATATGATGATATATATATATATATATATATTATATATTTGTCTGTTCGCTCTCTAGGTAGAAGACGAATGGTCCGATTTTGATGAAATTTGGTACAAAAATCCGTCTTCCAATTTGAAAGGTCAAGTTCGTTAACCAGCAAAATCCGTCCACTGGAAGATGGCGTTTGGGGCGAAATTGGCGCAAAAAAAAATCGTAACGCTTACGTTTTTGAGTTCATAAGCTTGTAAGCACTCGTTTTATAACCCCGCTTATAAGGTTGATCTCATCGCAATCCAGAAGTGCCGACTAGAAAATTTTGCTTCTTGGGCTAGGAAAACGAATGAAACCATTTTCAATGCGATAGCTTTAACTGTTTTCGAGAAAATTGGAAAAATAGTTTTTCTGAATACCGTTTTTGGTTTGGGTACTTAGAATCATGGGATTCAGTTGAAACATTTTCTGCATGTTCTACATTCATTAAAACTAATATGTTGAAATTTGTGTTACGTTTGGAGTTAAGGAAGGGTTAGAATAAAATATTTTATTAACAGACATAAAAAGTTTTGGTAACTTTGTATACTTTCCTTAATATCTCGAATAAGGTTGAGAATCTTGGTAAACGGAAGAATACCATTAGAAAGCTTACTCTACAAATAGGTTCTGATGAAAGTTTTGATTAGGCGATGTCAATCGGAGAAATAAGTGCTTAAAATTTTAAAGTAATTGATTTCGCTTATTAGGACTGTTCTTTTTGTCTCTTTTTATTCCTTGTTATTTTTTAGCTGCTTATAGTTGGATAATGTATTTGATAATAAATCAGGTTAAGAAAAATAAGAAAAACAATTTAATCTTAGAGATATGGATTTCCAAGATATACCTTTCAACTGCCTAGCGGGGTCCTTCCTAGGGCGGTTTGGCCGACCCATCCAGGTAGGATCGTAAATAAGACCTTTCTTGAAAGTAAAGATGTAACTGTCAACTTCGGTCCTCCTCTGCCTCCCGGCACTTTCATTGCTGACGAAGGCTACCAATGAGTAGCCGAAACGTCCTAAATATAGATTTTTTTTAACAAAAATCGTATTGAAGTTTCTTTATCCGAATCCCAACCATTCCATCTTTACTTATCACCTCGACGGTTAACTATCTAATCTTCATGCTTTCTAGAAATGTGGACCCAAAATAATAAGAGCTTCTATTTTAATCATTTTAAACGAGTCTAGAGATAAGAACGGAACCGCGCTAAGATGATGCAGTTCCTGCGAGTCGGACTTTTTTTAAATACGTCTTTTCCCCTATGCCTCAGTTTTTAATGTGTTGTATATAATTAACAGTAAAATGGGTATTTCAGTAAAACAACCTATGAAAATGGATCACATTTTTAATAGTGTTATCCTAGAGCGAAAGCTGAGATGGGCGGATGGAGTGATTTCCCCATCAGGATACGGTCAGTTTGCTGTTTTGGCGCCTTAAATCTTGATTCTGTTTGAGATTTCATTTTAAATTATGACACGTGTTTTACATATTTTATCGAAACATCAAAACAAAACATTAGCTATTATTATTGTAGTATTTCAAAATGAAACTAGGTTGAAAATCGGAGACGCAGTTACTGCAAGTTGAATTTTTATTAATTCAGAAAATATACATTCCATGTAGGAATTCAATTCACATTACATGATTATTAGGATGTTTTGATTAGGCAATTTTTACACTGTCCATACTAATGCTAACAAGGAATAGAAAATGCAATATCTTAATGGATTTGTCTCAACGAAAATCTTTTGGAACTCTGTCTCGAAATTCCAAAGGAGTATAATTGACAGGTTATTTTACATATCTGCTAAATATTTATTTATTTTCAAACAAGAGATTAAGTCGAAAACAGCAATTCAAATTAATTATAAATGGTTCTTAAAATTGAATATTTTATCCTTGATAAATGAT
Source organism: Gonocerus acuteangulatus (assembly GCA_946811695.1). Taxonomy (NCBI): domain Eukaryota; kingdom Metazoa; phylum Arthropoda; class Insecta; order Hemiptera; family Coreidae; genus Gonocerus; species Gonocerus acuteangulatus. The sequence goes on along the minus strand of OX328123.1, from coordinate 126,758,750 downwards.
TCATTCATGTCTTATCATTTTGTTTGATGAGGGGATATCACTTGAACAAATACTTGGCTACCTTTGTATATTCATTATAGGCTGACACGTTTGTTGTTGGTCTATAAACATGTATTGTGTGAAAACTGGGTGAAAATTAAATTATTATGATGACAGATCTATAGTTTGTTTGAAACCAAACAAACTATATATATATATATATGTGTGTGTGTGTGTGTGTGTGTGTGTGTGTGTGTGTGTGTGTGTGTGTGTGTGTGTGTGTGTGTGTGTGTGTGTGTGTGTGTGTGTGTGTGTGTGTGTGTGTGTGTGTGTGTGTAGCATATGATGAAGAATATTTATGAATATTTTTAATCAAGTACATTAATATGTTTTAATAATTTCCATTTAACCATGTAAAATGAAAAACAAAAATCCAACTCGCAGGATATACGTAATATTAGCGTTTTTCCATACTAAACTCATCCCTCGTGTCACCTTAACTGCTGATAATAAACATTTATTATTGTAACTTCAATGGTTATTCAAGCACCATTTTCTCCGGCTAAGGTGGCACTTCAGAGTTTACTTCATCTGAGTGTTTATTAGTTAGGAACTTAATTAGGCATTTGAATGATCAACTTGTACTTACCACGATTTCTCAAACGTTTTTGACTGATTTAACAAAGTATGAAAAACAGTTCGACTCGCGGGGACTACGTCATCTTAGAGTGTGTCAGTTATTATCCCTAGTGTAATTTGGTATGCTTACAATAGAAATAATCAATTTTCTTTATTAATTGTTTGTGAAAATTTTCAATAACCGCTCCATATTGTACGAGTGGGTGTTGAATGTTCTCGAAGAAAAGCGATACTAATGCGTCAAGGCAGAGGTTGGCAACTTACTCAGAAACGGAAATTACTCAATCCAGCTGTCCCTATTCTTATCAAAGGGTCTACACGTCAATACAAAATGACAACACGCTTCTGGTTTACTTTTTATGACGAAAAAATGAAATTAAACTAACAACAAACTATAAACAAAAGAAAAAAGAAAGCAACAACTCAATGTTTTAAGCACATATTTCTCCGATTGTGGCTGGCCTGTCAAAAATTGCTATAAGAGTTTTTTTTTTAGGACATTTAACTATCTTTAACAATTTCCTGACCGTTTTAGTGATATTTAAGAAAATGCGAAAACTGCTCAAATCTGTTGACATTTTTTTTCAAAAGTCAAAATGTAACTAAATTTATATTTTAGTTAACATGGATTCTTTACATTTACAACTTATTTCAACAGACTCTAACACGATTCTTAGTACGCAAAACGAAAATCAGTTAGAAAAACAAGTTTTATCCACTTTTCACGAAAACGCTTACAGATATCACATTGAAAATGGTTTCTTTCGTCTCTCTGCGGTACAGAATCTTTAAGAAATGTACCTGGAAGCCTACAAACGAAATGTCGTTAGTACGACTATTAGTTTCACGCGAATGTCACCCATGAAATAGGATCTCGATTGACGGATTCTCCTGGAATCCGTGGAATCCGGAAATAATGAACTTCTTCTGAAAATTGAAATTGTCTAGTTGGTGCTTCCGGATGGAGTCATGAGGTCTCCTGATGTTGATGGAGGGAAGATGGAAATGCACTTAAAGCCCTAAACGTTACATATTCTCAACCTCATGATCTTAACGGGCCTTTCAATCCAAGTGGCTCGAGCTAAAACATTTGAAAACATGACTCATAAAGTTATATGTGATTGTGGGACCGGACTTATAAATTTGCCAGTGCTGCAATAAGACTTTTATTATTAAACACCTTATGACCTTATTTTTCCCTCTAAGCATTTTATTTATTTGAAAATGACCTTTTACAATTTAACGCCGGAATACTTAAGCTTAAATTAGCAATCGAGAAAGAGGATGCTGGAAATTTCTCGCATTCTATTGATCCGTCAGAATGTCGGCATTTGATGTACAACACTGTTACAAACACTGTTATACTTGGGGCTTTGATCCACTATAGTGGCTTAACGCACTTAACAGGTTAACTACCGTTAATCCCAATCTAACAGCATTAATGAAAACAGCCTGTAATCTTCTCCGCAGGATCCTGTCGTCTTCACACCGTTTACAAGGAAACTAAACCTATTGAAATTCTAAGATCTATCCGGTATCCACAAACCCAATCATATCTTGAATGTAAAGTGTTCAACTCCTACAATATAATAGTCCAAATCTTATCCTTCCTACACAACATATTGCCCATTTCTTTCTTGCCCACACCGACGGACTGAGTGAATAATACAAACTGCTTTTCCTATTCCTTCAATGTCAGATATTGTATTTGAAAATAAACCATACAGGTCTGTGATAACTAAAATAGCTGACATAATTTCTCATATCGATCTTGTCGATGTTTCTGGTGGACAAGGTCCAACATATTCTTTTTCCTAAGAAACCTAGTCCCTTTCCCACGGTCACGCTCCCTTCTCCAGGACTGGCACCTTGATCTATTCAAAAACCCTGTTCTTCAGGGATTAACTTCCTGCCCTTCCTTCGGAACTGTTCTTTTTATTCCATTGGTCATATTAATCAAATTGTTTGACTCATGGTTCATTTTGACATGGTAACCTACTATTCGGGGTGAGATGTACTTCAATAAGAACACTATGAAATTTCAAATATAGCACCCTTAAACGTAAAATTTGTGAAATCCTTCTCTCTATTTCTTCTATATCGTTTCGTCAAAATTGTTTCCATGTATTCCGGAATTCGTCGAGAATGAATGAATAAAACGTATATCAAATATAATGATAATTAAAACAAGGCTTCTTTATTTATTTTTCTACGATGTATCAATTTCCCTCGACAAAAAATTAGTTTTTTTCCATGTTCTTCGACGGAGGTTATTGATATAGTCGGAAACGTTTCATTAGAGTCTCTACGTCCAATTACTTATAAAAAGTTTGCCTGGAAGCCTAGTAAAGCAAAAACGTAAGCGTTACAAATGTTTTCGCAAGACGTAGGCCCGAAAAACCATGTTCCGATGGACGGATTCTTCTGGTTAACGAAATTAACCTTTCAAATCACACAACGTATTTTTCTACAACATTTCATTGAATTCGGCAAATTTTTGAGCAAGCTGCAGTGAGACACAGACAATGATATACATGAAACATGAAATTTTCTAGTTGGCACTTCCAGATTGCGTCGTTAGGTCAACCTCTCAAAACCGGGTTTTCTCCCTATAGAAGGAGGGCGGGAGGAACTGCGCTAAAACCATTACATAATTTTCACTAATCCTGTTAAAAAGGTAAATATTTATTTATTTCTTCCGTCCTGGACTAGCTCACTAGTGCATATTAAAATAGAACGTTATCTTCGTTATCAGAAGTTAGACCGGAGAGCTTTCTAAAGCCTCTCTATTGCGCATTTAATGATTCAATTTTGGTCTCCAATCTTAACAACAATTTATATTTCTCAGTTTGTGTCAATATCAAACACCTAGAAAAAGTCTCAAATTAATCGTATCTAAGTACTCAATCTGAAAATTGGTATTTTTCTCTTTTTTCAAGATCGACTACAGATATCGCCTTAAAAAATGGTTTCTTCGCTCCCAGAAAGAAAAACTGCACCTACAACAGTGCCTATGAACGTAAATACGAAAACGTTATGATTTTTGTGTGCGAATATCGCTCAAAAACCGTGTTCCGATAGGGAGTTTACACAAAGTATTTTTTGTACCAAATTTCATTAAAATCGGGCCATTTTTGAGCCAGCTAGAAAGCGAACAGATATGCATTCAAAGAGAAACTTAATACTAAGTTTATTATTATCACGAAAATAAAATATGCTAGAAATATTGTAGCATTAGCAAAATATTGGTTGCCTCCTTTGATCCAGCTGATATGAAGTGGTGGCTGACATTGCTGACAGTTTGGTTCCTGTTACTGTTCATTGCGTCCCTTGATAACATTTTATTGACTTTCCTTCACTATTATTCCTTCATTGGTTCTCAAGAATGATTTTTATTATTTTAAGCATCGCTGCTCTGGTGGTTTTGCTCTTTGATGAATTTCTACAATTATTCATTGTATGAAGTACAATACATTCGTAAAAATAAAGCAAAATAAACATATATCAAACGAGGTCTGATAGGCAATAATAAAACAAATTATCAAAGTAATTGATTGGTGTTTGTTATTAAGAATAATGTATTTATCAGTAGTTGGTAATTAATTACCCCCCCCCCACACCTTAGAGGAAGAATATCCTGCATATGACGAAATTTTGCACTTTCAAGGAGAAGTCTAACTTTTTTCGAGAAAAGTAATCAAGATGGCGAAAATGATTCTCGAAGCACCTTAAAAACGTTGCTTATCTTGTAACACGTTTGGAGTTCATCAAAACAAAGAAATTTAAATATTTTTTGGGATTTCATACGTATCTTGAACAAACGCTGATAAATGAAACTCTAATAAATTTCATTGAAAATAGTGTTATACCTACATTTTGATAGGCATAGGTATAGGCGTATTGGTTTCCTCGAAATATAAAAACTTTCTACTTTAAAAATCAGCTTTTGCTAGTCTCTTAAGAAATTGAAAAAAAAATAAGAAAGAAATTTTTACTATAATTCCATAGAAATTACGGATTAATATAGTCTATTTCATTTTGGCCATATCACAAATAGCATATTGTTAATTGATTTTAATTGAACAAATTTCTACTAACCACATAATATTAACTAGAAGTATATATTTATTAAATAAGTATAGATATTCTTTCTAAATTCCATATATATTCCATGAAATAACATCATCTTTTAGGTATTCTTGTATAAAAGGATTTATGAAATTGTGTACAGACCTTCATTATAACTGGCGCAGTTCTTATTGCGCGATGTAATATTCTTTTTTGAAAGTAAATAATATATTTTGAAATTTTCTCGACGTTCGTTTGGGCAGTATTTACTATTTTTTAAGAATATTAAGAAAAAATTGTTAATCCACAGGTTTTGTGTTAGTTTATTGCAAAGCACTTTTAGAGGAAGACATCCAACTTTAGTGCTCCCTATGAAACAATTATAAGAAATTAGCAAACAAAGGGGAAAAAACTATAAATTAATTATAAATTCAACAAATATTTTACACTTTTTTTTTTAATAATGTAAAGAAAAATTAGAATATGTTCTAAAGTATGTGTTAAAACTATAAAAAAATCAAAATGAAAAATTCGTAGCAAGTATCCCTCAACAAAATAAAGACTCTAGGACGGTGTTGTGTGTCCCTTATTTTATCCCCTTCAATTAACTTGGAACTCTTTATAATTAGAGAAACAGAAACAGAGCACGGGAGATTGTGATGTGCCTACCAGAGTAATTTGCAATAAACTATTACAAACCGAGTGGAGGTTATCAATTTTTCTTTAAAATGAAATGAAAAGTTTTATTCTTATTCCGGGACACAAGTCCCATAGGATTAATTTTGAAATTACAAAATAATAATGAATTTAATATGTAAACTTATAAATACTACCAGTAAATAATGAATGTACAGCTTCAATATAAACTAGGGATTGGGTAAAACTTGCAGGGATAGAAGGTGGTGGAAGAGTCGGGATTTAAAGGTTTCTAGGTTGGTAGAATGGCGGACAAACGGAGGCAAGGAATTCCATAGAGAGGTGGCACGGGTGACGAATGATTTTTCGAATATTGCTGTTTTACATTTTTGTTAGAAAACATTGCTACAATAAACTTCGGGGATTGAGTTCCAATGAATGAACAGCAACAAGAAGCATCAACAGAATCTGTTTTGTTGTGTAGGTAATGATTTGAAATGTTGTAAATGCCCGGCTCGTATTTATTCTGACACAGAAAGGAGCTCTGTTCACTTTCATCGCCGTGAATCTCATCATTCGTCGGGAATGGCCTTGGGAGACAGTACAGTTGAGGAGTTCTATAGAGAAAATATTCTGTTTTTTGTGACCCTTAATATCACTAAATTCACTCAAATGTAGCGGAAGATCAATAGAAAGATAAAAAGTCCGTTCCAGAGTTATGTTTACACATGGTACCTACTACACTACGTAATAAATACCAAAAACCTCATATTATCGTATTTTGATCTAACGCAGGAACAGGATACAGTCACTCTAGTGGTAGAACGCGCTCCTTGCGGCGGCTTTGTCTGGCGGGCTTTTCTATTGAAATATATTACAAATTAAACCCCCGCTTTCCGATTGACCGATTCAGCTCATTTTTACAACACTTCTTTCTCATGAGTTACCCACGACGTATACCGCGTTTCGTTACAATACAGCAGAAATTACTACCGGTATGAGTATATTAGGAATTTGGGTCCGGAGTAAACCCCCCCTTCTAATGAACCGATTTAGTTTGTTTTTACAACACAATTTTACCTGTAGATTACCACTACGAATACCGAGTTTCGTCTAAATATACCAAAAATTACGGCTGTGTAGTGGCGAATTGGTATTGAGGGTCCGGAGTAAACCCCCCTCCTTATGAACCGATTTAGTTTATTTTTACAACACATATTTACCTGTGGATTAGCACTACGAATACCGAGTTTCGTCGAAATATACCAAAAATCACGGCTGGTAGTGGCGAATTGGTATTGTGGGTCCGGAGTAAACCCCCCCTTCTAATGAACCGATTTAGTTCATTTGTATATCTCACTTTTCTCTCTATATTACCACTACGAATACCAAGTTTCGTTGAAGTACAACAAATATTACGGCTGACATAGTCAAATTAGTGTTTTGGGTTCGGGGTAAACCCCCCCTTCCGGTGGACCGACTTTGGTGTTTAACGAACTCGTTCAATTGTTTGCTAATTGAATGCTATATACCAAGTTTCGTGACGAAAAAACAAAAACTCTGGCCGCTATCGTGTTAACAGACACACACACACACACACACATATATATATATATATATATATATATATATATATATATATATATATATATAGATATATATAAATTTTAACGGGGGTCATTTTCGGTGTCTACTAGGTAGGATCGATAAAGATTTGAAGAAATTTTTCAAAAATTCCGTCATGAGTCCAACCTCAATAGCTACTTTCCTTCGGAGGAAAGTGCTAAAAGAAAATTTTTATTCGTTGTAAATAAAGAGTTCCTGCCCAGATAAATTGGGTTGCTAAAAACAGAGCCTGCTAATCATTCTTTCAAAAATTCATTTGGTTTATTTTAGAATATGGAGGACAAGAAAAGAAAATTTAGTAATTCCCTATGTAAACATCTCCTAAAGAATGATATTCAGCTGTTCAGATTTTGTAAATATGGTTGATCAGAATCCCTAGGGAATGTTCGTATCGTCATAAGTCATAAGCTTCTTGAAACATTTCTTATATGTTTTTATATGTCATTTTGCGTATATAGCCTTTTTTTTTTTTCCTTGTTCAATTAAATATAAAACTCGATCGTCTCAACTGGAGCATGTTTCACGGCCTACTGTCGCCTCTTCAGGAGCTTATATCTGAACAGTTTTCTGGTCTCATAAACAGCTCAGGGGACCCGGCCTTCCAAAATTCCCGGCTGAGTGAATTCTACACGATGCAGCAAGAATATCAGCTGATCATTAAACGATTCAAAAAACCGATTATTTCCCTTTCCAGAAAATTATAGCTCACGCATGTAAAATCAATTGGTCCCATCTCTTCGTGAATTTCATTTTATTATTTTTCTACCAATAGATTGAGATATATTTCGTAAATGTTTTATACCCACTTGTTTATTAACTTATCTCTTTTTAATATAAATGTTCTCTTATATTTATCTTTTGGTCTTGCTCTTTCTTTGTCAAATTTGTTAAAGTACTTAGTTAAAGAGAAAATTCATATCAATTATTTTAGAAAAAAGATAAACATGTATGTTGAAATATAGAAAGAAACAAAGTATGTTGATACTTCAAAATACAATTTTATTTGTAGAAAATAGAGCGAAAATACCGCATTTTTAGTTTATTAAACATTTTTTATTAAATTTATTTCTTACTTGTTTCACATTTTAGAGTTGACCTTTAATGTTTAAAATCTTTATTATTTTTCCCCTTTTTTTTCTTGTAAAGCAAAACATTTTGATAATGTCATTTCTTTATATTATTTGATGTTATAGATAACATCAAATAATATAAACAAATGCTTCTGTTTGCACCGTACATGTTTTGTAGAGCTAATCGGCAAATTTTTGGGCTGTAAAACCAAATAAATAAATTATAAATTCTGTAGTGTGGTCCCTAGTGGCGATATATTGCCGCTTATTATCATACCGTTTTAACACTGGATTTACAAGACGTGGTACAAAAAATATATTTGTTACTAATATTCATAAAGTAATATTAGGTTCATTAAATGTATTCTCTTCTTATAGCTACAAAAGTCATAACATCATTTAGGAAAGCAAATGTTATTTGTAGTAGGAATATTGATTGAATTGAAATTACTCGACCAGTCAAAATGACTGGTCTGGTAAATCTAGTGTTAATTATCTTTTCAGCAATTATCCGGATTCAATAAAAATGATAAAGAATTGTGAAAAATCATATTTTGTTTATGGTTGAGTGTTTTTGCATGCATTATCGCTCCCTACGATTTCCAATGCAAATATTCCTCATTGTTTGCCAAATCGATTAATAGGAAAATCTTTCTTGCGCACAGGTATTATATATAATTACTCGCTGTTACCCGGCGTGCCATGCTACACATACTTTCTGCAGATAGAAAAGCCTAAAAAAATTAGAAACCAAATAAGTATTATTAAAATCTAATAACACGAATCTGTAACTGTTTCGAACCCGTGTCCTCTCAACTGTGAGTCCTAGACGACTTTGACCTAACCTGTAACACCCCCCGTATCAAGACATACATGTACCCCAAGTTTGGTGAAAATCAATCTAACGGTGTGGATTTTTATTAAAAAAAAAACATACATACAGCAGCTGGTAGACGTTTTTGACCTGGCCTGACAATCCCCTGATCAAGGCCAACCTGTGTGCCCAGTTTGATCAAAATCTGTCTAACGGTGTGGGTTTGTATAAAGAACAAACATACAGACAGACAGATGGTAGCAGTTTTGACCTAGCCTATGGAAATCGCCGTATCATTGTCTCCCTTTGTTCCAACTTAGGTCAAAATCGGTCGAACGGTGTGGATTTTTATAGGGAACAAACATACAGACAGACAGCTGGTAGAGGTTTTTGACCTAGCCTACGGCACTCTCTAGATTAGGATCTGCCTGTGTACCGAGTTTAGTCAAAATCGGACGAACGGTGCGGATTTGTATAAGGGACGAACATACAGGCAGACAGCTGGTAGATTTTTTTGACCTAGCCTAGGAGATTTCTCGTATCAAGACCTACCATTATTCCAAGTTTGGTCAAAATCGGTCAAACGGTGTGGATTTGTATAAAGAACAAACAAACAAACAGACAGAAAAACAGACAGACACGTGCTTTTTATATATATATAGATTTACGGGGCTTAGTAGACAGACTCGATGAAGATTTGATGATATCTTTTCAAGCAATCCTTCCATTTGCCCATTCTAAATGCCTGTATCCATTAGGTTTGTGCTAAAAGTAAATACAATTGAAAACCGACACTAATAGCCCAGCGGTTCATAAAACGTGAACAAGAAATAATGAAATAAATGAGTGTATACTAAGATCGTGCACGGAGCTCGTTGAAAGGAGATGCACCGAGCTATGTGCAAATAGCACTCGACTCTCAAGCCTCTGATTGAGTTAAGTGGTGCTAATTACACCCAAGAGATATCTAATCGTGTTAATGTTCTATTCCTGTGTATGAGGATATACGTATGTCGAGAGTATCTAAGTCGGTTGTAGATTTAGCTCTTTGATGTCTACCCTCCTCGTCGCAATCTAAATCTAAACTTTAAGACGGATGTGACAGCGTTACTATGAGGAGCTCCATCGTCATAAGTTATAATCAGTAATGTTCATAATCCCGATGATGGTAGGGAATCGGGTATAAGTAAGTTTGCAGATTAATTACACAGGCACTTGTGGTCCTTTCCAAAGACACCGTATATACAAATTCTTAAGTATTTCGGCACGCTGAATCTAAATCCGTTTAATCCCATCAAGTAAGGTTTAAGGAATTTTGAAGGGCAAGTTTCGCATGAAGTCGCTTAAGAAGAAATAACTAGAGCTTCCATGGTTTTGAAGGTCACTGTATTCGATTCCGAGTTCTGTTTCTCCCCATCGGCGCAAAATCAAAGTAATTTTAAGGACAAATGTGCAAAAGTGAATTTTGACTACAGATTCATTTTTTGCAAAATAAACATATTTGTTGTCGTGTTAAGCTTTGCGTAGGTGCCCATCCAAGGATTTACATACAATAAACCAGTGTATACTACACAGGACGGCAAACGGACGTTCTAGTCCTTCAACATTAATAGTCCAGTTTTCTTTAGCACCAAATTTCCAATCGATTGACTTTCTACGGAGGTAATTTTAGCAAAGAATCTTCCTGAGAGATACTGAGAGAAGGGCCATCTAAATTTAACCAACTTTGATGTGGTCAATATAGCTCGAATATTCGTGAATATAATAAAAAGCTAATGTCTCGGAAATACATTACCTCAGTAGAAATACTATTTAGTGTTTAACATTCAGACATATACTAATTTAAACATATTGTAGACTCGATGTGGATAACTTTCTGGCATATACAAAACGCACTACTTTGAGAACGGCATTGTGTTGATTGAGAATTTGGTTCTTAAGTCTTGGACTGCAAGGAGCACAAATATCGCCCGTCTTGTGAGGTACTTTATTTCATTTTGGTTTTTGAGACAACATTTGCTGTAGATAGGTTATGCACCGAGTACATATTCGTTCAGGACAGGTTTGTGATGAGCCAGTAGTTGTAGAGACGAGGGGCGTGTTGAGCGCAAACAAGATGAATGTGGCTAGGAAGCGGAGGCGGTTAAAACAACAAGGACAATGAATGCACCAATTGTTGGCAATCAAAGGATGCGATGCTGCTATTCGTGTTGATTCATCCCACTCCCGGAGAGAGCGCCACTCGCACGCACCAATACAGCAGTAGTCAGTGCTCGTACTTTGGCTCGGCGGTTCCTACAGAATACATTCCGGTTTTTTTCGAGTGGTTATGTAGATTTTCTAGTTTTTTTCTAAGTCAATTGTTGAAATCTGAAGAAAACATGCGTAAGAAGCTTACGGTTTTCCAGGGCTCCACCTCCGAATCGCCGGACTACACAGCCGACTACTACTACCCGCACAGTGGCAGTGGTTACTTCTATGGTCTGTTTTATTTATTTATTTATTTTTTTTTTAACGGCGCATCTACATCTTGGCCATTAGCGCCGGGCTATCTACAGGTTGCCACCCTTTTCTAATGCCAACAGCACCCTATGGTCTGTTTTTACCATTATCATATCAATTAAGATAATCACTAAATTATTAGATACCATTGTATAAAATGTAGGCTTCATTTTAAAACTTTACAATTGACTACCATTGTCAAACTTAATTTAATTAGGTGGCTTATTTTCTTTATGCTTATATCGCACTAGCATTTCTAAAGTGACACAACTCAAAATAAAACTCAACTGAAAATGTGTCTCTCTCGCCTATGTAGGGGGCATAGCATTGAGACAGGAAGAGTGACACAAGTACCCTCTGGTGAACAAGCTCTGTAGCTAGGTACCTAGGAACATACAGTTATGATGGTTGATAAAGAGATATTTACCATGTCTTTCATCGTCATAACTGACCAATTATTGATGGAATTGATTTTTGAGTTGTGTCACTTTAGAAATACTAGTGCGATATGTATTACAGGTATATCCTTTTCACAAAAAAAAAAAGAAATAAAATAAAAAAAACGAATTTTAACAAAATCGATTTATTAGAGCATGCATAAAGGTACATTCTATTCCTTTGGTTGTTGCCATGCAGATATCAGCTTAAGTTGCTTGTGATTTTCTTTTCATTTCGTTGTATTTTATATTGTTCCAGTGCACAATTAAGGAAATAATATTTTAAAAAATAGAAAAAACTCGATTTATTTGAAATCAGATTACTGTACAAATTCAAAAAAAATTACAAAAAAAAACAACAAAAAAACAAAAACACGTAGACCGAAAATCATAATTCGTAATTGAATCTATGTAGATTAATATGCTCTCAAAACATTAATATGGTGTTAAAGAGTAGGCTACCTTATCTGCAGTAAGTTATAAATTATTCGTAGATCTTTACATTTCTTCAGTAGGTGTTTCACTGTAAAGGGCAGTATGTTTTTAGAAAAATTAACTCGCTACGCTCGGATTGTCATCTAATTGGACCAATGATTCAGACTTACGTCACGTCTAAAGCCAGGTAACGATGTTATCATATAAGGTAAGGTTTATCTACATTGAGGCTTATATGATGGTAAAATTGTCTGGATTAAGATAAATATAATCCTGTTGAATCTATCTGAAAGAATGCAGACTCTCTTCTTGCATAAACTTCAGTTTGGTGGTAATTACGATAAAGGAATCATGATGTTTGTAAAAACTATACATATAAAATCCAGCTGTTTGTCTGTCTGTCTGTTCCTTATGCAAATGCACACCTGACTGATTTTGACCACACCTGGTACACAGGTAGGTTTTGACTTGGGGAGTTTCATGATCAGGGCTAGGTCAAAATCGTCTAGGACTTAACAGTTTCAGAGGCAACAGGTTCGAAACTGTGAACCCGAAGAGTTACAGAAGATTGTTTTTCAGAAATCGTCACTTTTGAAAAATGAGATATTCACCTGATATTCATATGTGGCATATTGTCTGGTTACTAGGCTAACAGCTAGTTGTATATAAAAACGGAAAATATTAAGAGAATAATGAAAATACAAAACGAAACCACCCTCTTAGATTTATTATAATTCAATTTTTAAAAGCAATAATAAGTAAATCTATAAAAGTAAATTAAAAAAAAAAAAAAAAAAAAAAAACATAATAGCATATACCATCCTGCTTATTACACAGAGGAATTTATTGAATATAGTCATATGTACTTTGTTTAGATAAATATTTCATTTAGTCGTCGATCTGATCCGCTTGTGCTTTCAGACTAACAGACTTCCCGTGCTGCAATACGAGGATGATTTGGCATGTAATACGGAGAGCAAGGGTGTGTTTACATCTGATAGTTATTGCAGGATATTTATGTAAGAGAGAAATTGTGACTAATGTAAACTGCGAACAATTTATGTCCGAGATATATATTTCTATCACAAGCTATAAGTATCAACACATCTATCCCATCTGGTGTAAACGCCGTTTAAAAAGAGAAGAATTTAATGCCAGCGATAAATATATTGGCTAACAGATGTATAGGCGACACTTTTATACCATCAGGTGTAAACACTGATTATGTGAGACATAATCAGGCCCAGGACACAAATGTATGTGTGTACATGGGTCGTACATTTATCGCAAATTTTAACAAATCCAGAACTGTCGTATACATATCCATGACATAAATGTCTAGCGATTTTTGTAATTATAACATTAATTCTAAACTATCACACAAGTGATAATTCTAAACTAAACTCAAGTTTCTCCTAATTGTCAAGGAAAAATCGTTGAATATACGAAAGATATTCGATTGAGTTGTTCTTTTTTCCTGTAAAAGTTCTGAATTATCTTTCGTGACACATTGCTTTAGTATGAATCACATTTCCCTATTTGTGCCCTGTACGCATCCCATGAATCATGTTTCTTCATCTTCGCTTATCATATGTAATAATATGTTGATTATGGAAACATTTGATTATGGAAATTTATATTTAACCAGCTGTTACCCGGCGTGCCATGCTACACCTACTTTCTGCATCTAGAAAAGCCCAAATAAATTAGAAACCAAACAAGTAATATTAAAATCTAATAACACAAATCTGTAACTGTTCGAGTTCACAATTTAGAACCCGTGACCTCGGAACTGGTAGTCCTAGACGATTTTAACTTAGCCTACCACTCTCCCCGTATCAACACCTAGCTCTGTGCCAAGAATGATCAAAATCGGTCTAACAGTGTGGATTTGTATAGGAACAAACAGACAGACACGTGAATTATACATATATATATTAAACGTTACTCTATTCGTAAAACCGATTTTTTTTTTTTTTTTTTTTTTTAACTTTAACAGAGTGGTTTCCTAAAGTAAGAACGTATAGGAGATCAATGTGACAATATCCTCAATACGCCGAATGTATGTTGAAAAACCGTCGAGTTTAACTACGACGGTAGTTAAACTCGGCTATTTTATTTAATATGATAATTAGAGATTTACTAACAATTTCGATCCTCAGTAAACGTCTCCCTCTATAAGTGACGTTCTCCCAGTGTTAACACACCAAAATACAAACCCACTCAGTGTAGGGCATATTGTAATTGAATTAATAATTCCGATTACATTGAATTACAATTACATCAAGAAAAATAATTCAATTAAAACATGAATTATAATTACATTGTAATCCTGTAATGTAATTGAAGCACTAATTATGTAATTCAAATATCAATTACTAAGAATTTTAATTGAATTACAATTGTGATTCAATTATAAGTCTACTCTTTTTTTTTATTTATTTCGTTATTTTTTTTTTTTTTACGGCTCTTCGACAAATCTGGGCAATTAGCGCCGACATCCAGGGCGCAGCGAGGAATTTTGCCAACGAGCCGTGGGTTGAGAAAACTCCAGCTGCCGGTGGGGATCGAACCCACCATCTCCCGCCTATGATTCTAAGGCGCTAGCCACTAGACCACTGGAGACCCTATAAGTCTACTTATCACCAATTATGATAGTCAGTAATAAAAATATCAATTTTATCAAAAAATATAATTGTAATTCAAGTACAATTGTAATTCAATTATAGTTCAAATACTTGAGTTTTTTTCAATTATTTTTTTTTTAGGGGGTGCTTCGACTGCTCGGGTCATTAGCCCCTGTAATTGATATTTTCAGCCTTTTGAATTACAAAACAAAAAATGTAATTCATAATTCAAATACCATTTGAATTACATTGTAATTAGAATTTACCCAACATTTATTTCAAGTAACTACGTAATTCAAATACTTGAGTTCAATTTAATTGAAATTCAGTTAATCCAAATTGAATTATTTTTCCGATTACTGTAATTGATATTTTCAGAATTTTCAATTAAAATTGAAAAATGTAATTCATAATTCGAATATCATTTTAATTCAAATTTACATAACACTGAACCCACTCACGCTTGCAGACACATACACTTTCGGTCATTAATATGAATTATTGAGGAAGAGTCCTGTCTTAACAGCTATTTCATTCTCCAGTGAACATATTTTATACATAAATTAAATCCCAGGTGACACGAGGGAAATTTGAGTGAAGTACGTTCACTAGATACTTCACTGAACATCTCTAGAAGTATTTAGAGTCTTGATGCTCGCTGCTGCCGACATACTTCACAGTAATTCCCCTCGTGTCTGTAAAATACTTTATACACACCAGGGGTTAAATACTCGTATGTATGTGTGTATATATATATATATATATATATATATATATATATATATATATATATATATATAGATATAGAGAATGTGTAAAACGATACAAGACTTCGAGCTTCAAACATAAAAATGTTGGCATTTTTTATTTTATACATAAAACATTATTGAGTAATCTTTGTGAATGTATTCCAAGCATTCGAAAGCTCATTAAATTTCCTGTGAGAGAGTTCGATCTGGAAATCGTCGATAATTCTAAATAACGATGTTTGAATAAATAATCGATAATCCTGAATAGAGGAACTACCTTTCCAATTAGTCGTAACTTGGGTATACATTTCCAAATGGAGACGAGTAGAGGATATATGAGTAGATGTGTTCAGTATTTTATAGCAACACTAATGATCTGAAGCTGTAGGCAGATATATGTATACTAATGTAGTGGGTGTGGATTTCCACATGGGATCCCCGCCAGCATCCATTTGCTAATTATATCTATCTTTATTCATATCGTATCTTATAGTATACAGCGTGTGCTAGATTAGGCGCGTTTTCCGCCTTGGCGCAATACTCAAGTGCCGATTAAAACATTTCACGTTTCAGAACCCATAGATCACGAAAATAATTCTGTTTATATATATATATATATATATATATATATATATATATATATATATATATATATTTATGGGGGGAGGCGAGGATAGCTCAGTGGTACACCGCTGGACTAATAAGTTGCAGAACCTGAGTTCAAATCCCGAGCAAGCACTATAGATTTTTTCTTCTAGTGTCTTCGTTCATGGACTGAATTCGGCCTCCCTGACCGTCCCTAGGCCAACCCTGCCTTTAATTAATTTAATAATGGGTACCTTGGTCCTAATGACTCTAGCAGTCGAAGCGGCAAGGGGAAAATCAGGCGGCCGGAGCATAGTACCGACCACACTATCTCCCTAGTGCGCAGTATTGTCAAGAATCAGGTACCTCTACAGTATCTGCCCTCAGGGCCTTCGTGGACTGTTACGGGACTGATATATATATATATATATATATATATATATATATATTTTTTTTTAATAGCTCTGCTACATGTAGAGATGGAACGCTCATTTCTGCGTCCCTGAACTACAAATGAGGTGCATAATAAACTCTTAAAGTTATGACATCTCAATGCGGGACACCCTGTATAGTAGATACAACGCAGCCTGCAGTAAAATGCATAACTAATTACAGGAATTGATCTTTCATTGCCCAAAAACACCCAAGTTACTAATATTTCTGGAACAGTTCTTTAATTTATCCATACTTAAGATCATTAGATGTCTTTTGCGGTATCATTCTTCTTTTACTATTAGCGAATGGAAAAGGTGATAACTTGCCGAAAGCATTCATAGGACCTCTAGAGCGTGTACTCCGTTACCTACTCTCGCCGACCCCTTTCGTTGACCTTACCGGAGAGATCATGGAGGTTTTAACCTCTAATCTCTACGGGGAATAACCTTTCTATTCCAAGCCTTGACCGTTCTACTTTGACAAGTAAATATTTCCTTTTTGCAGAAACTGGTATGTCTTCATATAATTAATAATTCTCTTAATTAGTTGACTGGGGTCTCACCATGGTCCGCTTTGGATTCTCATACGGAAGATCCCCCTCATATGTGGGGTACGAGTCCCGTCGCACAGTGGTGCCGAGAGGAAAAAAAAAAACCCAAAACTGAAGGTGTTCAATCGCGTTTGAACTAACATTTTATAATTATATTAAAATTATCGACTTTCCATTTTATTAATAGTTTTGATTACAAAATACCTTTTTGTTGACCGTTTTCTTACTTAGTAAAAATCTCAGTTTTTGGTACTACCCAGGAAGCCTTACGTGTATATGCAGTTTTTAAAATACTTTTTTAATTTGGGAAAATGTACCATGAAATTAGTGTATTTAGGTTGTGAAGATATCTGCAATGAAACTCAATTGTCCGTAGTTTATTTGGCGAAGAAAAAAAAGAAGCGGCACTTAGCTATCCTCTACGCATAGTTTTACCTAAAAGAACATTTTTTGAAGTTGCTTTCCTATAAATTGCTTTCGCCGTATTCGGCTGTATTTCTGCAAAGCCTCATAAAATAAAGGTTTCGATTATTTCACCAAAAACCATTTAAATATTATTTGGGTCTGCAGAAATTTGTTAAACATTTTGTGTTAGCAACATGTAAATATACATTAACAGTTAGCTCCATATTATATGCCGCGTGAAGCTGTTAAATTTATTCGTTATACGCTAAAATTTTAAGAAAGAAGAATACGTCATGAACAGTTAACAATATTACGTTGCATGTTAATTTGTTCGACTCAGCATCGAAAAATACATTTTAAATTATATATCTCCCCACCTATTGAGTAAAATATCCCCTTTTTAAACTGAATGCTGGTTTTCATAATATAAAATCCGCTTATCTTCCATAATAATTATTCAATCGAATTGGTAGTGGTCTCATTCGACTCAGCACAAAAAAAATAAATAAAAATAAAATGAAAAAAAAAATAAAATAATTAGGAATGATACCGAAATCAGAAAGATCCAAGTACCTATAGGTTTGCCCCGAAATCGGGCGTTTAGCACCACTGTGCGCCGCCAGAAGGTTGATTTCTAACATCTCTGGGACAGGTGATGGGATTATTAAATTGTCAAACACTTTGTAAACATAATCTTTTGTATATTTTCACTTGACTGTAGATCAATTAAATACAAATTATATTAATTTATAGGGAGAGAAATATTTGCTGTATATATGATATATATCATACATATATTTAGGTGTGTAGTATAAAAAGTCCGTCTCGCAGGAACTGCATCATCTTAGCGCGGTTCCGTTCTTATCCCTAATGTCATTTGAAAATCTTAGAATAGAAATAAACTTCTTTTTTTTTTTTTTACATATCTCGTGAAAATTGTCAACATCCTCTCGAATAAAAGTGATATTAAGGCTTCAGGGAAACCGGCAGTAGTAACTTACACAGAAGCGGAAATTACCCAATCCGGCTCAAATTCTATAGTAAAGCTCTACACATCAATAAAATAAAACAAAAACGTGCATGGGCGTATATAAGGGGGGGGGCTGAGAGGGCTGAACCCCCCGCAATCGGTAAAAATGTGTCCCATAAAACCATAAAATTAATAATAAGATCACTTAGTTCAGAAAAAAGAATGTCTTTTGGGCGTAATAGCGTTTTAATTGTCTAACTATTCCATATTCTAGATTTTTATTATCCCATACCCCAAAATCCTTTCAGGCCCCCCCCCCGAAATTCTCCCAGTCCCCTCCAAAATTATTTTCTATACAAGCGTGAACATCCTTCTCTTTTACTAGCTTTGTTTTATTGAAGAAAAAAAATGCAATCAAAATAACAGCACCCAATTAAAAAATAAGGCGTACAACATAAATAAAAATTAATAACTGAGGTAAACAGAGACACAAAAAGAGAAACTACTTCACAAGTTTAATATTATCAAATGTCAAGCAGGTCATTTTGCGCGGATTATGGCTGGGGCTGTAACGGTACTTATTGTCAGGACCTTAGAAAGAGGACCAGGTAGCATAAGTATTGTTCCCTCGAAAAACATCTAGCCGAGTCTGGCATATTATGTTGAATAAAACTAAAGATAATTCTGGAATCGCCTTTTCTCAGAAATGGTTAATCTAATGAATAAAAGTGTGAAGAAAAGTTTTGTACATAATTGCACGATCTACAATTTTTGTCTGAACTATTTTTACCATAAAACAAAACGTTTCGCTGAAAATTCCTAAAAACCTTTTTTAGCGACCTTTGACCTCGAAAAAATTCCTTGCACTCATGGGATCGATAAGGGCTTTTCCCAATTCCCTTATAACGTTGTCCCTATCTTTCATGCAAATTTTCAGGTTGCTAGGAATTTATGCAAAGGTACTCATATTTTTCTAACTCATCTATTTCTAACAACAGAAAATTGGTTCACATTTTAACTATCCTGTTTTAAACACAAATACATTTACCTAATATAAGAATTACAAAAATAAAAAGCAATAAAAAAACTAAGGGAAAGAGACAAAAATTACAAAAAGAACGACAAAAACCCGTTGATTAGAACAAAACAGACGTATTTGAAGTTTTAAGCACTTATTTCTCCGATTGACATAACCTAATCAAAAATAGTATTAGAAACTTTTTTTGTAGAGAATTTAGTAAGCTTTCAAATAGTTTCTATCCACTTACCACGATTTCCCAACCGTATTCGAGATATTAAATGAAAGTAAGTTGAAGTTCCCAAAACTTTTCATGTCTGTTCATAAAATCTTTTATTCTAACCCTTCCTTAACTCCAAACGTAACCAAAAGTTTAACATATTAGTTTTGATGAAATTCAAACATGCAAAAAATGTTTCAACTGAATACCATGATTTTAAGTACCAAAACCAAAAACGTTATTCAGCAACTATGTTTCAAATTTTCTCGAAAACGGTTAAAGCTATCGCCTTAAAAATGGTTTCATTCGTTTTCCTAGGCCAAGAAGCCTATAAAACGAGTACTTACAAACATATGAACTCAAAAACGTATGCGTTACGATTTTTTTTTGCGCGAATTTTGCCCCAAACGCCATCTTCCAGTTGGACGACGGATTTTTGTACCGAATTTAATCAAAATCGGACCATTAGGGAAGCCAGAAATGAGCGAACAGACATATATATATATACAAATTTGAACCACCGTTATTTTCGGTCTCTAGGGGTCCTGAAATGCGAAATTTTCTAGTTGGCACTTCCGGATTGTTCCTCCCTCCCTATGAAGGGAGGGAGGAACCGCGCTAAAAAGAAGATTAATTTAAAGTAACGCTTCCGAGATATTTATATTTAGTATTATAATTCAGTATGACATTCAGCCGACCTTTACCCCTAGAAATTTCCTGTAAACAGAATATCAGATTCACCAATCCCAAAGACGCATAGACAAAATTGTCCTGCCTATCATATTTTAATTCTGTTTAATTTCTTCTTGATTTCTCTAGTCATATATATCTGTCTGACGATCCCACTCCTCGAGCTCAATCTCTCTCCTGAATCCCACGCCTAAAAACACTCCTAGGAGACTATAGAGATGTTTGTGTCATATTATCTAATTAAAGGACAATAAAAGCTATCAGCTAAGAAGTGTGAATAATGATTGGATTTTTCCATGTCCTTGTTATATTAATACCTGAATAATAAACTTTTATTTACTTTTTTTAATTTTTTTATTTAATTAGATAAATATTTATGTCTTATAATCCTTAGTAATTTTATTTTATTTACTTTTTTATTTGTTATCCCTTTTTTTTATTTTTAACTATTTTTTTTATTTTATTTTTAATTAATTTTAGTAAATATTATTACGAATTACAACTTCCTCACTAATCATAAATAACCAATGTACTTTATTACTTGTACAGATGTTAAATAAACGCTGTATAAATAAAAAGTCCGTCACGCAGGAGCTGCATAACTAAGCACTTTCCTCAGAATTTGGGTAGTGTAGACTGCTTTCCAGAACAATTTGCTTAAAATATCCTACATAAATAAAATAAAAACGTGAATAGTTCTCTTTTAATTTTGTAATGAGTAACTGATCAATTATTAATTTGCTTCCAGAGTTATGTTTACACATGGTACCTACTACACTACGTAATAAATACAAAAAACCTCATATTATCGTATTTTGATCTAACGCAGGAACAGGATACAGTCACTCTAGTGGTAGATATCGCTCCTTGCGGCGGCTTTGTGAACCTACGTCTGACGGGCTTTTCTATTGAAATATATTAGAAATTAAAACCCCGCTTTCCGATTGACCGATTCAGCTCATTTTTACAACACTTCTTTCTCATCAGTTACCCACGACGTATACCGCGTTTCGTTACAATACAGCAGAAATTACGACCGGTATGAGTATATTAGGAATTTGGGTCCGGAGTAAACCCCCCCTTCTAATGAACCGATTTAGTTTATTTTTACAACACATATTTACCTGTAGATTACTACTACGAATACCGAGTTTCGTCGAAATATACCAAAAATCACGGCTGGTAGTGGCGAATTGGTATTGTGGGTCTGGAGTAACCCCCCCCCCATCCTAATGAACCGATTTAGTTTATTTTTACAACACATATTTACCTGTGGATTAGCACTACGAATACCGAGTTTCGTCGAAATATACCAAAAATAACGGCTGGTAGTGGCGAATTGGTATTGTGGGTCCGGAGTAAACCCCCCCTTCTAATGAACCGATTTAGTTCATTTTTATATCTCACTTTTCTCTCTATATTACCACTACGAATACCAAGTTTCGTTGAAATATAACAAATATTACGGCTGACATAGTCAAATTAGTGTTTTGGGTTCGGGGTAAACCCCCCCCCCCCCCCCCTTCTGATGGACCGACTTTGGTGGTTAACGAACTCGTTCAATCGTTTGCTAATTGAATGCTATATACCAAGTTTCGTGACGAAAAAACAAAAACTCTGGCCGCTATCGTGTTAACAGACATATATATATATATATATATATATATATATATATATATATATATATATATATATATATATATATGCATATACATATATATATATAGATATATATAAATTTTAACGGGGGTCATTTTCGGTGTCTACTAGGTAGGATCGATAAAGATTTGAAGAAATTTTTCAAAAATTCCGTCATGAGTCCAACCTCAATAGCTACTTTCCTTCGGAGGAAAGTGCTAAAACATCATATACTCCAAGCGGAAGATCGACAAAAATAGAATTACTCATGCAATTCTTTATTAATCTAAGCTCCACACGTTTCACGCCTTCTTAGGTAACTCTTCACAAGTCTCACTAAATTGCCAATACAGCCTATTTGTACAAAGGAGAACCTTCCTCCATATTGACTACGTTAATTAGATGCTTTATGCTGTGGTGTGTAATCGGGGAAAAGGAGAGGGAATTTACAATAATTCACCCCCCCCCCCCCAAAATGTACAATCTCGATACCATTATTTTTCGTTTCTCTCAACACGTTTCTAGGGAACGAAATTGATTTTTCTGGTGTCAAGATTAAGGAATTTTAGATAAACCCGTACAAGTAGATAGTATTTAAATAATTACATCAAGTTTTCTTGTGACGATAATGAGCTGTAGATAATTGTTATCTTTTATTAATCCGGCGTAATAAAATACTCATAGGATAAAAGCGATAAGGGTTACACAAGTGGTTCTGGGTGTTTTGTTATTTGGTTTTGTCCTGCAATAAAATTCTATTTTAACCTCCCTCTTTCCTGTTATGCACACTGGAAAACGTTTGTTCAAACATTGAGTCACCGTTGCCTTGAAAACCCACATAGTTAATTCTGCAATATTCGGTGTGGTGGGAGCTGTTTTATCATCTGTATGCTGATGATTGTAAGCATTCCATTATTTCGCGCGAATCTAGCCAAAACCAACATTCCAGTGAGCGGTTGTGCTGATAGATGCACCTGTAACTTAGCGCAGAAAAAAATGATTTCGTTTAGATCCTTCTGCTCAAATTCAGGAACATAAATATGCTTTAGGGCCACCCGACAAACCTTTTTACTGTACTGTATAACATATAGTCTTCTTTTACGTACATGGCCACCGCGCATGCGCGAACGCCAGCGGACACTTTTTTTGACACTTTTTTGTAACGGGTTTTCCAGTTTAGTCACCGCTAAAGCATATTTATGCTCAAAATTGTAAAGCCCGTGGACAAATCCATTTATTTTTTGCTCTTTTCCCTTCTTTTCTTCAGAATCATTAGCAACTCCCAATCAATGGTAAACTAAAAAATATATGATAATTAACTGATTAAAAAGAATGAAGATTAAAAAAACTTATGCTAGAATAAATAATACTAACAATTATAATAATAATAACTTATTAATAGAGTCCCCCCGTGGTCTAGTGGCTAACGCCTTTGATTCTCATGCGGGAGATGGGGTTTCGAGTCCAGGAGGCAGCAAGGAGTTTTCTCATTTCAGAGCCCGTTGACAATATCCCCTGCTGCACTATATATGTTTAGAAAGGGTGATAAGCTCTGCGCTAGGGGCCAAGATGTGGGCGCGCCGTAAAAACAAATAACACATTAATAACTTATAAATTATAATGAATAAATCAAATATATTAACACGTATGGATTATATATATATATATATATATATATATATATATATATATATATATATATATATATATATATACATTTAAATAATAATTTAGTTCAAAAAATAATCAAATATAAAAGTTATAATTTCTGTTCTTTTTACAAATTTGATAAGTTCCTCTATTTCTGTTCTTTGACCCCATGAATTTATTTAATTGTATCTCCAATTCTCAGGGCTCCAATGCTCTCCGACGTCACAGCTGAATGAAGATAGATGTACGTCGAGGAAAAGGTATACGTGGCTGTGGAAGCTGGTCGCCATCCGTAACCGGCAAGGAACAATTTCTTTTCTTGAAGATCGTTCACGTGTGTCCCATAGTTTAGTTTATTTTTCTAAGTCTTCGTCAAGTCATTTCTTGGTACAGAGCATGAGTAGCGTTTCTTTTACCCGCCGGAAAACATTATTATTCCATCTGTTCAATCTTTGGCGCTTACTGATGATGCTATTTTGTTGGCTGTTTATTCCCCTGAATGTCGCCGTGTGACGGGACCGACATACATGGTCAAGTTTGTTACCTCTCGGTAACAGTGCTTTTAATTATCACATTTCTGGTTTCGTGTTCTAAAACATTACGCACTAACTAGAAAATACTCTCATTTGCTTCACATTTATGTAAACTACGTTGTGTGAATTTGATAATGTTTGAGATAGTGAAAGGACTATAAATGAACGGTTTGACTAAATTTATTTATGAGAGCTCTTGGTCATTTTATATAATTGCGTGTAACAAAAAAAAAAATAATGCATACTAGTGTACTTATTATTAAGTTCCAGAATGCATTACAAAACATTAAATAATAATGATTTAATACAATGGCAATGATTTTTAAACGGTTTTGAAAATAAAAAATTAAATAACAAAACGAAAATAAAAAAAATCCTATAAACAAGAGAAAACCATCGCTTAACATGTTCTTTCCAATATGCTCACAAAAAAAAAAAAAAAATAAATAAAATGCCCTTGTCAAGTACACTAAAAAGAGTTTTTGAAAACCCAATTTTGTTATTGCCTTGATGTATTTTTCATCGAACATCATAATTTTATGTTTTGAATTGTCTTTATTTAACTAGAGTTGAAGATAGGTGAGCCTCTGACCCGGAAGCCTGGAGGTATCTAGGTCACACCGAAGAACAGGTTTGGTCGCCGACTTCACTAGTATCGTCTCCCTAACCAGTTCTCTATGTTCTACATTGGCAATCGCTCATTAGCAGTTTTAATCTTTTAGCGCGTTTTATCCCTTCCTATATAGGGAGGAACCCCATTTTTGAAGGCAACCTTATGACGCAAACCAGAAGTGCCAATAAGAAATGTCTACATATCAGACCCCATAGGTCATGAAAATGCCATTGGTTCAAATTCGTCTCTTCGCTCTGTAGCTGCCCCAAAAATGGTCCCAATTTGATGAAATTTGATAAAGAAAATCGTTCGTCAAATTTGAAAAGTCAATTTCATAAACCTACGGAATCCGTTTCCCCAGACATGGTCTTTGGGGTGAAATTTCCCGCGGAATCGTAGTGCTTACGTTTTCATGTTAATTTGTAACATTCGTTACTAGTAATAATAAAAAATAAAATGCAACTTATTGAAAACTAGAAATATATGGAGAACATTTCATTAGCGAGTGACAAGTGCAGCGGTGGTTTGAACTTTAGTCATGCGTTTCTCCTGCCGGAGTTTTGATGCTGCTATTTTCGTTTCCTGGGAAGAAGAAGTACTATACTCTTGAGTATACCAATGCTACAGAGACTATTTCAATGAAAAAAAGGTATATGAATGAAGAAGCCGATTGTATTACGCTAGAGGATTATGAATGGCTACTTCTGCCAATATGATAAGTATATTTAAGAATTGAGCTCAAACTATAACAATAACTGCATTTTTAGGAAGATATTAGATATGTTAACTACTGCAGAAACATAACAGGCACGTGACAACGTTGTGCATACCTGCTCACATGAAGGAAAATGAATGATTCGGAAACAGACACCGTGGTTTCATTAAACATAATCGTACTGTAAACTGTTCCCATCGTGACACTACTTACATTGATAAGGGAAGACTTCCGACTAGGCCCTTACTTCCTGCTAATCGATATATCGAAAGCCTTTGAATGATGCTAGTTGACCTATTTTCGCTTCCCATTTCCTGGAAGGAGCTGCCTATTTTTCAGTACCCGCCCGTCGGTTCTTCAGCAGTGCTCTGTGGTTGATCTGGTGGTCAGTAGTCAAACAATTTATATTGTCCGGGGATTTACTCCGGATCCAATTATTTCATTTTCCATTAATTCTAATTCCTATCGAAAAACTCGCTAAATATAATGCCTTTATAATGAGGAACAAGTGCTGTGAGAGTAATCACAATTGGTCCAATGGGATTTACTCGAGAACAAAATTAATTAAAAGTTAGGTATTAATAGAGTCGGCTCCTCATTACAAATATAAAGCAGTGAAATTGTTCAATGTTATTCAGGTTTTATTTAGGTTATTTTAACCAACTTACTTAAAGGTTGTGGATTCAGGTTTTATTTAGGTTATTTTAAGCAACTTACTTAAAGGTTGTGGATTCAGGTTTTATTTAGGTTATTTAAAGCAACTTACTTAAAGGTTGTGGATTCAGGTTTTATTTAGGTTATTTAAAGCAACTTACTTAAAGGTTGTGGATTCAGGTTTTATTTAGGTTATTTAAAGCAACTTACTTAAAGGTTGTGGATTCGATTCACACTTGACATGGTGGGTTCTTTTTTGGATAAAAAAAGGCATCTGCCCTATCCTGGCTAAAAAGGAGTAGTAACTTGTAGTTCGTCTGTCATAAAAATATAAGTTATTTATAAATGGACAATAAAATATAAATAAATAAAATGAAGCCGTTTCTTCGGAATACGTTAGGAACCACGTTGACGGATGTGCTTAGTAATGCATCTCTTGCTTGACGGTTTTTTTAATGTTTATTTAAGAATTTATTTCACAGTGTTATTGTCGTATGAATTATATGACGTTCAATTATTTAAATCTGTAATAAGAAAGTAAATTTATAGAATAGACGTTTTAAAAAAAGGAATTACATACCTATATTGTTTCAGCGAAAAATGGAAAATTCACTCGACCAAAAAAGTGGCAGTAGATGTATATGAATGGCACTAATTTTGCTGAATGGTTGAAACGATTTTATGAATGATTCCTTCATGCTAATGTCAAGAAAATAAGATTTATTTATTCAAGAAAATAGATTCCCAATTTATTTTGGGAAAATATTACATTCGTATCCTATTTTTCCAAACCAAGAAGCTAGCAGCTATTTTTTATGAAATTATAAAACCAGAGATAATAGAATATTACAATGCCACAAAAGGAGGGATCGATTCTCTTGACGAGACGTACGCTGTGCACTGGACAAACATTACAAGCAGAAGGTAGCCTCCCACGGTTTTTTATGAATTCTTAAAATCAATCACAATTTTTAAAAAAATCATTTAAACTGTCTTAAATTAAATGTTCAATATTTGTTTATTTTAATTTGTACATTTGCCTTATGTTAATATATTTTTAGGAAACATTTACATCTACGGTACTCAAATACATTTAGATATCATGAGATATGATGTTTGGTTGTAAAAAGGTTATTTTGATTACAATTGAACATAAGCCATGAGCATTTTTACTTAATAATTATTGGGATACAGGTTACCCCACTTACCCGTCGTATACTAATCACGGGTTGAGGTCAGGTGCTTTGGTGACTACACTACCGGGCATTATAAATGCTATATCATATCCCGAAATAGAATTTCCTATTTCACAGTAAATAAAGACTGCTTCCGGATCGACCCCTGCTGAACTCATTAATTGGGGAGTAAGTCTTCTAGAAGGAGATAAAAGTTTTGTTTGTGTTGTGTGTTATTGGTCTTTAAGAGGAGTGTGATTAGATCGACTACAAGAGCTTAAAGACATCAATCCTAGCCGACTAACATCGTTTCGTTTATCTGTGAGGATATGAGGAGTGCTAGTGTAGTTGGTAATACGTAGTCCGTTATCGTCATATTTCACTGTCTACTCTTCCCCTAAATACTCAAACGGCCAATAAGATGAACATGTTGTTGCATGGTTGTCCTCCACAAGGAGGAAAACATGTTTTGACATCGACTTCTCACCGATTTGAACCAACGGTATTTTCGTAATCTATGGCTTTTAAAAGGCGGATTTTAAAATTGGATTAAGGTGTTCACAACCCATTCCTGTATCTAAATAATTTTTTTCAATGTTACTTAGACCCCTTGACTTCTGGGGCCCTCATTTGCCCCTGTGTTCTTCGGATTTTTATTGCATGTTGCTTTCTTAATTGCCTTAAGCTCTGAAATGAATTTGTAACTAATACTCAGCAGGTAAAATGTAAAATAAGTTTTTTATTATTTGGAGAAATTGATTCTTATAGGTAATTTCGAAACGCATTAAAATAGCAAATAAGTGTAGCTAAATATAAAATTATATCCTATAAAAATAAATAATAATTGCATTTTCAATTAAATTGTTTATATTGGATATAATTTTATATTTATTTATTTTAAGGGCTTCGCATCTAAAGCTAATTTTATATTTAGCTACGCTAATTTTCTATTTTAACGAGCTTCTATTTTTTTTAATTAATTTTAATTATTTATTTAATTAATGACTCTTGTAATAATGTGTTCATTTGTATTCACAGAGGTTTAGAGGTTTGGCCATTAGTGTTTTAAGAAGTATATTTTTTATTCTATAATCTGAGCCAAGAAGTTGTGATTAATAATAATAATTTTGTCCAATGTACTCATCAATCAATAAGGATATCGATTTACAAGCAGAATATTAAACATTTGCGATATTAGCTTATTCAAATAATCCTTATATGTCAGTTTTATAGCTTTATTCATTAGATTTTTAATTAAACGGGCTATTATGATAAAATCCTACGGCTGCAATCTACTTTCCTTAACTATCTTTTCTTTTTATCAATTAAAATATTTGATCCTGTTTTTCATTTATTTTGCCATTTATCGTAGATAAATTGCTGATTGGTTTGGAAACTATTTTGTTGCAAGAGTAGTTTGATTTTTGTAAACAAACATTAAAATGGCATAATAAGTGGATAGTAATTTTAATTTTTAAGTAAAGATGGAATGGTTGGGATTCGGCTAAATAAACCTCAATATGATTTTGTTTTAAAAAATCTATATTTCGGACGTTTCGGCTACTCATTGGTAGCCTTCGTCAGCCAAAATGACAAAAAAAAAGAAATTAATACAGAAACAAAAAAAATTTATAATTGTGATAGGTAACAGAACTATAGATACAATTAACTTATAAAAGAACATATCGTCTTAAATTCTTAGACTGAGTAGAATGAAAAAGTAAATAGGTACATCGTTGGTATGTAGTATCTTATTTCTTTGTAAAATTAATTAATGTTACTATTAGCTACTATATTTGTCATTGGTATGTAGTTTCTTATTTCTTTGTAAAATCAATTAATGTTACTAATTACTATTAAAATCAATTATTGTACCTATTTACTTTTTCATTCTACTCATTCTAAGAATTTAAGACGATATGTTCTTTTATAAGTTAATTGTATCTATAGTTCTGTTACCTATCACAATTATAATTTTTTTTTGTTTCTGTATTAATTTCTTCTGTATTAATTTCTTCTTCGGCTACCAATGAGTAGCCGAAACGTCCGAAATATAGATTTTTTAAAACAAAATCATATTGAGGTTTATTTAGCCGAATCCCAACCATTCCATCTTTACTTATCACCTCGACGACTAACTATCTAATCATCATGTTTAATTTTTAATTTCTTATTTAATCTATACAAGGAGGGAGGGGGGAGTTATACACCAGCGATAAATCACTTACCTGATGTTCGTAACTGGAGTGCGCAATAAAAACTTCATCATCTTCAGTCGTAGTTCAGAAGCTAGAAGTAGAATTCCTTAATAGCTCAACTAATGGTTTCCTGTAACAGGGAAAATCTAGCGGTCGGAGCATAGTCCTGAACACACTATTCCTCTCCTTTTCTATTGATCCACGGCATGCTATGTCACCGGTGGGTCACTAAATGTTTTCCATCAGGCCATTCCTGGGTACATCTGGTACTCCGGACCTGTAACAATAAACTATTAAATTGGTCTATCTGAAACGGGGTTTTACTCCGGATCCAAATTACTAATTTGCCGGCCGTAATTTCTGTTTTATTTTAACTCGGTGGTACGTAAGGAGAAAGATATATTTTAAAAATTAACTGTATCTGTTCATTGAAATTGAGGTTAACTCTTTATTGTGTTCATACCGAATTAAATCACCATACGATCACATGCAGTGCTTGTTACTTCTTCCACTAGGTGCGCTGTTCATAGGTGACATTTCTTTCAGTCAGCTGTTCATTAAAAATATAAAAGAGTAAAAATATTCACTTTTTTTCTTTCTTTTAGCGCGGTTCCTCCCTCCCTTCATAGGGAGGAACCCCGCTTATAAGGTTGATATCATGAAACAATCCGGAAGTGCCGACTAGAAAATTTCGCGTTTCAGAACCCCTGGAGACCGAAAATAACGGTGGTTAAAATTTGCATATATATATATATATATATATATATATATATATATATATATATATATATATATATATATATATACATATATATATATATATATATATATATATATACATATATATATGTATATATATATATATATATGTATATATTTGTATATATATATATATATATATATATATATTTATATATTTATGTATATATATATACATATACATATATTTGTCTGTTCGCGGATTTCTGGCTTCCCTGATGGTCCGATTTTGATGAAATTTGGTACAAAAATCCGTCGTCCAATTTGAAAGGTCAAGTTCGTTAACCAGCAAAATCCGCCCACTGGAAGATGGCGTTTGGGGCGAAATTCGCGCGCAAAAAAAATCGTAACGCTTACGTTTTTGAGGTCATATGCTTGTTGTTTATAAGCTTCTTGGCCTAGGAAAACGAATGACACAATTTTTAAGGCGATAGCTTTAACCGTTTTCGAGAAAATTGGAAAAATAGTTGCTGAATAACGTTTTTGGTTTGGGTACTTAAAATCATGGGATTCAGTTGAAACATTTTTTGCATGTTTGAATTTCATCAAAACTAACATGTTAATATTTTGGTTACGTTTGGAGTTAAGGAAGGGTTAGAATAAAATATTTTATGAACAGACATGAAAAGTTTTGGTAACTTCGTATACTTTCATTAATATTACGAACACGGTTGGGAAATTTTGATAAGTGTATTGAAACTATTTGAAAGCTTTCTAAATTCTCTACAAAAAAGATTCTGAAGCAATTTTTCATTAGGTGATGTCAATCGAAGAAATAAGTGCTTAATACTTCAAATACGTGTGTTTAGTTCTTATGAACGGGTTTTTGTCGTTCTTTTGGTAAGTTTTGTCTCTTTTCCTTAGTTTTTTATTGCTTTTTATTTTTGTAATTTATTATGTTGTATTTGTAAGGAAAATGTATTTGTGTGTAAAACAGTATAGGTAAAATGAGACCAATTTTCTGTTGCTAGAAATAATGAAAAGTTTTGGTAACTTCATATATTTTCATTAATATCTCGAAAACGGTTGAAAATCTTGGGAAGCGAAAGGTTACCATTCGAAAGCTTACTAAATGGTCTACAAAAAAGGTTCCAAACAAGGTTTTGAATAAGCGATGTCAATCGGAGAAATAAGTGCTTAAATTTTGAAGTAATTGATTTCGTTTATTCGAACGGTTCTTTTTGTCTATTTTTATTCCTTGTTATTTTTTAATCGCTTAAAGTTGGATAATGTATTTGACAATAAAACACATTAATTAAAATAAGAAAAACAATTCATTGTTAGAAATATATCAGGCTGTACCGTATGAAATGTCAGTTTTGGATTTGCCGATTTCGTTCAAATGTCTTGAAACTGTCGAGGCTCCTACTCTGAGTTCTTTGGCATATTCCCTAGTGTTTGCAATTGCTTATAGTAATCAAATTTATTTGCCAATAAAACAGGATAAGTGTAATTAGAAACAATATTTTATTTTTGCGGAATCTTGGGATTCTCAGATGCCGTATGAATATCTATTAGGCCCCATTCGTATATTTTCCTTAATATCTCAAAAAGGGTTAGGAAATCGTGGCAAGTGAAATGTAACAGTTCGAAAGCTTACTAAATTCTCTACAAAAAATGTTTTGAAGAAATGTTTGATGGGGTCGTCACATTAAGAGAAATAAGTGCTTAAAACTTAGTTAGTTAGTTTCGTTTATTTAAACGGATCTATTTGTGTGTTTCTCGCAGTTTTTTTTCACTGCTCGTTATTTTTCTACTTGTTTATAGCAGTCAAATTTATTTGTCAGTAAACAGGATACAGGTATAATTAGCAGGAATATTTTGTTTGTTTGAATTCGAAGATGCCGTATGAATATTTAGATTACAGTACTGGTGTTGATGTCGTTCTTGAGAATTGTTCTTGATATTCCCCATTTTTATCTGTTACCCATAGTTTTTTTATTGCTAGTAGTTTTTTCTTATTGACTATAGAATATAATTCTATTTGGCTATAAAACAGGATACGTAAAATTAGTAAGAATATTTCGGAGATTTCTGAGCGAAATGCCTTGTAAGATTTTCTACCACCACGAACGGCGTTTTTCCTCTATTTACCTCACATTTTAATTGGTTGCTGTTTTTAACTCGTTTTCTGCTTCACAGATGGGAAACACGCTTCTGACGTCGACCCAATGACGTAATCCGAAGTGCCTAATAAATGATTTCACGTTTTAGAACAGGTAGGTATCGAAAATAGCTGTGCTTCAAATTAGAATCTATTGTTGAGTAATTATATGAATCTTTGGATAATAATTCCAATAGTTAAAATTTTAACTAAATTGGAAAATATGTATTTAATAGAACTCATTAAACCTTTTACAGAGAACTCTATTTTTTATTTTAATTTTATTAATCAACAGGTCTTTGCATATATTTGAAAACTCTGTTGATATAACCTCTATATCGTTTTTGTTTGATTCAATAATAAGAAATCCTTTTTTCAATGATTTTATGTTTTTAGGCTTATCTATAATTCCTGCGGGTTAATATGCTTTTAGCACATTCCTCCGAAGGAAAGTAGCTATTGAGGTTGGACTCATGACGGAATTTTTGAAAAATTTCTTCAAATCTTTATCGATCCTACCTAGTAGACACCGAAAATGACCCCCGTTAAAATTTATATATATCTATATATATATATATATATATATATATATATATATATATATATATATATATATATGTGTGTCTGTTAACACGATAGCGGCCAGAGTTTTTGTTTTTTCGTCACGAAACTTGGTATATAGCATTCAATTAGCAAACGATTGAACGAGTTCGTTAACCACCAAAGTCGGTCCACCGGAAGGGGGGTTTACCCCGAACCCAAAACACTAATTTGACTATGTCAGCCGTAATATTTGTTATATTTCAACGAAACTTGGTATTCGTAGTGGTAATATAGAGAGAAAAGTGAGATATAAAAATGAACTAAATCGGTTCATTAGAAGGGGGGGGGGGGGGTTTACTCCGGACCCACAATACCAATTCGCCACTACCAGCCGTGATTTTTGGTATATTTCGATGAAACTCGGTATTCGTAGTGGTAATCCACAGGTAAATAACTGTTGTAAAAATAAACTAAATCGGTTCATTAGGAGGGGGGGTTTACTCCGGACCCACAATACCAATTCGCCACTACCAGCCGTGATTTTTGGTATATTTCGACGAAACTCGGTATTCGTAGTGGTAATCTACAGGTAAATATGTGTTGTAAAAATAAACTAAATCGGTTCATTAGAAGGGGGGTTTACTCTTGACCCAAATTCTTAATATACTCATACCGGTCGTAATTTCTGCTGTATTGTAACGAAACGCGGTATACGTCGTGGGTAACTCATGAGAAAGAAGTGTTGTAAAAATGAGCTGAATCGGTCAATCGGAAAGCGGGGGTTTAATTTGTAATATATTTCAATAGAAAAGCCCGTCAGACGTAGGTTCACAAAGCCGCCGCAAGGAGCGTTTTCTACCACTAGAGTGACTGTATCCTGTTCCTGCGTTAGATCAAAATACGATAATATGAGGTTTTTTGTATTTATTACGTAGTGTAATAGGTACCATGTGTAAACATAACTCTGGAAGCAAATTATTAATTGATCAGTTACTCATTACAAATTTAAAAGAGAACTATTCATGTTTTTATTTTATTTATGTAGGATATTTTAAGCAAATTGTTCTGGAAAGCAATCTACACTACCCAAATTCTGAGGAAAGTGCTTAGTTATGCAGCTCCTGCGTGACGGACTTTTTTATATTGAAGCTTTAAAGCCTCAACAGGAATATTTGTGTAATCACCCTTCACAGTTAATTTATTAGAATCATGAGTGACCGTTTTTGTGTTACAACTAACAATCTTTGAAAACGAAGTTTGACGATCCTTGTTATTGTTATTTTCCTTCTGTTTGGCCGAGATTTTCTATTCCTGATCTAATTCTCCTTGAATTTTTTGACTAGATCACGAACCTATTTTAAGCACTCATAAATTCCTTAATTTAATTGAGGAAGTTTATCAAGCTTGATATAATCACTTTTGGGTTAATACGGGTGGTCTATACCGAGTCCTTTGTTTGTAAACACAATGAGGTTTCTGAGTAACGGTAAAGGGCAGAAAAAGTATATGACTTTAGCTGGAACCAAACCCTGCATGCCCTTTTCGTAGTTGTTTAGCTCACATTTTAATGGGTTGTTGTTTTTTTTAATTGCATTTATTTATAGAATTAGTATTACTGTAGAAGAAATCAAGAAAAATAGAAATATTTTGATATTTATTTTGATATTTGAAATAACTATTTGTAGTAGTTGGGCTGGCCAACCTGTGATGGATGCCATTCCAGGTATAAGGGTACGCTGCCCCTTGATAACGGGCCCTTTGTTTACGGGGGAAAGGTTGAACCAAAATAAAAACGGTTTCTTCTTCAATCTTCCCAAATGACACTAGGGATAAAAACTGAACCGCGCTAAGATGACGCAGTTCCTGCAAGTCGGACTTTTTTTATTTATGTAAGTTATTTTAAGCATATTATCTATGAATGAAGTGTTCACTACCCACCTTTTGAGGAACGTGGCTACTTCCTACCTCTTGGTTACTTATGCCGCTCCTGCGTGACGCCCTTTTATAGTACTGTCCGTTAATCCCTTAGCCCGTTAGTGCATTTCAGTAATTAATAAAATAATTACTAATAACAGTCGACATTCATAGGTGTTAAAGTATTTTTTACAGCCATGAGGACAGTAATTTTTTTATTAATTACTGAAATACATTGGCTAGTAAAATTATTTGAATTGTTACTATTAAATTTATAAGCGAAAGAGGGGAATATTAGAGAACAAAAAATATCCGAATCTGAAAGGTACGTAAAACTTATCTTAAATTAAAAATAAAAACTTTATAATATATAAAAATGAAGCTTTCCAGTTCTTGAAAGCGTGATGCGACTTTTCTAGACAATTTTATCCATAAATAAAAAAAACAAAATCCCTTTTTTTTCTTAATCAATTTCAATGTCAATTTTGGTTTTGTATAGGTCATTACACTTTCTTCGGCGATGTGGCGTACACCTCGCTGAGAAGTGTGCTTAGTTATGCAGTTCCTCCTTTTGGATGTTGAGATTTATATAAACAATAGATTTGTATTTGTGTTTCTCCAGTGGAGTCACATTTGAATAAACATATCAGTCGTGTTATCCTGGTTTTTGTATTGTATTTAGAACCTTTTAAACCGTTTGAGAATCACGGCTTTTTTATTTATTTATTATTTATTTATGATGATGCTCCGCATCTAAAGCGAAGAGCATGCTACAGAAAATGATATAAGTATGTATGTATGAGATATAGATAGTAAAGGAAACAAAAATTAAATAGAAATATGTATGAAGAAAAATAATTAAATTCAATTAGAATGAATGATGTGGGCTTTTTTAAAAATAATTAAAAAATACGATTCTTCTAAAAAAAAAAAAAAAAAAAAAAAAAAAAAAAAAAAAAAAAAAAAAAAACTCGCATAATAAATTGAATATCTGGGGCGCCTAGAATCAAAACAAGACACATCATGGAGACTGTTTTGTTCAGAAAACACCAAAAACATAACATGTTTAATTTTATACATGTATATAATTTTCTTAAAAGTATAATATAGTATTTGTATAATTAGTGAACGTATTTCCTCAAAATATTTTCAGTAATGAAGGATCATCATATCATGCCCTAATAAAGAGCTTTTAACAGGTGCGATTAGAAAAGATGTTATTCTAAGGAAACCAAAATTTTCTGTTGGGTGTACTGACTGTGTTGGCCATATCTACCTTAACGTCTAATGTTTTTTTGCTTTGGAGGATATGTAATATGCTTTCTAGATGTTTAAGAAAATTTTTAAAAGGCCGAAACTGTTCACGTCTGTCGATAAAGGTTTTTTTTTTTTTTTTTTTTTTTTTGTTTTTTTTTAATACTTCCGCTTCTTCAACCTTAAGGAGGGGAATGTCAAATACGTTTCAGGGCAGAGTGGTGTTTTCGATTCCCCTAAGCAAGAACGTACAAAAATGCGAACAACCTGGTTTACTTGACTTATGAAACGTGAACTTGTGAGTAATGTTGGGCGAACGTTATAAGCGAGATTTCTAAGGAGAAAGGAAACACGCTAATGAGTGGTTGTGTTACAAATATAGCCATCTACATTATATCATTCTCTGTAAAATTGTCTTCCACGTAGAATTCCATGAATACTTGTTATTACAGCCTCTTTCAATTTAAGCTTTATTACGAAATTGTGAAACACAGTCATTCCTTATCTGCTTAGTCACTGTTTATGGCTTTTATTTTTATCTTATGCTAAAGCTTTATCAGTGATATTTACTTGTTGCAGGTGGTGAAAAGAAAAGCCTGTACGACCGATCTTCCTTCGCTCGGAGTATCATGGATTGTGGAACATGCTTCTCCAAGTACATACTTTGCCTCTTCAACTTCATCATACTTGTAAGTAATTGAATGTGCCCTATATCCATATCACGCGAGCAAAATAACTCACAGAAGACTTAAAAATCGACCAATTTGGAAGTCTTCATCAATACCTTATGAAGCAAGCTAAATATTAAATCATTAACAAACTATCAAATGACGGGACAAACTTATGGACTGATAATATACTACGAACCATCATAGTAATAATCATTGAATGGCATTTTTTAAACTTTCAAAATAGAACAGATGTACTCATTGGACAGAATATCTAAACATAAAACGTTTTACATTGGACTGTCTTTGAACAGATACTAGCAAAATTCCACGAACGTCAAAATCTGGACCTACTACGTAGCATGTAAAAATTGCTTAGTGATAGAAGTTAATTTATTCCAACAATTCTAACAAACTTTCAAAAATTATTTTTATTATTGTACAATTATAACTATTGATCTTGTTAATTAACGTTATTCTATTATTTGTTATACATGTAATATACATATATCGCACTAGTATTTCTAAAGTGATAAAACTAAAAATAAAACTCAATACTGAAAATGTGTCATTTTTGCCTATATAGGGGCCTTAGGATTAAGACAGGAAGGATGACACTAGTGCCCTCTGGTGTACAAGCTCTGAAGCTAGGTGCATACAGTTTTGATGGTTGATAAGGAGATACTTTCCATGTCTTTCATAGTCCTAACTATGACGGTGTGAATAATACCGATTTTTGAGTTGTGTCACTTTAGAAATACTAGTGCGAAACATGTATAAAACATGTAAAGAAAGTATGATGTAACTTCGAACTGTACTAAACGACTCGATTATAGAATGATTAAAACAAAAAGTCCGTCACGCAGGAGCTGCATAACTAAGCACATTCCTCAGAATTTGTGTAGTGTAGACTACAGTACTGAATAATTTGCTGTAAATAACCTATATAAATAAAATAAAAATGTGAATTTATATTTCTTATGAGAACTGTTCAATTATTAATTTTGTAAATAATTTGCTTCCAGAGTTATGTTAATACATGATACTGTACTACTTAATAAATACACAAAAACTTCATTTTCCGTCTTTTGATCTGACGCAGGAACAGGATACAGTCACCCGAGTGGGGGATAGCGCTCCTTGCGGCGGGTTTGGGAACCTACATCTGCCCGGCTATTCTAATGAAACGGAGTTTAAAGTAAACACTCCTCTCCAATAGACCGATTTACTTCATTTTTACAACACTTCTTTCTCATGAGATACCCACGACGTATACCGCGGTTCGTTATAATACAGCAGAAATTACGACCGGTATGAGTATATTAGTACTGTAGGTCCGGAGTAAACCCCCCTCTCCAAATAACCTGATTTAGTTTACATTTACAACCCATTTTTCTCTATTGATTACCACCACGAATACCGAGTTTCATTGAAATGTAACAAACATTACGGCTGGTAGTGGCAAATTGGTAATGTGGGTCCGGAGTAAACCCCCTCTCCTAATGAACCGATTTGGTTTATTTTTACAAAATATTTCTCTTATTAGATAAATATAACGAATACCGAGTTTCGTTGAAATATAACAAAAACTTCGGCTAACAAGGCGCTATATACCACGTTTCGTGAAGAAAAAACAAAAACTCTGGCCGCTATCGTGTTAACAGACATATATATATATATATATATATATATATATATATATATATATATATATATATATATATATTGGGGCGAGGTTAGCTCAGTGGTAGAGCACTGGACTAATAAGCTGGAGGCCTGAGTTCAAATCCCCAGCAAGCACTAAAGATTTTTTCTTCTAGTGTCTTCGTTCATGGGTTGAATTCGGCCTCCCTGACCGTCCCTAGGCCAACCCAGCCTTTAATTAATTTAATAATGGGTACCTTGGGTGCTAATGACTCTAGCAGTCGAAGCGGCCAAGGGGAAAATCAGGTGGCCGGAGCATAGTACTGACCATACTATCTCCGTAGTGTGCCGTATGGTCATGAATCAGATACCTCTATAGTATCTGCCCCTCAGGGCCTGTTACGGGACTGATTTTTATATATATATATATATATATATATATATATATGCATATATATATATATATATATATATATATATATATATATATATATATGCATATATATATATATATATATATATAAATAATATATATATTATATATTATTGTTATATATATATATATATATATATATATATATATATATATATATATATATAAATTTTAACGGGGGTCATTTTCGGTGTCTACTAGGTAGGATCGATAAAGATTTTAAGAAATTTTTCAAAAATTCTGTCATGAGTGCAACCTCAATAGCTACTTTCCTTCGGAGGAAAGTGCTAAAACCCATGAATGATATTGATCGTGTTTCAAAATAATGATTGTAAGTGGTCATTAACCGCAAATTGTATTCATTCGTAACGAAACGAATATAATGTAAGGAAGAAAAAAAGTGCTCATCGAAAATGTATACAAACAAAAATAACTAATATTATTCCTACAAGTGCTGGATGTGATACATATTGGTCGGCGTTTTTCAAATAATTATGGTGCTATCGATATAGCGTAATTGATGACAAACCCACGCAAAACAAAACGTGAGCTTTTAGGTCTTCAATTCAGTATGGCCTGGTAATTTTCTAAAAACACGAAGATTTTAGAATTAAGCCACTGACGTCACTATCTGTGTTTTTATTTACAGCATTTTACTAAAATAAATAAGTTTCTGTTATTTCCAAATAATACCGAAATCTTAAAATTTACATTATTTAACAAAATTTCATTTATTATATTACAGGCGAAAATTCAATCCAGATGCACGTACATTTTCTTTACCCTTCCTAATATTTCATGATATAAAATATTTTTCAAACATAAAAATATACAAATCATTCAACATAACTATAGATTAAATTTATAAAGCAAAAATATTATCATTCACATTTTTTAATTTAATTTTTATTAATCAATGTTTACATAGAAAAAATACATATTTTAATGTTTTAGTGCGCCTACACATCACATATATGATGATTTTTGTATGTCCACTGTAGTGTGTTCTCTCTGTTATTTTACAATTTCGTTAAACACAATATACGTAAATATATAATTTATATTACAACTAGATATTATTTAATAAATATGTCGAAAGGCGGACCCTAGATAGGTGTAACTTGTTTACAATCCTTGTGTCCGTCATTGTTTAACTTAGTGCTTGTTGATGAAATGATTTCCTTTCTGTCGATTTTATTTTGTTTTAAATGTGTTTCGTTCTTATGCATACGTAATGTGTTGTTGACTTGACGTAATTTTCTATTTGTGTAATCAGTGG
Organism: Gonocerus acuteangulatus; assembly: GCA_946811695.1. NCBI lineage: Eukaryota > Metazoa > Arthropoda > Insecta > Hemiptera > Coreidae > Gonocerus > Gonocerus acuteangulatus. The sequence goes on along the minus strand of OX328123.1, from coordinate 126,718,521 downwards.
GTTTTGTGTTTTAAAGGAGTTAACTTGGAAGTTTCGTAGATCGTCTTTTTTTCGGGCATATCTGGGTACGTTTTTGGCTATTCTGATGCATTTATTTTGGAATATTTGTAATTTTTTATAATTAGTTTTTGATATGTAACTCCATAAACACATGCGTATGTAAGACAAGGGTCTAATACAAGATTTATATAGTTGTAATTTTTTGTCGGAACTGTTTTTTTTTTTATTAAAATAATGATAAATCTGGCAGAGAAAAATATTGGCTTTATTCAAAGTTTCTTTGGGGTGTTGAGTGAATATTAATCCTTTATCAATAGTGAGACCTAGGTATTCTATTTTTTTTTTATTACCATACATTCACATTTTCTTTTGCTTGAAACAAAAGCATTTTTATCTATTTCCCCTAATCCTTGTTCAGGCGAAACAATATCTAGAGGGGGCTAATAGGAGGAAAGAGGGTGAAATTAGCCCTAGGACAAGGGCGAATCCATCAGCCTCCTTGGTGATGCTATTCCGGCCAATTTGGTCCACAGGGGAGCTAAACTATCGCAATTAGTACGACCACTATTATCAGTTTATTTAGTTGTATAAAAACGGAATAATAACAACCGTTTCATTAATATGAAACTGTCACTAGATTTGGAGCTAACTGTTGAGCCTCTACGAATGACCTTGTTCCCCACATGATTGGATCAAAACCACTAAGATTTTGTTTGGCAAGCCCAGAAAGACGTGTTTTCCGTTGATTGATGAGCTTAACGCTATTTTAAATAGATATATAGATACTCTATCAATTAGCAAATAGCAAATTACGGTCAGTTAGGTTCTGTATAGTCAAAATGTTCTCCTTTTAATCAAAATATGTGGCACCACTTAACGAAATTCATTATCATACAACCACTTCATTGAATCATTGGAGCCAAACCAATATAATAAATTTTTCAATGAAAAGTAGATAGTTTTGTTCATGGGGAAATATCTTATAGATGATATCCAACTAAAACTTATATTACACTTTCCACCTCAAGGAATAAACATGATTTGTAGGCTTACTATGTGATAGAAGGCTCCCATGGATCCGACATCTAAGAAAAAAAACAATAAATAATGTGAAAAGCCATTGAACGAGCTAAGAATAATATGCTCAACTAAGCGGGGCTGTAATCGAAAAGCTATTTGCTGTAAATTATTTTTGAACTAATGCATATTTCAAGAGTATATCGTACTTTAGTGCTCTGATATTGCTGAACGCTATACACGACACGGGCCTTTGTATGTCACTAGGAGCTTTCAAGAGCAGCCCTATTGGCGGTTTATCCGCAAAAGCGTCAGACCTCTGGATCATCGGATATACATGCTCATGGCATCGTAGGTCATAGGCTGCCCTCCATATCTATACATTTGAATGATCATCAAAATAAACCTTAGTCCAGTTCACAGTTTTGAATCTTGGATAAAAAGTGATCGTACCTCGGACACTGAAGTACTCAGCAGGTCAAAATTACGGTTCGACTTAGACTTTATTCATCGAAAAATATAAATAATTTATTCTTCGATGCATGTTTCTTCGCCTTAATTTGCCACCTCTTCTGGGACCAGTCAGAGCTCAGTCTAATAGGGTCTACTATACAGGGTGTCCCGATTTTAAAAGGCAAAACTTCAGGAGCGTGTAGGGGACCAAAAAACTAAGACAATAAGTCCTTTAGAGATTTGCTCGTTTTTGCCTCGTTTAGGAGGCATTTTCAAAACTATTCACTCACATAACAAACACATCACAATGTACTGGCTGCCAGGGCATGAAGGTTTAGGAAAACGCTCCCTAGCAGAATCACATGCAAAACTTGCCACAACAATACCTGAGCTAGACCTATCATCAATCACACACGAGGACTTGACCAATACAATCAAACAAAATATTTTAAATTATTGGCAAGACAGCTGGACTCGACTAACCGACAATAAATTACGTACAATCAAAACTACTACTCAGGAGTGGACATCCAGCTACCGTGACAACAGACGAGAAGAAGTTGTACTTGCTCGACTTCGAATTGGCCACACAAGACTAACATACGAATACCTCATGACAAGACTTGACAAACCAATTTGTGATGTATGCAATACAGACTTCACGGTAAAACACCTACTCACGGAGTGCAGAAGACGACAAAACCTAAATATCCCACATGACATTTACGAATTGTTGAGGGACAGCAGCCAGTACATAAACACAATACTTTCTTACTTGCAGGACACTAAACTATGCACTCACATCTGAAGACATCTGCTGACTAACCAGAGGCTTCCAGGCATATAACAGACATTTACAAAACTCAGTTTATGAAAATAATTGAATTAAAAACCCATCTTAATGCTGGTTCATTAGACCATACAGGTACTACCTTGAAGTAGTGAAATCGCAGTAGATGCGAATCACTTATAAATAAATGGGAGAAAACCATAAAAACAAGAAACAAAACAAGTTTTCATTTTTATACTTACTTATTTAAATTTCCAATGGAAAAATTGTCATTGCGAATTGTGTCAACAAACCAATTATTAAAATTCAATCTCTTAATGCTGATATAGTTTTCATGTACGGTTTCTGCAGCATGTACGGCAATGTTTTAGAAGCGGTGCGAGAGTATGCGCGCCGATTCACAAATAGGAGAGTGCTTAATCGACGAGTCTTTTTGTTAACATTAATTGACAACATGAGACCGGGTCATTTTTACTTCATAATGGAGGCAACCAATTCCAGGCAGCATTATGATCAGATTAAATCAGTCGGAGAAGAAATTGAGTTCATCGCCTGCATTAGGGATATCGCAGCACGAACATTAAACGGTGATAATCGCCACCCGTGCTATCATCAAATATTGCAGAGTGAGGGGCCCAGAGAGGCAACCAACGTGGGGAGGCAAAGCAGGCAGACACTAGAAGCCTTCTCTTTCTATTGCCTAGCAACTATATTTCTGTGTTTGTACATCGGGTTCGCCTTTGAGAAAGTGGACGTGTTTGCTCCTATTAATTGGTTTCTTCGTATTGGCTGCAATTTTTCAAGTCAGTATTTGATGTAATGCAAGAGAGAGTTTCTGCAAGAGACATTTAATAACTAAACTAAATGGACGTAAGACATAGGAAAAAAATGTAAATAAATCAAATGACTCAGTCTCTCGTAGTCTACTAATAGTTAACAAAAAGTCTCGTCGATTAAGCACTCTTCTATTTGTGAATCGACGCACATTCTCTCAGTCCGTTTCTAAAGCATTACCGTTGCAGAAATCGTACGCGAAAACTATATCAGCATCAAGAGATTGAATTTTAGTAATTGGTTTATTGAATCAATTCACAATGAAAATTGTTTTCCATTGAAAATGTAGATGCGTAAGTACAAAAATGAAAACTTGTCTCGTTTCTTGTTTTGCGATTTTCTCCTAAACGAAGCAAAAACGAGCAAAACTCTAAAGGACGTTTTGTCTTAGTGTTTCGGTCCCTTACACGCTCCTGAAATTTTGCCATTTAAAATCGGGACACCCTGTATATTCAACTAGGCTTGTCCTTAGATCCTGCCGTTTGTAAATATATGGTAGGCGAGCTGCCTTATTGGTTTATCGTGTGTTTGAGCGCTGAAGAGTTGATAAATTATGATCACGAAATATGTAGAATGAAAGAAATTTTATTATAAGGAAATAATAAATAATTTCATCATCAAGTGACCAAAAACCGTACTTAGCAGGAAGAATTACTTTGCCCTATTTTAAGCGAAAACATTCCTTTGTATACACCTGAAATATCTTGTTAATGTTGACTAGTGACAAACCGGAAGTAGGCATAAATAGAAAGGATGCCTTTACAATAGGACAAAATAACACCTCGAGTCGATACATCGATTTTCCATCAAGGTGTGAACTTTCTTCCCCGGAAGTATCAATGTTTACTTACCATTTTACTTCGGTTGAGGTCTGACGCCCATTCATGAGTTAGGGAAATATTTAGGTTCATAATTTGTCTAGACGTGAGTATTTTTTCTGAAAAGTTTATCATTTCGTTTTTTAACTCCTTGTAATTTTTTTTTAGACACTAACATTGATAAGGTCAACTTCCATAGCCACATGAATATTCCGGTTGCCGTTGATTACCGAAGGTAAACAACGTCGGGCGTGGTCAGTACCTGGGGTGACCGACCATGAGCACTATAAGAGGGCGGAAACCTATAGATAGCCCGGCGTTAATAGCCCAAGTGTTGATACGCCATTAAACAAAATAATAATAATAATATATTGATAAACTCTTTTTACTGTTAAAAAAAAAAAACAATTACATACTATGCTGAAACTTCCAAGGAAAGGAGATTTTATTGCATTTATTAGGGTCTTGAATGGTTACTTTTCACAATGATTTCCCAATCGTTCCAAGATATTAAACACAATGAACTTTTATTATTATTATTATTATTTATTTATTTATTTATTCAGAATTTACAACAATGTAAAAATACATTACTTGTAAAATGATACTTGTGAATATATCCTGAAGCTCGTGAGGAGGGAAGCCGCACAGTTGCAGTACCCACAAGGCAGAGTGTAATATTGTAGTAACTACTCATGGAGCTGGTCTCTAGGCCTAAACCAAAATTTCAAAAACTGCTCATGTATGCTAGGGTAATATTTCCGCTTAAACTTTCTGTTCTACAAACTTAGGCAAAATATATGTATTTCTTAGTTTGGGTAAGTGAGGGACTTGAGAAAATTGATTAAGTTCCTTTTTTATTTTTATTTACACAAAACTAAAAATATATTTTCCAAGTTTTCTCGAAAACGGTTTAATTCCTTTCAAAGTACCTTTAATTGTTGAACTTCTTCGTTTTTTAGACAGTGGTGCGCGAATATAGATTCACACGCGAACGGATATTTGAACGCCCTGTGTAATATGAAACATCGATATTCCTTGTTAAACCGTCCAGACTACATCTTCTAGTAGACTTCATAAGAAAAAAACGAAAACACGCTAGTAATGAAAAACTTCTCTCTATTGTATGTGTGAGTTTTATTAACATTTTAAGTTGTCTTTGTCTAATAAAACATTTATAATTTATTCTGTTTTCAAATATAATCTTAATATTTCTGAAACAGTAATGTTGTACTTTTGTTCAAGCAGAGAGAGCAATAATATTCTTGTCATTAGAAATGCTGGTAAGGTCAATCGCAGACTCCTTTGCCCCGACAACTGAAAACCCTTTGTACAATCTGGCTTACAATACTTGCATTCTCAACCCTTCATATAGTCGAAGCCTGCTTCTAGCCTTTGTATATAATTTGCAGTGCTTCGAGGCGGTTTCTATAGAATTCTATTGCTCCCTGTTCTAATATATGTATTTTCCAACAAGCTGGTTTACCGTACGTCAGAGCAGTGCAGGCAATAACCCTAAATAATTTACAAGCTGCGCTCAACCTGCGGCATCTAGCCTGCGCCAATATCGTATAACCTTTGCCTGCAGAGATGTTTTAATTTAAGGGTTTTTTTAAAAGTGAATTTGACGGTGCCAAGAATGATCCGGGACTAACAAGGGAACATACCCAAGTGTCCGATTTTTATGAAACTTTGCGTTTAAAACAAAAAATAATACTTTTTACCTCTCCGGAAGAGACATGTAGGTCTCTCGGTATTGGAGGAAAAAATTATTATTTTTGGTTTTCGATGATATTTACCTCATGAGAGTTTCTTGGGGCGCTGATTTTAAATCTGCTATTATTTTTTGTGTAAAACAAATGTATAATGCTAGTTTACTTCAAACGTAAGCATATTTTTGAATTTATTTGACGAAATATAAATTATTGTTTAACGATTGTATTTTTCCTTTAGTCTACTCTGTAAAAAAAATGAATCGAATGAAATCACCAGAAAAAAAGGACTAAATCGGTGACCCCACCACTGTATACTAACTTTGTTAGAATATTTGAAGTGTACTTTGGAAGGGTGGTTTCACCCCTTAAACGTGCGGTTGTAAAGCGGCCGATATAAAAAATAAGTACATATCGATTATTTCCACGTGTTTTAAAAATATTCAAAGTTTCATAAAAATCGGCACCGGACAGTTGGGGATGTTCCCGTGTTAGTAATGAGTATCTCCAAAAAGAGGAATTGATTTACTATTTTAAGTTCCTAGTCCATGTATGAAACTTTTAGTTCGTTATAGGATGCTCTCAATACATTCCGGTATTTTTACTAGGAAGCAAAAATTATGGCTAAAATGCGAAAATTATTAATTTGGTATGAAGTAAAATCAAACGATGTATATTTCCTATATTCATAATTGAAGGGCTCAGTACCAAAGGTAACTAACCCACAAATAGTAAAACTGAGAAAATTGGAGTTAAAGTTTGAAAGAATCTGGATTACAATTATTGTTAGTGGCAGAAACGATTTTAATTGGATCAACTTATGCTTTGCAGGTGGCAGGTGCAGCTGTGCTGTTCTTGGGAGTATGGATGTATGCAGACAAGGACTCACTCTTGTCCTATGCCAAGACTCTCGATGAAACTGCAATTCCGGAGGTTAGTTATTTACAACTGTAATTGTATTTATTTTACAAAACTTCATCTTACCAACCATTAAATATTATTACGAGAATGTTTTCAATATTAGAAATAACAAGACAAATTCCATCCATGGGCCTGCTGAAAAAATACCATCTTCATGGATGCATAGCGTTTGCAACCTTCAGATTGCCTGGCGCTAACTGCCTGGATGTAGATGCTCTGAAATTGAAATGACACAGCTAAGAAACTGTATTCGTAGTAATAAATATGTAATTTTACTACAATGATTTCTTCCACTCAAGTCATAAGAAAATACTGCAGCTCGTATTATTCCATTTTTTCTTATTCCTTCATAAGAAAGGAAATATTTTCGTAAACATACTTCATCGGCGACTTAAATTCATACAAAGTATTACTGTATGGCGTAATCAGAATCAAGATGGAATGAAACTATTCCGTCTGACGAAGATTAATTTACACTACTTTCAATCACAAGATTAGCTATTGGTCCTAGTCAACTTCATTTTCAACAATAAATTGTGAATTGTTTGCGGGATCTCTAGAAAACAGTGAAATCGAAAAATTTCTTAGCGGAAAAAATACAAAAAGATATGTCCAAGCTAATCTCAAGATAATTAGCTGCTATCTAACTTCTGTATGTTTAAAAAAAAAATGTAACTGATGCTCTCTTGAAGTTTGATCGGATTTCATCAAAATCCGCAAGCAATAACGAGAGTCAGCGGTATGAAGAACATAATTTTCTCATCTACAAACAAGAAAATAATAATGGCACAAAGATACACATTATTAATATTTTGACCTAATGCTCAAATGTTTACAGCTTCACTCACTAGAAAGAATTAAATAGTAGACAGGATAAACACTCAGCGAATTATAGTATATCGAAAATTTAATGTATGCGTAAGAATGATGAGTAAAGACTAAATTTTCACTCATACTATTACTAGAGTACCTAACTATTTACTCGAGTAAATTCCCAACACTGAACGAAATATACACAAAGGAAGCTCTTTATGTTGGAAAATTTAAGCTTTTTCATTATATTTTTGCGATTAGAGTTTACTATAAGATTTTGTTGACATTTTATTTCGTCAACGTTTTAAATAAGGATATGACATTACTTAATAAGCATCATTGAGATTATGGTTTATAATTGCTCAAGTGGAAGTGTATGAATTTCATTTTGCATAAATCTTATATACATTTTCTCAAAATGTTTAATTTTCGCTATCATATTGATAATTAAAATCATATTTTTTGTCTTTCTTACTTTTTTTGGGGATAGATGGTGAGTATACAGAACTTGTTTAGAAACTACATTCCACACTTCACAATTTTACAGTTGTCAACCATATTGCACAATCCACGTTTCTTTTGACTGCATGAATTCTGCTTATGTACTCTCATATTTTAACACCTTAATATACATTAATTGTCAGAATTGTTGTTGACGTCCAAGTAATGCATTAAAAAATTAGGCTATTAACTAAGCGGAGCCTTCGTAGTATTTAGGTATGGTTGTATTATAGGGACTTCGGCACAGGGAAATTAAAATCAGAACAAAGGAGCTAGTCATGAACTTAAATTTATAGTAGAGATAAAAAAATAAAAACATTTTGTATACAAAATCGATAAAATCAAGTTTTATGCTAGAGACCTTTCCAAGGTGTCAAACGATTTGTAATGATATTCTCTATAATCGCGGCTGTGCAAAATAGCATTACCAATGAAAAAAATGGTAAATAATAGACATTTTTTCCGCAGCACAAAATGCATTTAGGACCTTCGTATTCTACGATACAAATGTTGATTAAGTAATAAAACAACTCACGAAATTCCCTTTATATCGTTTTGATTATTTTTACGTAATAATTTTGCAATTTAGCTATCAGCGAAAAAATTGACTTTTTTTAAATCTGTGCTAAATCTAAATGAATATTTAAATATTTTTTTAAAGGAAGCTAGGGCACTCACAAGTTTCCCAGAACACATAAAATATTGAAAATCGGTCCATTTTGACGGCTTCTGGATTTTGTTTATGTAATTAACGATTTTTACTGTTGGGCAAGTGGAAAGCCCAACTAGCGTATCATATTTCCAGATTTTTACTTTTGACTGTAAGTGAAGATGTAGTTATTTATTATATGCGGATACGGTGGTTACGCTCTGATTAGTCGACGTAACTGGAAGGAAGTTAGTGATTACTCAGCCAGGTTGTTACGAAAGGTTTAACCAAGTCGCGAGGAAATGTACTTAGGTAAGAGACTAATGGAGGTAATGAGTATCTACTTTGGTAATAGTATTGTAGTACACCACACGATATCTTATTCGAAACTCTAAACGAAACGAATAATAATCTCAAGTGTATTAGAACTAACGAACTAGATTAGATGCTAGGTCCCGGCTGGCTGTGGATTGGTGACCAATCGAGGATTAAATGCCAAGAAGCGGCGCAATAGGAACAAACTCGGTCCAGTTAGGTATCCATTGACTGATACCTGGTTCTGTTCATATTTTTAGCATAAATATGCTTTATCGGTGACTAAACTGGAAAAAAACGTTACAAAAAAGTGTCCGCTGGCGTTCGCGCATGCGCGGTGCCCATGTACGTAAAAGAAGACTATTTCTTATACAGTACAGTAAATAGGTTTGTCGGGTGGACCTAAAGCATATTTATGTTCCTGAATTTGAGCAGAAGGCTCTAAACGGAAAAATTTTTTTCTGCACTAAGTTACAGGTGCATCTATCAGCACAACCGGAATGTTGGTTTTGGCTAGATTCACGCGAAATAATGAAATGCTTACAATCATCAGCATACAGCTGATAAAACACATCCCACCACACCGAATATTGCACAATTAACTATGTGCGTTTTCAAGGCAACGGTGACTCAATGTTTGAACAAACGTTTTCCAGTGTGCATAACAGGAAAGAGGGAAGAAGACCGTATGTGTCACAAAGAAGTGTCCGCTGGCGTTCGCGCACGCGCAGTGGCCATGTACGAAAAATAAGACTATATGTTATACAGCACTTAACATAGGTTTGTCGGGTGGACCTAAGCGTTACAAAAAAGTGTCACAAAAATGAGTCCGCTGGCGGTCGCACAAGCGCGGTGGCCATGTACGAAAAAGAAGACTATATGTTATATACTACATTTTGTATGCAAAGCTTGGCATAACATTATGGGCGTCAATAGATAGATTTGAGGGATTCTATTACTTTTGGAACTAGGATTACTCAAATTCAAACATTCTTAAATATATGTACCGTAGGTTTTGCTCATGAAAAGACACTTAAAGCGGCGTGAAACATGAAGAGACGGACTAGCTGTTATGTGATTTCATGAAATCATTTTTTTTTTTTACTTTCAGAGATTCAGTAAACTTTATTTGGTTGGTTGACCTTTTTGTTGTATAACTTCTTTCAGTCAATTGGGTATTGACGAGGGTTCATGTGAAATGAGATATTTTAACGCCACTCTTCCTCTAAAGTTCCAGAAAGTTCATTAGCTTTTCCTCGCCAGCCCATCCAATAAATGTTCAGTTCGGAAGGGGGAGTCGCATAACTTTTACAGTTATATAATTTCCAAGTACGTACCAATTCGTAGATATGTATAGGTTTCGTCGTCTTGTTATAAATTAAACGTTTTCATCTAGCGAAATATGACCTTTTCTGGGAATATTACTTTTTTTTAAAAAAGCATTCTAAAATCTTCCAGACTTTTTTATGTCTTTAATTGCATATGATTTGTCTTGATTGATTCAAAAAAGAAACCTTACATTTTGAAAAGTATGGTTCATCGAAATTAGTAGTAATATTTCAAAAATACGCATAAATTGCAATACATACTTGTTAATATTGATTATTCTTAAAAAAATATTATCAGCTAAATTAAATAGTTGATGTAATTAATCACAGATGTTATGAGCTGGTTGTTGAAGGTTCAGCTTCACAAAGGGGAATGGAGACCATAAAATATCAAATTAGTAAGTAACCTAAAATCTATATCAAAATAAATATTTATTGTAAAAATAAAAAACGGGAAGAGACTGGTCGGAAACTTTAAAATCCTGTTTTGTTTCCCCCCCCCCCCCCCCCGATGAATATTTAGTTAATTTTAGATCAGTTTTTTTATTTGTTACGTAGTGGCCTACAGGCGCTGAAGATGAGACATTCTATTGAAAGTACTTTGTGGCTTGAAATAAAAGATTTTAATCAGGGAGGCTTGGCCTATTCATTCCTCTGTTTTAGCACTTTCCTCCGAAGGAAAGTAGCTATTGAGGTTGGACTCATGACGGAATTTTTGAAAAATTTCTTCAAATCTTTATCGATCCTACCTAGTAGACACCGGAAATGACCCCCGTTAAAATTTATATATATATATATATATATATATATATATATATATATATATATGCATATATATATATATATATATATATATATATATATATATATATATATATATATATATATATATGTCTGTTAACACGATAGCGGCCAGAGTTTTTGTTTTTTCGTCACGAAACTTGGTATATAGCATTCAATTAGCAAACGATTGAACGATTGAGTTCGTTAACCACCAAAGTCGGTCCACCGGAAGGGGGGGGGGGGTTTACCCCAAACCCAAAACACTAATTTGACTGTGTCAGCCGTAATATTTGTTATATTTCAACGAAACTTGGTATTCGTAGTGGTAATATAGAGAGAAAAGTGAGATATAAAAATGAACTAAATCGGTTCATTAGAAGGGGGGGGTTTACTCCGGACCCACAATACCAATTCGCCACTACCAGCCGTGATTTTTGGTATATTTCAACGGAACTCGGTATTCGTAGTGGTAATCCACAGGTAAATAACTGTTGTAAAAATAAACTAAATCGGTTCATTAGGAGGGGGGGTTTACTCCGGACCCACAATACCAATTCACCACTACCAGCAGTGATTTTTGGTATATTTCGACGAAACTCGGCATTCGTAGTGGTAATCTACAGGTAAATATGTGTTGTAAAAATAAACTAAATCGGTTCATTAGAAGGGGGGGTTTACTCCTGACCCAAATTCTTAATATACTCATACCGGTCGTAATTTCTGCTGTATTTTAACGAAACGCGGTATACGTCGTGGGTAACTCATGAGAAAGAAGTGTTGTAGAAATGAGCTGAATCGGTCAATCGGAAAGCGGGGGTTTAATTTGTAATATATTTCAATAGAAAAGCCCGTCAGACGTAGGTTCACAAAGCCGCCGCAAGGAGCGCTTTCTACCACTAGAGTGACTGTATCCTGTTCCTGCGTTAGATCAAAATACGATAATATGAGGTTTTTGTATTTATTACGTAGTGTAGTAGGTACCATGTGTAAACATAACTCTGGAAGCAAATTATTAATTGATCAGTTACTCATTACAAATTTAAAAGAGAACTATTCATGTTTTTATTTTAATTATGTAGGATATTTTAAGCAAATTGTTCTGGAAAGCAATCTACACTACCCAAATTCTGAGGAAAGTGCTTAGTTATGCAGCTCCTGCGTGACGGACTTTTTCGACACGAAATGTGTTACATGATGTTCCCCTAGAAACGATTAAAGAGTTCGTTAACTCCGAACCATGAATGAAACCGATCCATCTGGAGGGGATTTACACCGAACACAAAGTAGTTATATCGGCCGTAATATTTCTTGTATAGCAACGAAAGTTGGTACTTGGTGGTAATTTAACTAGAAAAATGTGTTGTAAGAAGAAACTAAATCTGTTCATTAGAACTGGGAAGGGGGTTACTCCAAATCCTAATTACTAATTTTTGTTTTATTTCAATGACATTGGGTACTCTATGTAGCATTCTAAAGAGAAAAATGTTTTATAAAAATAAACTAAAACGGTTTATTAGGGTGAGTTATTAGGAATGTTGGAAAAGCTACCTCTAGGTGGTTGTTTTCTTCTTACTTTTAGCACTAAAGACGCTGTACCCGTACCTGCGTTATTTTTCTTTCCTGTCGGAAGGTTAATAAAAAAATATTAAAATTAACAAGTTCATTAATTTATTTATATTGCCCTATATGATTCGCATCTTATGATACCTTTTTAGTATTATAAAGATAAATAGAGCCTAATATACCGTAGAAGAATTTCCGGCTACGTTATAACTGAACATCAAAACTAGTCAAACGGTTATCAACAGTCAACTGTTGTAATTAAAATATCGGTAGATCATGAACATAAAAATAGGTTATCTCTAGGACGATTAGTCTCCGAATTAAAAACGATTTATTTATTACTTAGATGTAGCTTCAGTATGGAAAAACGTCCTCACATTAAAACTCCTAAGTCATACAAAACTGATTTTTATATAGATATAAAAAAAAATATAGATTAGATAATTCATATTTATTATTATAATTTTTGTGTTGTAGTTAAATATATTATATAGCCTCTTTCCAAGTAAATTGTTTTGTATGATTGTTATTATTTTATACATTTTGAATACTTTACACCTTTTATTAGTGTACTATTATTTCTATGTAACTTTCCTAAACTATACGAGCAAATCGCCGTGACATTGTGGAGCTTCATAAATAAATATTATTTTTATTATCTATAGAAAACATCCACCAATAATTGTCCAATAAATTCAAAATGTATTGTTTACTTTATTTATCTCATTAATCTTATTTAAAACATATTTCATATTTTTTATAGTTATGTTGTTCACTGTTTGATCCATCAAAATTATTAATGTTTTTTCCTTTAAAAAAAAAAGATTATGCGTGTCGCCATTCTTTAAAAGCCTTTACGTAAATAAATACACACATAATACCCTACTTTTATTAAGATGAATAACGAGAAGAATTTTGAAACCAATTTTTCCATGAAGAGTCGTATTTCTAATCGTCGTTACACAATATTTTACGCTCTTTACAATTACCCAACAATTTTCTCTGCGCCGATTTTTAATACGCATAACAGCTGCTATTCAAGCATTGTGCGGAGTACCTGAAAAATACCTACGCCATCCTATAAAAGCACGTGCTACGTGGTTGCTAGTCACCTACGTTAGTACGTGGGGAAAGTTAGTACAGTCCTTAAGACTTTTAAGAAATCAAGATTCGGCTGAAGGGAAAACGTCTGATTTTCAGTTAAATTGAACATTTCGGACGATTCGACTTGCTCTTCTGCCTTCTGCAGCAATAAATGCCTGGATTATGGAGAAAGACCACGATATCGTTTAAGTGACCATGGATAAGTGTTAGAGAGGTGGATAGGTTATTGTGAAAATCTGACGTTTTCTCTTAGCCGAATCCCTGCCATTCATTGACTTTTTATCACCTCTGCTTAACTATCTTCATATGCTTAAACCTTCCAGTCGGAATTGGAGTTAATTACTTTGCTCAGTTTCGTTTAATTTTTTTTTGTCAAAGAAATGTAATCAGGACCAAATTAATTTCCGAATCATGGGGAATCAATGTAATATTTTACACGGGTAACTTAAGGGAATGTATTGTTTTGAACGCACCATAGATAAACTAAAAAGGCGTAATAATTAATAATCTGCACTCAAAATGAATATTATGGTCTGAAATGGGCGACTGTTGGTAAACTCTTACTACTAATGCCGAGTAATTTATTATTAGAATGTGGTTCAATCATGAGTTTCTAGTGTAGTGCAGCGAAGTTCATGTTTAATGTATGTATTCATGTCATTTTTTTTTTAATAGTAATAGTTTAGTCATTTTAGATTGGTATTAGTACTAGTACAATATAAGAAAGTTGTTAGTTTTAGTATGTAGTAAAGTCGATGGTCCTAAAGAAATATAGTGTAATCGCTAGTATATATTAAAAAAAATTAATAAATAAAATATAAAACAAATATATATATAAAAATATATATACAAAAAATGATTAAACAAAAGGGGGAAAAAAGGAGAGAAAAGAAAGAAGGAAGAAGAGAGGAAAAAAAAAAGAAGAAGTATGAATTGACTAACATGTCAAAAGTAATAAAAAAATATATATATTTAAAAACAAATAATAAAAATAAATAAATAAAAAAATAATAAAAAAATAAAATATAGAAGAAAATGTATACATTTTTTATGTGAGTTTTTCTTTCTTTTTTTACAGACATTTGAATCTGGTTCTTATATCTATGCAATTTTTTAATAACAATTATTTTTTTTCCAAAGTAAGATTCTAACAAATACAACTCTGGTTATATCTCAAACAGACTATTCAGAAAACACCCTCCATCCTAACATTAAACTTGCACAATTTAATTATACTCGTAGGGAGGAGATGACCAAGCAGTATTCTGCCCTTAAACCACCAACCCGACCCAACCCAACAGCGGAGTTCGTTGAAATATAACAAAAATTGGATATCACGTTTTAAGAAAGAGAGTTTTATTCTCCAGTTTCTGTCCGATCACTCAATGTATTTGAGCTGTACTATATGAGTTCTAGGATTGAGTTACAATTTACTAGGATTAATGAAGTTCATAATATTTAAAAATACAATGAAGGGCAAACATGTAAATATTCCTCAGTAGTTCATTTGTAGATTTTTTTCTCCTGGTAGTAGCCGCATTTTAAGGACTCAAGCTCCTGCAATCTACGAGCAAAGCTTAGCAGGATACTCGCCGGTGCATGATCATTGAAAAAAGGGCTAAATCCCTGAAAAAAGGTTTGCTACAAATAAGCTAGTATGTTATTTTTAAGTTTAGTGTTTCTTGAGATCTTCCTCAAATATAAGTCAAAAAAACTAACCTGCTTCTTGTTCCGATAAGTTATTTTAGGAGAAATGTGTCAGTCGACATAAGTAGACATCAACAATTTTATATATGTTTCTAGAACTCCATTTCTTAAGAACAAGCCAAAATTTAAAAAGAGATAGGAAGTGTTTTATGTAATCTATCATTCGATAATGTCGCTATCTACTAATCAAAAAAAAAAAAAAAAATAGGACCATTTCAGCGTAAAATATCTTGCTATTTTAAGATTTCGCTCCAGTAATTATTTTAATTTGCATAACTTTAATATCTTAAAATGAAATTAAGTAAACAAATTAATGCTTCGAGCTGAAATAACTGAAAGCAAATTATTTTGGGAGCAAAATATTATGAGTATCAATTTTAAACGCTTTCAAATGATGTCAGTTCTATGTATTACATAAAAACACGCTAGGATGACGCAGTGCCTCCGAATCGATTCATTTTCCATTGTTATTAAACTAGAAATAAAAATATGTACTTAAACATCATATTACAATCATATTCCCCGGAAACAGTGTTGCTTTTATGCATTCTCCATACGGGAGAAGTTTAAATTAATATTAGGTTAAGATTTGAAACTGAAGCTCGTCCGTAAGTAAGTTTACCTAACTTTAACGTAGTTGGTTATGGCTATAAGGGCTTGGGTACTCTTCAGCTACTGGTCAGGGGTTTATTAACAACATTACCTTTCCAGGGGTCTCCCGTGGTCTAGTGGCTAGCGCGCTGGATTCATAAGCGGGAGATGGTGGGTTCGAACCCCACCGGCGACAGGAATTTTCTCATCTCAGGGCTCGCTGAGAAAATTCCTGGCTGCACCCTGGAGGCCGGCGCTAATGGCCAAGATTTGTCGATGCGCCGTAAAAAAAAAAAAAAAAAAAAAAAAAAAAAAAAATTACCTTTCCAGTCTGTTACCTGATTACGTAAATCGGGTTATAAACGAAACTAACCACGGCCCGTCATCAAATGGAGTTTTGATTAAACTTTAAAGTGTTTGTTTTAATATTCTCTGGCGAATACGAGCACCGAAGCTTCCTTTTTATAACAGAAAATCTGAGGGTGCTGAGGGTATGACATTTAATGAATTTTTTAAAATAATTCATATATATATATATATATATATATATATATATATATATATATATATATATATATCGAGAGTGCCATCATTAGGGTGAGCATTTGGAACGAATCTAGGAATACGTTTGATCGGGAAGCAAAAGAAAACCGGGTTAAGCTACACTGGCTGCCGGAACACTCAGGTATACTTAGAAATGAGATGCGGATCAACTGCCCAGGCTGGGTGCTAAGGAAGCCGTTTATGGTCTAGAACCAGGCCTGTGGGGTATTCTAACCCCAGCTCAAAGAATCATTGGTGATTACGATTCTTTGTTTAACTAAAAAAAAAAAAAAAAATTGAAATAGACTATTAAATAATGAGAAATATATCAATATTCTCAATTTGGGACAAATGCAAGAGAAAGTGATTGTTCTTCATTACTACGGTTTAATAAAATTTCGTCGATACTTGCATGGGACTTCGCTCTGCTAACATGCGGTAAGTTGGAAAAGTTCTTGAAATATTTAGCCATTTTCCAAGTTGATTCAATATCCCAAGGAATTTTTCGAATAATAAGGACATAAGGTTCGTGTGAGGCTATCGCAATACTATATTAATAAGTTTTCTTATTCTTGATGAGGTATCAAATGATTTGGAAACGTTCGATCAGTTTCATCAAACTGTCTAACAAGTTAAAACAGTTTTTAATGAATGATCTTCTTTCTATTAAATACTATACCTTTTTAGTAATGATTAATAATTGAAAGTGACCTTCAACACTTGCATTCAATAACAAGCCTTTCACTGTCTATTTTATCACCAATTCCTGTCCGGCCCAACATCCGATCTATAGCTTTCTGTCATTCGATATTGCTTGTATAACGGTGAAGGCTAATAGCTTTGCTAATAAATAACAAGGACAGGATGACAACAAAGAATAAGTATAGTCGACATAAAATATGTGGAGTACGGAAGTAACTATTCGATAAACCAAAGATGGTGGTTTAAATTAAAGTAAACTCACACAATGCAGTATTGATCATAAATGGATCATTTTTAAATTAACGCCCAAATGTTCATCAATCAAGCCCGGGACGTTCCAATAATATTGGCTGTAAAATTTGGAAGGTTCTACTAACATTTTAATTCTACTCATGCCATACAGAATTTATTATATCACATTAGTATTTAAAGTGAAACAACAGTTAGTTATGAATATGAAAGACATTGGTAAATGTCTCTTCATCAACCATAAACACTGTGGCCCTGTGGCGTATTATGTCTTCCTGGCTTAATGGTGAACCCTGTACATAAGCAAGAGTTAGTTTCAAACACATACACATTTTTAGCAATTTTTTTTTTGAGTTGTGTCACTTTAGAAATAGTAGTGCGATATGATCACTATAATTAAAGAATAAATCAAATTCAAAACTACAACATTTTTTAGTGTTTTATAAAATGTAAAATCTCAAGAATAATGTAATAAATCGAATAATAAATGTTGAATGGGATTTTCGATAAAAAATAACAATTTATTTTACCTACTTACACGAATAGAGGAATGATCTATGTTTGCCACAAACAAATATATATAGTGGGAAATATAGAATTATTTTTTGCAAGTAAAAGCCAAGATCTAATTAGAAAAACCGATAGAATACTAAATGAAATTGGAGGAATTGATTTAAAACACAGGTTTGAAAATTTCAAACGTGGCAACTCTTATTGAAACCTGCATATTTTTTATTATTTGAGGTTGATTTACAGTCTCTGAAACAGTTCAAAAATGGGCTGCAGAATTAGAGATTATAGAGAATCAGGCATTGAAAATTCTGCAGAAATCTACAACTATTACCGAATTTCTGGAAATTCTACCAGAATCATAATGTTCACATTTGAGGGAAGCTGCTTGCCATTTTATATAAATTTGTCGTACAACATATTGCTGTGCGACTTTGTAGTGAACATACAATTTTGGGGCGCACAGCAACTGGGCGCGGTTAGTTGCTAAACTTCAAAGATTTGGCAAAAGGCCTTCGTTCAATGCTATGCTTCTTCATAATGCATGATTTCCTCGATATTATATTGTATAATATATGTGTTTAATTTACTTTAGTTTCTTCATGGAGCAAATCGCCTACATTACCAAGCTTTTCAACAAAATAAATATTACTTATTTATTAATCTTGTTACTGCATTTAAATTGTATAGTGCTTTATTTAATAGACAAATTTTAATTCTCAGTTTTTATTTACTTTAACTTTTTAAAATTTTAATTTCATTATTTACTTTACATATATGTCAGTGTGATAAATCTCATATAAACTTCGAATTTATATGAATAAATTCTATCCAACATTAGAGCAAACCACACATTAGCGGGCTCTAAAATTAAATTGACCACCGATATTTCTTGAATCCTAGAAGTATATTAAATTAAAATGCTTATTTAAGGGCTCTTAAAATCAAATCAAATAAAAAATACGTAAACACTTGTACTCATGATTAAATGTACCATTATTGTTCAAACGCCATAAAATATATTAAGGTCAAATTGTTTGTTTACTCTTGAGCGGGGTTATGTATTATTTCTATCTTACAAGAAATGATACGAGAGTTGATATCGTAGACGCGAACGAACATTCCTTCGAAGGCTAGGCGTTTTTCTCCTTTCACTCAGTCATTCACCTTGTGAAGGTCGATTCTCATTCATTGTCCGAATGACTTCACATTGTACAACTAAACAGTTCATTTCTTTCATTGATTCAGATGTCTTTCAAGCTTACTACGCTTTAATGAGATGAACTTCTTCTGATGGTTTCTGCTTGATAATTTTACATTCCGAAGGATTCTATTGATCAATTTATAAGAATGAGGAACTCGGAAAATTTTTTGGAAGCTTTTTGAAATCTGAATTAGCCCTATTTACTAGGTAACAAGAATGATCCTTTGTAATGTTGCAATAAAGGATTTAATTCCAATTTATCAATCTATCGGGCAAGA
This sequence comes from Gonocerus acuteangulatus, assembly GCA_946811695.1. Classification (NCBI taxonomy): domain Eukaryota; kingdom Metazoa; phylum Arthropoda; class Insecta; order Hemiptera; family Coreidae; genus Gonocerus; species Gonocerus acuteangulatus. Next base: position 126,699,136 of record OX328123.1, on the reverse strand, counting down.
AGATAAGGATAACAAACTTCGTGAGATAAAATAAAGTGTTAAACTCGGTAAAAGATCAGCAGCTGAAGAAGAAAAGAAGTCGTGTTAAACTGACTTGAGAATTGACCATATAAACGTCACGCACATGGAGACACTCCTCCGATTTGCAGCTTGTGCAATGTGCAGCACAACTTGAATAAAACGTAACTTGGAGAATCTCGCTCTTTAGATGAAATTTTAGGCGATTCCACCAAGCAAGTGAAGAGAATTTTGAAGGCATTGGAAGTCATAAGCAAACTCTATTTAAACCTATTTGACTGGAATGCCCATTTTCTTATAGTTTCTATATCCAACTCTTAATTAATTAATAAATAGCAAATAAAACATTTAGTATTATTGTTTTTTTTTTTTTTTTTTTTTTTTTTTTTTTTACGGCGCATCTACATCTAGGTCATTAGCGCCGACATCCAGGGTGCAGCGAGGAATTTTACCAGCGAGCCGTGGGATGATAAAATTCCTGCCGGAGGAAATTTAGTATTATTAACCTAATCTTCGCTATATACAAAGGCATAATCTTCAAAGAAGAATTACCAGACAAAAGAATGCCGATAACAACCTTAAGTGCTAATTCGCTATTATTTATTTTACTTTAAGAGCTGCACAGCAATGGTGATCTGCCCTAAAAGAATTTATATAAAATATAATAAATCATAAGCCAAGGATCAGTAACAAAGATAAAAAATAAAGGGTATGGAGAATGAATAATAAAAGAAAAATAAAGAAAAGAATAATAATAAAAAATAATAAAGAAATATATAAGCAATTAATAAAATAATTAAAGAATTAAACGTATAATTTTAATGGTAATAATAAATAGTAATCATAATGATATTTTTGAAGTTGAAATCTGAGGTATATTATCCTGAAATAAGAAGTTTTGACTTGGGAGTTATGTGTGGTATAACTGTATTTTATTATATGTCTTTATGTTATCAAGTACCAGTAATACCACGTACTGTCGTATAAGTACGTCAGTATGGTATCAATATGTGGGCTCCTATCAGATAACAGTTCACTGAGGCTTCCAGGAATCTGTAAGTTGTCTCTTTTAAGGCAGTCTGTTAGTAAGTGTTTTACAGTTAAAGGTACGTTGCTAGTCTCACATAGTGGTTTGTCTTGTCTTGTGAAAAGGTACGAATGGGTGAGTCGTGTATGTCCTATCCTAAGTCGTGTTAGTATTACTTCGTCGCGTCTTGTCCTTAGTTCTCCTGACGAATAGGACTGTATACTGAACTTTATTTCCCTTAGATGGTTATGTTGTGTGCAGTACCATGTTGCTTGCCATCTATTCAGTATAGTGGGTGTTATTTTTGTTTGTAAGTCTTGTGATGTAAGTGCTGGTCATGTGGGCGGCTAGTTGTAGCAAGTTTTGCCTGTTCGTCTGCTTTTGAAGTCTCATTTTTAATTCGCTATTAAAAATGCAAAGCAAAGAAACTTATTGAAGCATTTTTCAAAAAATAAGTTTCAAAACATTTCTTCAAATCTTTATCGATCCTACTGCAGTCCAATCAACGAACAGTTATAGATGAAAATTTTTGGAACAAAATTTTTGACTTCGTAACTTTGTTTGGGCTGGATAGGAGGTGATCATATCAAAAGTCCTCGCCCGTAGCCTTTGTGCCGGGGGGGGGGGGAGGGGGGTTAGAAGGTCCTATTTTTCGGGTTTTCACTTATATCTCGGAAACCCTGTGTCCTAGCGGCATCACTATTCTATAACAAATGAAAGCTGATTAAATTTCCTACAAGTTCTATTCAATAAAGGTTTTCGAAATATCCGCTCCTGAAAGTCTGTCATTTTGGGGAAAAACACTTTTGCCGCATAAGTTTTCCCCGTTTTGACGGCATAACTCTTCAACGATGTACAAAAATAATAAATAACGGTTATAGGGTTGTAGAGGATTGCATTCCCTTCAATAATATATATTACTTTGCTATTTTATGTATTTTCCTTCAAACGTAAAAATAATTTCAGCATTCATCATGATATCAGAAATTTAGCGACTAATAGTCCAGGAAACTAAGAGTTATAGGTGGAAATGTTTGGAACACAATTTTTAACTGCATAACTTTGTTTCGGCTAGTTAGGAGGTCAGCATATCAAAAGTACTCGCCCGTAGCCTTTGTGCCGGGGAGAAGGGGGGTTTAGAAGGTCTCATTTTTCGGGTTTTCACTTATATCTCGGAAACACTGCGTCCTAGCGATATGAACATTCTATAACAAATGAAAGCTGATTCAATTTCCTACAAGTTCTATTCAATAAAGTTTTTCTTTATATCTTTCATCGCATACAGATATCTTTAGTTTTCGAAATATCCGCACTTGAAAGTCTGTCATTTTGGGAAAAAACACACTTTTTTCTGTTCTCTTCAACGATGAACCCAAAAAATAAATGTCGGCTATAGGGTTGTAGAGCATTCCATTTGCTTCAATAATATTCTTACTTTACTATTTTATGTATTTTCTTTCAAACGTTATATGCGCACTCACATGGTCTTAGCTAAGCCATGGACAAGATCTTATCTAATTGAGTTTGAATAACTGGTCAATGGGCCCAAAATTATATATTTTGTGCTATATTATATATATATATATATATATATATATATATATATATATATATATATATATATAGTGAGTACTGGACGTATGTACTCACATTATATTAACATAATGGAGCATATTTTGGACTATACATTGACTGGAAATGGTGAGAAATTGAAAGGTTCATTGGACAGTAGTCGCCAGATATGAACATTAAAACTGTTTTCATGTTTGAAGGACAATACATAAAATAGCAAAATTATATATATTCTTGAAGAGAATGTAATGCTCTACAACCCTATAAACGGCACTTATTTTTTGGGTTTATTGTTAAAGAGTTATCCGGTCAAAAAGAGCAAAAAGAGTGTTTTCTTCCCAAACTAACAGACATCCAAGAGCGGATATTTCGAAAACTAAAGATATCTCGAAAAACTTTATTGAGTTGAACTTGTAGCATATTTAATCAGCTTTCATTTGTTATAGAATGGTCATGTCGCTAGGACCGACGGTTTCCGAGATATAAGTGAAAACCCGAAAAATGGGGACTTCTAAACCCTCCTCCCCCCGGCACAGAGGCTACGGGCGAGGACTTTTGATATGTTGACCTATAACTAGCCGAAACAAAGTTATTAAGTCAAAAATTGTGTTCCAAACATTTCCACCTATAACTCTTAGTTTCCTGGACTATTAGTCGCTAAATTTCTGATATCACGATGAACACTGAAATTATTTTTACGTTTGAAGGGAAATACATAAAACAGCAAAGTAATATATATTATTGAAGGGAATGCAATACTCTACAGCCCTATAACCGTTATTTATTATTTTTGTACATCGTTGAAGAGTCATGCCGTCAAAACGGGGAAAACATATGCGGCAAAAGTGTTTTTCCCCAAAATGACCGACTTTCAAGAGTGGATATTTCGAAACCTAAAGATATCTCGAAAAACTTTATAGAATAGAACGTGTAGGAAATTTAATCAGCTTTCATTTGTTATAGAATAGTCATGTCACTAGGACGTAGGGTTTCCGAGATATAATAGAAAACACGAAAAATGGGACCTTCTAAACCCCCCTCCCTCCCCGTGCTAAGGCTATGGGCGAGGACTTTTGATATGTTCACCTCCTATCCAGCCCAAACAAAGTTACGAAGTCAAAAATTGTATTCCAAAAATTTCCACCTATAGCTGTTCAAGCATTCGTTGACTGGACTGTTGATACCTTTAACATGTTATGGACTTAAGATTGGTTTTTCTTTCGCGAAAAAGCATAGTAGATAGCATTTCAATAACAAACGATTGGACGAGATCACTGAACCTATTACAATGTCCGAAACGTTATAGTTATATCGCAACGAAACTTGGCTTACATCTGGCTCATCTAAAGAGAAAAATGTCTTATAAAAACAAACTAAACCGCTCTAGTAGAAACACCAGGGATTTTACACTGGAGCGAAATAATTAATTTGTCCATACCGGCCGTTATTTTTGATTCCTAGCAAACACTATTAACAATCACGGTAGGTAATATGAGGAACCAAACGCAAAACAGCCTATTACACCGATGATAGGGGATGACTACAGCAGAACAAATTTAAATAAAAATAATAATAATTGAGTCATATGTTCATTACAAAAATTTAAGTGTCTACATTTTTAACGCTCATTTATAAGTAACACACAATTTTAGGATGGGTTATCATCAGAACTGACGATTTTCCGTTTGTCGGACAAAAAGCCAAATTGCTCACGACCTACCACTCACGGCCAACAGACCTCCCTTATGATAAATTTATAAATATAGAGCAAAACTATTTTCTAACTTTTATTACTTGGTGTAATCGCCTTTTTTTCTTCCTTTTTTATGTGATATAATTAAGTTAGACCTCTATCAGTTAATTAAAAGAAGAAGAAAGAGTCCTGACTCGCCTTAGAATCGGACGTACGAGAATAACTCATTAATCCCTACTGACCCGAGACGCCCCACTATTTGGCATCAAATGTAATGAAAGGATATCCACATGCTGGTTAACTACAGAATTTATATGAAGCAAAGAAGAGAAACCCAGCTATCAAAAACTATTAGTGAAATCTAGCGGATCATCCCAAACTAATCCTTAAGCTTATTGAAGTTTTAAGTTCCACAGATCTAATAAATAAAATTTAAACCTAGCTAGCAACGAAAATAAAGATAACTAACACCGACACTAGATTATTCACGATACTTAAAAATAAAAACTCCATCGCATCAATTAATTTGACATCAGATCAAATTGCTCTTTAGCCATTTAGTTAATGACCGCTTGCTGATTGAAAAAGAAAAACTGTTTTTGTACATTTTTTACTTATATTACATATAGCTATTTAATGCACACTTCAGGAATGCAGCTTTCACGGAACACCTTACTGAGAAATGATCTTCGTAATGCAGCTCCTGCGAGACATAATTTTTTATGTCAGTTAAAGAAAAGTATTATATTTCAACAAGCAATCCAACTCTTCGCTAGAAATTATATGAAACACTAAGGCGTCATCAGATCTTTAGTCTTATGAATAAATATATTATTTATCTCACTGACGATCTAAAAATGTGAATACCTCTTTAAAAAATTTGAGAAAAAACGTCGGTTATGTAGTTCCTGCCTGAAGGAATTTTTTGATTTTTGGTAACTCTAAATCAACAAAAACTCAAGTAAGAGTAAAATTCGTGATGAAAAAATTGATAGGAATATTTTCTGGTAGTATTTCAAGTTTTTTTTTACTAATATTGATCCAGGATTGGAGTATATATGGAGTTTACATAATACTTGGATTTATAGTAAAACCTTCATCTAAGCCGCTATCTGTGTATAAAACATAAAATGTGCTCTCCCCCACCTAACGATGGATAAAACTGGAAAGCTCTAAAAGAATATTAAAAACTCTGGCCCACTGGGACGATATTTATTCTGCATTTTTATATTTGTCTGGAGTAGGTAGAGGTTTCATGTAAAACCTCCTCTACAAATAGACATTTTTAAAAAATAAAAACCTACTTATTTCCTTTTATATATATATATATATATATATATATATATATATATATATATATATATATATATATAAAATCGATGAAGCTTGCATAATGCAACGGCAACAGCACCACTTCCTTCTATGTTTATATGGTGGTAGAAGGTCAAATTTCAAAACAATACACTTACTTTCTTCACTACTCCATTATTCTGCGGTACATGTTTCTCGTCTTTATCTCATCTCTTCAGGAGCACATAAACTTAAGATTTGTTGTTAGTGTCTGACAACAAACTGCATTGGAGGATCATGATGCACAAAATAGCCACATTTTTAATTTTGACACAGCTAATATATTAGATAAGGATAACAACCCCATAAAAGGAAAATAAAAGGAAATATACACATAATTAAAAACAGGAAAAATGCAGTTAATAAAAAAACTGATTTCAAATCCCTTGATAAAATATTTCTTAATTTAATAAATAGGATGACATAAAATAAATTATTTTATAAAATGACAATGATTTTTTTTTTGTTGTAAAATTGACATTTACCCTAAAAATAACGATTTTAAATATGATTGATCTTGTCTAGACGGGCTCTACCTGCGGAAGTGTAGGACCTACCTCGGGGGGCGTAGGATGTAATTAATTATGTATTAGTTTAAGAGCCCCTGAATAGGTGTTATAAGGACGAGAAACATGTGGAGACAAATAAAGGGGTAGTGAAGAAAATAAGTGTATTATTTTGAAATCTGACCTTCTGCCACATATAAATATCGTGACCCTATTTTCCCTATTGGAGAAATAGGGTCACTATAGTAAAATACATTTCCCTTCGGAAAGTGCTAACAGAATACACTCCGAAAAAAAGGCCAGCAGTATAAGTGAATGATCTAATTTTACCTAAATGTTATAAAGATAATGGAATACCTAGTGTACACTAGGAATACCTGGTGTATCATGAGTATTGCGATGGTATCTCCGACAGGTAGTGTCGTAAAAGGTATTTTTAGATAGCATGTGAATGAATGGTCACGCAAGCCTTTAAACTATACAATTTCACTTTATGCAACAGCTGCCTGCACATCCGGTTCAGTTTTACTTCACTTCTGCAGTTTAGACAATTTAAGGAGTTATCATTTTTGTCAACCCCATTTTTTGTGAGTTTTGGAAATTCGCTATATCTACGTACAACTATCTCTTGTGGCAACAAGCTTTTATTAGAGGAGATAAACTCACAAAGAATGACACAAAAATATGTAAAATCGCTGTACAGTGACCATGTGGTCTATTGGTGCCGCATTGCGCATTGATTTGATTTTCGTACGCCATATTGTAAAGATTGATTTATGTAGTAATTATGTGAGGTACTTCACATACTAGAGATCTGTTTTTTACGAGCCTTCAAATGATTGCAATGAACAAGTTACAAGAATTGATTAAATAAAAAATGTATTTATCACAAATGTGTGTTGTCAATTCCACTTGTATATTAATACTAGCTGACTCGGCGAACTTCGTACCACCTAACAGTCAATTCTTTAATTTTTTTTTAATACTTATTCTGCTATTTGGGACACCCGGACAGCTAGTAAGATAAAAAAAAAAAGAAAAAAAAACTTAATAAGTCGACAATTACATTGTCAAAAAATAAAAATTATAAAACACTTAAAATTCTTTTAACAGTCCCTGAAATATCACAAACAAAATTACAATATCAGATTTCTTATTATGATACCTACTTATTATATTTCATTTTATTTTTAGTTATTTTAAATTGTTTCATTTTTATTGTAGTACTTAATGGTACACGATATTTTTGGTTTCATTACCTGACGAGTAAATAAACAGAGCAGATGGTTTTCCAACACGGGAACAGGCAACTAACAATTGACCATGCGAGAAACATGGGTTTTCTATATTAATACCACAAACACTTAACGACTGCCCTGGGATTTGTTTAAAGTCAAACTGAGTTCATAGGTCCAATAGCAACACAGCTGCAGGCACTGTAATGAATTCACAGCAGCTCGATTCTAACTTGCACCATTATTAGTCGCATGTCGCGCTTTGCGGATCTGTCTTAACCAAATTCTTTCACGTTCATTGCGATCTTCACGTTCCTGGGCAGTACGATTAGATTGATAATTAATTTGGTGCGTTGCATTTCGGGTTCTTCTGCCTAAATTTGTCCGCCGCCTTATAGGAGGCATATTTAGTAAGTCACAAACACACAACACTTTAGTAATTTTATAGAAATTTGTGGCTTTTAGATTTTGTAATATTATAGATGCACAGCAAAGAGATGTTTACATTTCAGGTGACATTTTACCACAAACAATTTACATTTTACCATAGTCAATTTGTTTTTGAGTAATGTTACCATCGTATAAATATTGACAAATATATTGTCATTAATATTTATACGATACTAATGTCACTCAATTGTTTTGCCTTCCCAGAACCCCTCCACTAACACTTTATTAAAGTTCAAATTGACCTTTAAGTATTATTACGAATCTTTTGTATGGGAATATAGAAAAATGGAGTCTTTTTTACTTCGTTAATGTAAATTTAAATTGCATTATTAACATGTGATTCTAATGTCACCTAGGGATTACATGTTCTTATTTATTTCATTTTTTTTGCTTATACACAAATAACCAAATACTTTAACTGTTAAAAATATTATAATTGAGAACATATGTTTTTATTTAAAAATTAATTTGCGTTAAGGAAGTGAAAAAGACCCGAAAAGTGTTGTTTTTAGACTTTTTCGGGCAATTTTTTAAATTTTTCTCTCCGTAAGAACCATCCTCGTAGTTCAAGGAATATTATAATAAAAGAATTAGCGAAATCGGTTCAGTTGTTCTCGAGATTTGCGTTTACCAACACATTTAGCGATTCATTTTTATATAATAGATATAATATACACAAAATATATTAAAAAGAATACAGATCCGTACATATTTGTCACAGAATATAGGAAATTAAAAAGCATGCTTTTTCCAGGGCACGAAATTTACACGGATGGCTCCAATGACAACAATGGAGTTGGTGCTGCAGTACTTAGCTCATCAGGATCCTGTATGTTCGCTCTCCCAGCGATCTGCAGTAACTATACAGCTGAGCTACTGGTAATTGATGAAGCTCTGAACATCAATACTCCAATGAAATCCGATTTAAAGATATTTACAGATTCTCTTTCTGCTCTCCTTGCTATAGGTGATCCATATTCAACTCATCCTCTGATAGTAAATATATTTAAAAGAATATATGAATTACATCTGCAGAAACAGAGGGTGACTTTTATATGGATTCCCGGACATTGTGGAATATATCAGAACGAGAAAGTCGATACCTTGGTAAGTCGAGCGACTCTTTGCCTGTTTAACGGCCGCTCAATTAATGGACAAAAATCTAGACAGAACATAAAGACCGAAATGCTCGTTTGTTTATTTCATTTATATATATTTTTTATATATTATTTTATTAACATTATTCTTTTTTTATTTGATTTTTATTATTATTTTTTATTACATTTATTATTATGTTTTATTATTTTCCATTTTTATTTATTTATTTATTTTTTTTTATTTTTATATTTTTATTATTTTTTATTTTTTTTACAAGCAATTGAGCATTTCTCGTTTATCGTTTGAATTAATAAAATCTGCAAATAGAAATATTATTGATAGCAATTTAATCATAATGTATACATGTTGATACTTATTACCGAATTATAATGAAAATTACTACACACAGGAATGACGTTAGTGACCTTAAGGGTTGACACGCCATTATAATAATTAAAAAAAAATCCACTTGTTACTAAAATCAAAATAAATAAAAGTAAATGTTCAACAAGAGAAATTCTGGAGATCATTCTAAATAATGTGAATTAATTTAAAAAAGAATAAGTAACTAAAACTATTGACAAATAATAATATTCATAATATCCAAAATACATAAATATTTATCTATTTTTTTAATAATAACTATCTCTGTTCCATAATTATTTACATTTTTGACACCGTTATCAGTTTATGTTAAAAGACCCTCCACAAATAGTGCCTCAATATTAATATATTGTTTAACCCATAATTTTTATTGCTGTCAATGATATTTTACTTTCTGTTCTATATATATATATATATATATATATATATATATATATATATATATATATATATATACTATATATATATATATATATATATATATATATATATATATATTTATATATATATATATATATATATATATATATATATATATATATATATATACAGGGTGTCCCATAAATGTCTAGTCATATTGTGAGGGGTGATAGAGGACCCTTAGCGGAACAAGAAATGTTCTATGACGATTTCCCGAATTCTCGCCCATAAGGGAGAAAACGTCGTTTTATCGTTTTTTCGAGTCAAACGTGGTTTTTAGAAGAATAATCTTTGTAGCTCCGTCCCAGGTAGTACTACTAGAAAGGAAGTGAAACCAATCGAAAGCTGTGTAAATTTACTACTAAGTCTAGTTGGGATTAAACGTAAAAATGAATGAATGTAAGTATGTATATATTACCAAAAGAAAGCTATTCTAAATTTACTGACATTTTATTGATATTTAATTTCATCGTTACTCCTCAATGGGCAGGATCTGAGACTTCCGGGTTTCAGAAAAACTTTCTCATTTAACCAGCTTTCCATTCATGTATCACAACCCTGTGTTATTGAAGTATTTGAACAATTTAAGAACAAAAGTTTTTAAAAAAACATTGATCCGTGAAAAGAAAATTATATTTTTTTCTTCAGTTTATTCAAAAATCTAAAGAGAAATATTTATTTTTATAGATTCAATTCCATGATTTGTGACCTTTATTTATGTACATTTATTTATTTTCATAAATATGGCAAAGGTCCAAATAATAGTACTCCAGATTCTTGCACTATTTTATTTTTGATACGCCCTACATGTTTCGTGGCCTTATGCCACCTCCTCAGGGGCCACTAAATCCTAAAAACATTATTTTTAATACCATATTTTAGTAAATTTAATAATAATTATACACCGAGTAACATTAAAATGCCTATACTAACCCCTAAACTTTATATGTAAAATATAATAATAAAAATAATATTGTTATATTGTACATACCCTATGTGTAGTCAGCTCGCCACCCATACTATGACTGAGGCTAGCTAAATACCTGTGTCGAGAGGCTTAGTAATCAGCTTATAAGAATAATCTTAGGCACAGAGTAGTCAATTTGTTGAATCTCAATGAAAATATTCGCAACTATAAAAATATTCCCGTTGACATTGATATTGGACTAGCGGAGAGGATGACGAAATATGAAAAATTGACGAAAACCTTTTTTAAAGACAATCATGACATCTTGATAATTAGGGCTGACAAATCTAACAAAACAGTGATAATAAATAGAAAGGACTACAATGACAAAATGAATAACATGTTAAACGACAAACAGACTTATAAACAAATAGACTATGATCCAACTGTTACTTTAAAAAATAAGGTTATTAAATACGCTGACACGTTAATTAAAAATAAGTTTTTTGTAAAAAATGACAGGTGCAAGATTGTAAATCATAATTGCATTACTCCTTTAATTTATGGACTCATAAAATTGCACAAAAAAGAAAAAACATTACGACCAATAGTTAGTGGATGTGAAGCCCCGGCACAAAAGCTCGCAAAAATTTTAGCAAATGACCTTAAGCATTTTGCTCAAGATAACCCCTTGGATTTTTATAGATGTTTCCATAAATATTAAGTAAATATTTACTTAAAATAATAATAATAAAATTACTTCCACAAATATAAAAAATATCCTAAAACAGTAAATAAATAAAATACTCATATATTTTGAATTTGTTAATTACAGTAACTAATACTGGGTCCAGGAGATGGCCATTAAGGAACCCCAACCATATATTAACCTCAAAAATTACTATTTTTTACCTAGATCACGCATTTGAACACATTTTTACAGGTATTTATATTTAGAAAACTAATGCTTTACCTTAAATTGATACTGATGGCTACGCTTGTGAAACTCACGGGGATTCTCATGAGCCCATGCGTTTTTGTTGTGGCAATTAAAAATTCTATCCCTCATAAATAAGATGTACATAGTCCTGTAAAAATGCGTTCAAATGCATGATCTAGGTAAAAATAATAATTTTCGAGGTTAATGAATGGTGGCCACCTCCAGTATTAGTTACCTGAATTCAAAATAAATGTGTATATTATTTATTTACTGTTTTAGGATATTATGTTATGTTTACGGAATTAATTTTTTTCATTGTTTTAAGTAAATATTTACTTAATATTTATGCAAATATTTATAAAAATAAATATTTCTCTTCAGCTTTTGGAATAAACTAAAGAAAAAAATAGAATTTTCTTTTCACAGAACCATGGTTTTTTTTTAAACTTTTGTTCTTAAATCATTCAAATACTTCAATAACATAAGGTTGTGATACATGAATGGAAAGCTGGTTAAATGAGAAAGTTTTTCTGAAACCCGGAAATCTCAGATCCTGCCCATTGAGGAGTAACGCTGAAAAGAAATATCAATAAAATGTCAGTAAATTTAGAATAGCTTTCTTTTGGTAATATATACATACTTACATTCATTCATTTTTGCGTTTACTCCCAAATAGTCTTATAGTAAATTTTCTCAGCTTTCGATTGGTGTCACTCCCTTTCTAGTAGTACCACCTGGGACGGATCTACAACGATTATTCTTTTAAAAACCACGTTTGTCTCGAAAAAACGATAAAACGACGTTTTCTCCCTTATGGGCGAGAATTCGGGAAATCGTCATAGAACATTTTTTGTTCCGCTAAGGGTCCTCTATCACCCCTCACAATATGACTAGACATTTACGGGACACCCTGTATATATATATATATATATATATATATATATATATATATATATGTATGTATATATATATATATATATATATATATATATATATATATATATAAATATATGTATATATATATATATAATACCAAACAGGTGAAGAATAACCCTTCAACAATTTTTCAAACTTTACATTTATTCCTTCATCACAACGTTTCGGACACACAGGTCCATCATCAGGCAATCATGTCCTGTTCATTACTATAGTTACACTAAAACAGTCATGCAATAAATAAACATGATTCCTGTAAGGAACCAAGTCAAATTACACTTGTAGGTGTAATTTGACTTGGTTCCTTATAACGATTGTTTTTCACAGCAAAAAGTATATATATAAAAGAAAAAGAAATGCTTGTACCTCAACTAGAACTTGAACCGATGCTCTAGATCGGGAAACTAATGTTCTCGGAGTGAGATTAATGATCGACGCGCCTCTAGAACTTTCTTCACAGATTCTTGCGGATATTTTTAGTTTAATCCCCTCATGCGATTTCAGAAATAACGTTTAAATAAAATAGCGATATTATTTGTAGGTTTGTTGTACAAAATATATTATAATAAACTAATATTTTCTAAAAATGAATTTTGAGATGGGTTTATACATAAACATTTTAGAGGGGGGGGGGGATATTTTCGGTATTTAGGTAGGACCGATGTAGATTTGAGGAATTTAATTCTTTCAACCTAAAGGATAGGGGACACGCGAGCTGTATCGTGGCGATATCCGACTGAGGGTGGCGGGCGGTCTGTCGCATCGAGCAGTCTTAATCGCTTTGCCAGGCGATACAGTTGTAAAAAATTACGGATTTTTCGCGCGATCAGTTTTTGTAAAAAAAGTGAATAATTCTCTTTCTTTACAAAAACTGTGTAATTATTATTCATTGAAAATCTTATGTTTTGATGTTATGTAGTTTTAATAAAAAAATACATGCATTCTATCTTGTTCATAGTATTCTAGCTAATTGAATGTATATGGTTTATTAAAATGAACAACAGTATTGCTCACAAAGATATCGCGTCCAATGTGATGTCCGCGTATCACAGACCGCCGCGATACAGATCGCTTCTTGTGTGCCCGAACATTAATAGTTACATTCTTCCGAAGTGCCAAAAATAATATCGAGTTGAAGCTTAGGGACTTCGGGCTAAATAAGAAGGTGACCCGAAGACCCTGAATGAGGCTGGAGAGAGGAGAGAGGGTAAAAGGAATGCTGTTCCAGCAAGTCAGAGACTCCCCCATCTAGGTCTCAAGTTCCTTTGGGTCTTTCTGGAAGAGCTGTATTTTGGAATAAAATCCCGGGATATGATTGCTTTCTCTCTTGCTAAGGTCACTAAAGTCTACATCTAATGCTTTTCCTCTTCACTGAAAAATATTAGATCCTTCTTTTTCATCCTGCAAAAGATTGCGCTTCCCAATTTCAACCCCCAGGCCACCACAACAAGGCTGCTTTGTTAAGTTCTATAAATATGCTTAATTAGTGTAAGTAGAATATCAATACTTTCCAAACCCGGCTTTGTTTCTTTATAATATCTTTCTTTTTTGTTTTTTCTTGAATTCGTATATTTGGCTTTCTGTGTGATTTTTTTTTTAACTCTTAGGAAACTTCAGCAAAGCGGCAACTCTCGCATGTAGACACCATTATTCAACATTTAGAAGTCAAAAATATTTATAATAAAATATGAAAATGAAATACATGTATTCATTGTCATTGCCACATATATGTATCGTATATCACTATCAGCTTCATATTCCAAAATTAATGTTTAATGTTTCCTAAGTTATACAATATTTTGCGCCTATGTATTTTATATCAATTATCTGCTCACGTTTAGATATGTTTACGCATATACTCAAATACATCACATTCATTGCATATTGTATATGATAAAATAATTATTAGAAATCAGTATTGTCTACTTCAGTATGCTTATCTCAATATGCCACAATAAAACGAGCAAATCTCTTCATTGCGGGCTTATACATCCAATAAATAAATCACAAGGAGATGTGAAACATTATGTATTATATTTTTAGGAATTCTTATCTGACCAAGAAAAAAAAAAGTCCAACCTGCAGGAATTGTAGAATTTCGCTCTAATGTTATCCTGGGTTCCATTTGGCAAACTTGGCACCTGTTTGCTTAATACTTTTTCCTGAAAGCAAACCGACTCATCCAAAACTTCAAGCACCGGTTTTAGAATAAATATGCTTTAGCGATGACTAAAACTGAAAAGAAAAACGTTACAAAAAACAGGCGTTCGCGCATGCGCGCTGGCCATTTACAAAAAAGAATATAATTACCCTTATTTTGTTATCAGTGTCATTAAAGTTAAAAACCCCACCGAGAGTCACTATATAATTTATTTTCAACTATATTGATTTCAAAATATATAATATTTTCAAACTATTTCCACGTAGTTGGACTGAAAATAACATAACTGGAGTATGAGGTGAAACTAGTCTTTAAAAGAAAAGAATGACTTCTTTCTGATTAACATAATACAGATAATAGGAAGTGATTAAGCGAATGATTTCCTCCTGCCCAGTAATATCATATGTTGATATTAACTTCACGCAATGTTGGTCATTTTAAAGAGGGGTATAAATTATATTGCCCTTTTAACCTCCTCTCTATTTTCCGCTTGGTTTCAATCATGAGCCATTCCTTAAAAATCATGCTAGTTAGTTTAAAATAAATATTTAACTGTTTTTAATCAAACTAGAGATGAACAGTCCCAACAGAAACAAACAGATTAACAAGATAACCAACATGAATGCAAAATACAACTTTCTACTTTTTTAGCGCGGTTCCTCCCTCCCTCCATAGGGAGGAACCCCGCTTATAGGGCTGACCTCATGACGCAATCCGGAACTGCCGACTAGAAAATTTTACGTTTTAGAACCCCTAGAGAACGAAAATAACGGCGGTTCAAATTTATATATATATATATATATATATATATATATTTCTAATTATTTATTCTTTATACATGGCCAAGGTCAAAAGAATAGTACTCCAATTTCTTTGTATTTGTAATTTTATTTATTGTTTTTTTTTGTTTTTTTTTTAAGGCGTACAAACAATAAATAGTACAAAGAGAATTGGAGTACTATTCTTTAGACCTTGGCCATGTATAAAGAATAAATAATTAGACGTAAATAAAGGTCAGAAATACGTGGAAAATAATATATATATATATATTTGTCTGTTCGCTCTCTAGCTCCCAGACGAATGGTCCGATTTTGATGAATTCGGTACAAAAATCGTTCGTATAATTTCAAAATCAAGTTCGTTAACCAGCAGAATCCGTCTACCGGAACATGGTTTTTGGATCGAAATTTGCGCGAAAAAAATATTTACGCTTACATCAAATAATTGGAAGTACTCATTTTACAGGCTTCATGGGCTAGTAAAACCATTTTATAAGGCGATAGCTTTAACCGTTTCCGAGAAAATTGGAAAAATAGTTGTTAAATCAAGTTTGGTTTGGTTACTTAGAATCATGGGATTCGGTTAAAATATTTTCAGCATGCTTGAAATTCATGCATACAAAGATGTTAAAATGTTGGTTACGTTTGGAGTTAAGGAAGGATTAGAATAAAATATTTTATTAAGAGACATGAAAAGTTTTGGGAACTTCGCATATTTTCCTTCATATATCGAAAACAGTTGTGAAATCGTGGTAAGTGGATAGAAACCTTCCGAATGGTTGCTAAATTCTCAACAAAAAAGGTTCTAAAGACATTTTTGATTAGGCGATGTCAATGGAAGAAATAAGTGCTTAAAACTTCAAACACGTTTGTTTTGTTATTTTGAACGAGTTTTTGTCTTAGTTCAAATCACTTTTTAATTTTTGTCTCTTTTTGTAATTGCTTCTATTAGGAAAATTTAATTTTCTGTAAAACAGAATGCGTAAAATGAGAATCAATTTTCCGTTGTTAGAAATAGATGCATTAGAAAAATATGGGCACTCTTGCATAAATTCCTAGCAAAATAAAAATTTTCATGGACGTTAGGGACACCATTATAATGTTTTTTATTTTTTTAAATCGTTTCCTCCTTCTCTCCATAGATAGGAAACCTGATTCTGACGTCGAACAAATGACGTAATCCGAATGTGCCGACTAAATGATTTCACGTTTTAGAACTCGTAGATAACGAAAGTAGAGGTGGTTCAAATTGAAATATATTTTAGAGTAATTAAATGAAGTTTTGTATGAAAAGTCCAATAGTTAAAATTATAACTATTAATAGTAATTGGAAAATATGTGTTAAATAGAACTCATTAAACCTTTTACAGAGAACTCTATTATAGCATTTCTTAAAGAAATGGATAGCAGATTATTTATTTATTTTATTTTAAGGGTTTCACATTTATGGCGATAAGCTCTTGGATAGCAGATTACCCCAGGAATAGGATATAGCAGATTTCCATTTGCTGGAAAGGCCTATATTGTTTGATTTATGACATGACCGGCCCTCCTTTACCTACTCTTCCAAAGTGCAGCCTAAACGTCCAATATAGAGTATGGCTTGAAGATCTGACTTTTTTTCTCCGAGCCGAGTCCCAACCATCCTTTCACTTCGCGTCACCTCAATGGCTAACTATCTTCATCTCATTTAGTACTTCTGTTCGCTCTCTAGCTGGCTAAAAAATGGACAGATTTTAATGAAATTAGGTATTATTCCTTTACTAATGACACTCGGGAACCGCGCTAAGATGACGCAGTTCCTGCGAGTCGGACTTTTTTATATTATAACCAGCAAACTGTGCCGATGTGGGGTGTATCATTTTAAATATAAAAATAATTCATATATTAATAAAAAATTTTATAAATTTAATTGCAAGTACTTAGCATTTATTTAATTTATAGAGTTAAGTCATGTAGGCGACAAACTCTTCCTACGTCAACGTTAAAAAGAAGAAAAATAACACAAATACAAAATACAAAAATACGGAATCTGAGACAAAAACGAATTTGTATTTATATGTTTGTCTCTTCTCTCTCTCACAAGCTCAAAGCTAGACCAATTATGATGGGCCTTGCCCAAGCTTTTTTTTGTAAATATGAATTAATTCTTGTTAGATAAATGAACATTTTAGAGGAAAATATTTTGACTTTATTCCTTCATTCATGTTGAAAGGTGAAAAAAAAAAAAATGCGAAATTCGGTCGAAAAAAAATCGTAACGCTTACGTTTTTGAGTTCATATACTTGTATGTACTCGTTTTATAGAGTTCTTAACGTAGGGAAACGAATGAAACCATTTTAAAGGAGATATTTTTTTAAAGAGAGGAAAACAGATACTACTTTTCCAAACTAATTTTCAGTTTGGGTATTCAGAAACGATTGATTCAGTTGGAAGTTCTTCTGGATGTTTGACATTCACCTAATCTAATGCATTAAAATTTGGGTTTCATTCGGACTTAAGGAAGTATTGGAGAGAAAAAATTGTATGAATGGACATTAATAATTGAATTTAAAAGACTATTTTAGTAAAAGAAGATAAGAAAATGAGAAAAAGTGTTTCCGAGAGCAAACGTTGGGAAAGAAGATGGAGTAATTTCCGCTGAGGATAAAAACAGTTTCCCGTTGTGCCATTTAAAATCTTATATTCCTTCTGTTTCAGATTCTATTTTACATTTTTCAAGAACGATCAAAACCTATCAATAACTGATTTTATTCCTTTACTAATGGCACTTGGGATATGAATTGAACCGCGCTAAGATGGCGCAGTTCCTGTGCGTCGGACTTTTATGTCTCCTTCTGGGAATTTTTAAACTGTTTTAACTTTAAATTTTGTTTTTGTGCATGAATAATCAATAAACATGATAAAGAGCTTGCCTTTTTTTTTGCTATTAATATTTATTGGAAATGCTCCGTATCTGAGGCGAATAGCATTTAAGTCCTTGTTATAACTGATTTGTCCTGTTGTAAGCTGACGTGTTTGTTGGTCTGTATATTTTTAAGTGCTTTCTGTCAATAATGTCAGTAATTGCACTAAACATTTCTTCATAGTTTCTATCTGGGAGATATTTAAATTTGCTTAACAGTAAAATGCATATACTAAAGGATTTAACAAAAAGAGCAAATATTTTTCCAGTGAAATATTAATATTTTAATTATTCTTCAACTGACTTTTTTTAAATATTCTTATCTTCGTGGACGGCGGAAGGTCAACAAATAAAATCTTCAACACTCAGTGTCACCAACTTTATTTCATCCCTACATGTTTCACACCTTTACTGGTGCCTCTTCAGGGGAAAAATTACAAAAATAATAAAAATAAAACTTACAGCCTACACCTGAGGAGGATAACCTTCGACGAGTAAGGCCACGTCTAGAATGATCATGGTGTGAAAGAATTAAATATGGCGAAAAATAAACAGCTGATCGATAATCGATATGTCATACCTTTAAAAATGTTTAAAAATGAATTTCCAGAAGAAATATAGTCCTAACAATTAAAACCATCTTCCCACCTTCAACATAAAAACATAATTTTACTTTTTGTCAAATAAGTTAATAAAAATAGTATTTAAATGTAGTATTTCCGTTTTTTTATTTACCACTTTTTTCCTATTTTTTATGATATGGATATTTTCCTTTATTCTTCTTTTCAATCTATTTCTTTCTTTACCTAATGTGCTAATATTTTCAAAATCAAAACTATGTTTATATTTTATAGCATGATATGCCAACGCTGTTTTATTCTCTCCTTTATCAATACTTTGCGCATGCTGTTTAATTCGTTTTCTAAGTAACTGTTCCGATTCCCCTATATATGATTTATTGCGACTAATGCAGTTGGAAATATGACAACAGAATAAAAAATAGCTTTAGTCATATTAAAGATAAATTAAAATTAAAAGAAACTAAATACAATATCTACAAAATTAACTGCATTAGTTGCAATAAATCATATATAGGGGAATCGGAACAGTTACTTAGAAAACGAATTAAGCAGCATGCGCAAAGTATTGATAAAGGAGAGAATAAAACAGCGTTGGCTTATCATGCTATAAAATATAAACATAGTTTTGATTTTGAAAATATTAGCACATTAGGTAAAGAAAGAAATAGATTGAAAAGAAGAATAAAGGAAAATATCCATATCATAAAAATAGGAAAAAAGTGGTAAATAAAAAAAACGGAAATACTACATTTAAATACTATTTTTATTAACTTATTTGACAAAAAGTAAAATTATGTTTTTATGTTAAAGGTGGGAAGATGGTTTTAATTGTTAGGACTATATTTCTTCTGAAAATTCATTTTTAAGCATTTTTAAAGGTATGACATATCGATTATCGATCAGTTGTTTATTTTTCGCCATTTTGAATTCTTTCAGACCATGATCATTCTAGACGTGGCCATACTGGTGGAAGGTTATCCTCCTCAGGTGTAGGCTGTAAGTTTTATTTTTATTATTTTTGTAATTTTTTCCCCTGAAGAGGCACCAGTAAAGGTGTGAAACATGTAGGGATGAAATAAAGTTGGTGATACTGAGTGTTGAAGATTTTATTTGTTGACCTTCCGCCGTCCACGAAGATAAGATTAATATTTTATTTTCTTTCCTAGGAATAAGAACTGTATGGAAACAGGTCATAATTTTCCAGTTGTTTAGAATTAAACGTTTTAAATACTATAGTTTCAGTACAGGTTTTTATCAGAGTCAAATGTAATTTGTTGGAAGTATATGATTGTATTTCTAAATATAGAATAATTAATCCATTATTGAGACAGCGCTTATTCGTGCCTAAAGTTTAGTATTACAAGGGCTCATTATTGTGGATTTCAATCCACTTAATTGAGATAATGGGAATTCGGTAACAATGGTTGAATAGAAACACAGTTTTAATAATATGGTTTTCTTATTTGCTCCCATTTCTGGTTGATTTTTAAGCCAAGGATATAAGGAGAAAAAGAGCTGATTATTATGGAAGTTTCTCCATCAGTGAAAATTTAATTCGAGACCTAAGTGTTAAAGAGAGAACCAACAATTTATTCATGTTTTGCACTCCGTATATTAAAGCTTGCTAAAAGCAGCTTACTAATCAGTCCGTTGGACAATCGTTTAATAATATTGTTAGCATATTTAGTTCAATATACTGTGATTGTTGCTAATAGCGGGCTTAATTCGGGAACTACTAGTTTGATGTAAAGTTTGTTCTGATATGGATGGCTAGTGGTCAAGCTTGGTCTCTACCTCACTGGAGTAAATCGATTCCAATCTCCCTGGAGAATATCGACCCAAACCTTTGCATTAACCATTGAGTACGTTGATAGTGGAGGGAGTGTTATTTATCTTTCAATGCTAAAAAGAGTGTAAGTCTAAAATCGGCCATTTAAGTGTGACCAGTAACGCGCGAAAATTTGAACCTGATTGTAAACAAATAAAGAACTTTAACGAATATATATATGAATATATATATATATATATATATATATATATATATATATATACATATATATATATACACAAAAAAAAAGAAAAAAAAAAAAAGGTTTCTGGGATGTTCAAAAAAAATGATATTTTGTTGTAGAAGTGCCCCTGAAGAGGTGCGAAGAAAAGACGCACGAAACATGTCGGGCCCAATAAATAAAGTAGTATAAAAAAAGGGAAGACTGCTTTAATGACCTCATGCCTACTAGAATAAAAAAGAATATATATATATATATATATATATATATATATATATATATATATATATATGTATATGTATATATATGTATATGTATATATATATGTATATGTATATGTATATTCGTTTAAATTCATTGTTTCTGTAGAATCATATTAAAAAATTCAACTTTTCGTGCGGCACTGGTCACACTGAAGTGGCCGATTTTAGGCTTCAACTTATTTCGCTTATAATCCCTCTCCTCCCTACTAACTTAATGACATTAAATATTAATACACATCTCATTGAATACACTGATTGATGGGGAATTAGTTTGCGCCTTTTTGCGGGAGTCCTCCCTCTCTCCTTAGGTAGGAAACCCGCCTATGAGGTTGACCTTATGGGCAATCTGGAAGTGCCCGGAAGAAAATTTCACGTTTCAGAATCCATAATCACGAAAATATCGGTGGTTCAAATTTGTATCTGGGCGCACAGCAGAGCGCTAGGCCAAGTTCTAGAGAGCACGACCGTATGTGTATTTATGTATCATTAGATGAACAAAAATGATCCGCTTTTCATAGGCCTCTGGTTCTATCTGTGATAGTGTCTTGAAATTTTAACCATAGATAGTTAAAATATTATAAAAAAGATCCGGAAATTTTCAATAAAAAATCAGCATTTTGAAACTCACTCACTCATCTATAATCGAAATTATAAGGCGTTTCCCGACAGGCTAGAAACTTCAAATTTGGCAGGATTGTAGACCTTAGGGTGATATTAAAGCGAAAATGAAAACAAAAAACTAAAAAAGTTGTGTGGGATGCCGTCCCACGGGGGAGGGGTGTTTGTTTTGTACTTGTTGTACCATCGGAAGCCAATCAAGTGGGGAACCAATAAGTTCCTGCGAGTCTGACTTTTTTATTTTACCTTGTTTAACGAATATTAAATATTTTTAAAGATATTAGTGATATAACAGTATTTCAAATAATTCCTCGCAACACAGTAGCGAATATTTTGTTGTAATTGATTAACTTTCCTAACTGACATAAAAAGTCCTTCACGCAATTTATTTATTCAAGTAAAGGTAATTTATATAAAATATTTTTTTTTGGGCTTTATCCATAAATAAATTATTTGCTTTATAAATTATTTCAATATTATGTTAATAAACCCCCTCCGACTCATCATTTCGAATATTAATTCTCCCTCTTCCAAATTGAGTAAATTTTTGCTCCCCGCGTTACAAGCCTTAAGCCATAATAACCCGTACGATATAAAAAATTCTTACGATCTTATTTCAAAATTATCTAATTTCACTGTACCCCCCGGACATATCCTGATCTCATTTGATGCCACATCCCTTTTTACCAACGTCCCTCTAACAAAAACGTTAGAAATTATCCAAAATAATTGTTCCTCTATAGAACCGCACAGCCCCCTATCTTTTCAATATTTTGTTGACAGCCTCAAATTATGCGTCAACAGTGGTTTTTTCAAATACAACGGACAATTTTACCAACAAATCGAAGGGTTAGCTATGGGAAACTGCCTTGCTCCAGACTTATCCTCGATCTTTCTTACTGACTTACTCAACACTTTCGTCCCACTGTTCCCCCAGGACATATCTTTCATTTGCAAGTATGTAGATGACCTCCTGCTAATTATCAACCCCGATAGACTAACTGACATACTAGACTGCTTCAACTCCTATCATCCCAGACTACAATTTACGGTGGAGACTGAACAAGACCAACAACTCCCCTACTTGGACGTTCTACTTATCAGACAGACTGACGGCACTATCATCACAAACTGGTATACTAAACCCACTTATTCTGGACGTTTACTCAATTTCCACTCTTCCCATCCTTACCACATGAAAATCAATGTAGCACGGAACCTGCTTCGCCGCGCCCTCTCCTTATCCCATGAGTCCTTCCACAATGAAAACTTGAATAAAGCTACCGAAATATTAACACTGAATCAATTCCCCCCAACCTCATAAACCGGCTTATAAAACAAATAAAATCCCAATCCTTCAATGCCACCTCCCCCAATACCTCCCCCGAATCCTCCCTCCAGGTATTTCGTTCCCTGACATACACACCAGGACTGACGGAAAAACTCACGAAGACTTTAAAAAAAGCCCTCCCGTCACTAAACTTTGGGTTAAAAACCACTAACAAACTTACTACATTGTACTCCATCTCAAAGATCCCCTTCCCTATGACTACGCCACCCACGTTGTTTACCAAATACCCTGCCAAACCCCCTCCTGTAATGCTGTATACATAGGTGAAACCAAAAATTATATTCACTCCCGCATAACACAACACAAACGGACAATAAAAAACAAAGAAATCCACAAATCCGCCCTCGCAAAACACGCCATAACTAAAAAACACACTTTCAACTTTGACGACACTAAAATACTTTCCACTGAACGAAACACCAAAAAGCGACAGATTTCCGAATGCGTCCACATTAACTTAAACCCCAATAACATTAATTACAAAACCGACAAACAAAACATCTCCCCTGCTTACTCCTCCGTCTTCCATAAATTGTCCTGACCTCCTTTTTTATCTTTGTTCCCAGGCTCCAGACAATTTCTCTACTTGTGTGTCCCAAAGCTCTTAACACCTCTTACAACCTCCCTTAAAACCCGGGTTTACAACCCAGAAATTGCACCTCTTTCATCTGCACCGACTTACCGCCTCCCCCCACCCCCTTTTTCATAACTATAAAGACCACCGATATATTTGCTGCCGTTCATACTTCTAACCATGGTTACCTAAGTCTGTCCTCGAGGTCTTCCTCTCTCCCCCCCCCCCTAGGCATTCTCTAGTGGTATGTATCTATATATTAATTGTTATAAATTGTATTCACTTATAAAATAGATTTTGTTTTTCACTACATAAAAAATGTGCGTTGTTTTTACTGTTAAATTTTTTGTACTGTTTTTACTAACAAGTTCTACATGCTGTTTTCTTTCCAACTACCGTATTTTCATTGTTTTAAAAATAAGATTGGTTAAAATTTATTGTATTGATGTATATACTCCGCTCATTTCTGCCTGTCTTTTACTTACTGCTTGTACATTCTCTTTACTTATAAGTTGTATATATTTTTTAGCTGAAGAAGGCTGCCATTGTTGCAGTCGAAACGTCCAAAATACAGATTTCTTTTTGAAAGTCTGACGTTTTTCTCCTAGCCGAATCCCAACTATACCTGTCTTCGTATCTCTACAGCGGCTAACTATCTCCATCCACACTTTTTTCAATTAATTTTTATAGTGTTTTTTTCCTTATTTTTTATTTTTATTTTCTTTTGAATACCTAAAGTATAGGTTGATGTATACGTTATGTCTCGAGCAACCCAATTTAGTTGGAAAACAAAACGTTCTTGTAAACTTGAGTTCGTATTTCCTTCTCTTCGTAATGAACAGCAGAACCAATTATGATTTTGTTCTGGAAGAATCTCCAACTTCTAATGGTCCGATTATCTTTCTTTTTATTTTCACACGTTCCTCATAATTTAGGCATTTTATCTTCAGAGTTTCGTTCTATGGAAGTAAATTTCACCTCGTATAAATAAATAATTAGGTTCCGAGTAAACTCTCATTTCTGGTGTAATAATTTTTGTTTTCCTTTTTTTTTAAATCATGCTAATTTCGTAGCAATATAATAAAAATTTCGATGGTCGAATAAAGGCCGTGTTAATAATTTGTGTCCAGAGTAAACCTACCCTACTGATTAACCGATATAGTTTATTGTTACAAGACATCTTCTTATTTAGGTAGCCACGGTTTTCTCTGTATATTTGAAGTTTTGGGTGTTCCCAATCCTCAAGCCTAAAGGTCTGGTAATGGTTTTGTATATCTAGAGTGAGTTTGTGCTTTGTTCTGAGGCCCTATCTTCTGATCAGTTCCTGACTTTTCAGTGAGGTGTGTGTTCCCAGTGAGTCTACTGTCAAGTAATAATCCCCGGAAAATTTGAAACGGATATGAGAATTGGTGGGCAAGGTCTCTTATTCATGGTGAATGTTATTTGGATGCATTCATCTTTATTTTCCACCTGTTGCAACAATCCTCAAGAAACTCTCGATGTTCCTGCAGGTGGAGGGAAGCAGTTTGAGGATCGGGAGAGGAGGAAAAGATGGCTCTATCTTCAGCATAGGTCGTTAGATGTGTGTTTGGGTCTTTGGGCGTATATAAGGGGGGGGGCTGAGGGGGCTGCAGTCCCCCTCCCCGAAACGTTGATCGGTAAAAATGTGTCATAAACCCGTAAAAATAAATTAAGTAAGATCACTTAGTTCATAAAAAATGTTTTATTTTGGGTGTAGTAGCGTTTTAGTTGGTTAAAACTATTCCAAGTTCTAAATTGTTAGTATTCCATAATTCCATACCCCGGAAATGGTCTAGGCCCCCCCCCCGAAATTTTCCCAGCCAGGTCCGAAATTATTTTCTATATACGCCCACGGTTTGGGTGGGTACGATAGTCAGCGGAGTTCACAAGGTAGAGGATAGGACCAAGAATACTTCCTTGTGGTACACCGGAGTAAATAGGTCAGGAAGTAGACTACGCGGAACCAGATTTTACCAGAAAGAAACGGCTTTATAGGATTGGAGAGTTGTAGGATTAGCAAGTATAAATTTTCGGCTGTAAATGACACTTATTTTTTGCTTGATGGGCAAAGCCTTTTAATGTTAACGAGCTAGACATACTTGTATAAACAAATGCGTTCATACATGATTCACGTTTGAACTGAAAACATTTTTTTCATGAGTACATTTGGATCGAAACAGAGCTCATACGTAAAGAGGCCGTTCCATAATCTGCATTTCATAATCTTCGTTCTTATGGATTCTGTTGAAATATATTTTCCAAAAGCAAGTCACGTCCTAGGAAAGGAAGAGAGTTAAGCTGAATGCGAGACTTATTCACCATTGTGTATTGTGAACCGTTTTTCATGCTAGTTGTGAGTCGCTCTTTTTATGCGAACTACCTGGATCGGTTTCACGGTTTGATATAAAGAAGAAGAAATTAGAAGAATGTATGACTTCATATAGACCATGGTACATTGCAATCATTTATCGCTTAAATGTATTTGGTTATCGAGAAACTGATTAAAATATACTAACACCGGTTATGCACTGGCATATATGTTTATATATAAAATCCGTTTTCTTTTTCCTCCCAATAGATGTAAAAAAAAATCTACGTTTAAAAGTTGCTTTAAGAAGCTGACTTAATGGGTTGAATAGCATTAATAGGCTCATAGGGTCTTCTGTATTAAATACAGAAGACCTTTCCAGAAATATTTTTGTTAACAACATTAAAATATATTAGAACAGAGTTTCAAAAGATACTTCTTTCTAATCTTAACAATGAAAATTTTGAAGAATAGGAGATTATTCAAGAGGATTGTGGCAAGCACTTCCTAGTGTGTTTGTATATATATATATATAGGCAATATGGCATCG
The DNA here is from genome assembly GCA_946811695.1 of Gonocerus acuteangulatus. Taxonomy (NCBI): domain Eukaryota; kingdom Metazoa; phylum Arthropoda; class Insecta; order Hemiptera; family Coreidae; genus Gonocerus; species Gonocerus acuteangulatus. The sequence goes on along the minus strand of OX328123.1, from coordinate 126,672,480 downwards.
TGTTATACGAGAAAACTTGATCATAATGAAATAAACACTTAGCAATTGATCTTAAACTTATTGTTTTGAAATTATTAGGGTCTGTGATTGCCAATTTATCAAAAATAGAAAAAATTCAAAATGGCTGAATGCAATATGGCATTACAAAAATTTGTATTATAATTAAACATAGTAATATACAAATTAGGAGTTTTGAACTCTAATGGAATACGATTAAAAGAACTTTATATAAGACACTAAAATTCTACGTTTACAAAATATTTCCCACGCGTAACTAAGTAGAAAAGTCCGATTCGCAGGAACTGCGTCATCTTAGTGCGGCTCCCGAGTGTCATTAGTAAAGGAATAATGCCAATAATTTCATTAAAATCTGTCAATTTTTTAGCTAGCTAGAGAGCAAACAGAAATACTAAAGACAAGCTATGGTTGTCTATTCCATATCTTGTCTATACCATACCTTGTCTTCGTATCACTGCAACGGCTAACTACCTCAATCTCCACTAAGAAATACCAAATGAGATGGAGAGTTAGCCGTTGAGGTGACGCTAAGTCAAGGGATGGTTGGGACTCGTCTAAGAGGGAAAAAAGTCCGACTCGCAGGAACTCCGGGGGGCGGATTCTGCTGGTTAACGAACTTGACCTTTCAAATTAGACGAAAGATTTTTGTACCAAATTTCGTCAAAATCGGAGCATACGTCTGGGACCTAGAGAGCGGACACACACACACACACACATATATATATATATATATATATATATATATATATATATATATATATACAAATATATATATATATATATATATATATATATATATATATATATATATATATATATATACAAATTTGAACCGCCGTCATTTTCGGTCTCTAGGGGTTCTGAAACGCAAAATTTTCTAGTCGGAACTTCCGGATTGTTTCATGAAATCAACCTTATATGCGGGTTCCCTATGAAGGGAGGGAGGAACCGCACTAAAAACGTCAGATCTTCAGGCAGAAATCTATATTGGACATTTAGGCTGCACTTGGGAAGTTCAGGTAAAGATGGGCGGACATTTATGACGTATAATATATTTGAAAACAGCAAAGAACCTTCACTTATATTTATATTTCTTACAATTTTCTATTTAACAAATAAATCTCAGACATATTTTCACATATTTTACTATTCTTCAGATGATGGTTCCATTTTGCCCATTATATTATTAAACTATGGGATCTGAAACATGAAATATTCGTGTCGGCGCTTCCGGATTGCGTCATGAGGTCAACCTCATGAGCGGGTTTCTTTACTATGGAGGGACGGAGGAGCCGCACTAAAACCCTTAACTAGAATTTTTTTTTTCGACTTTTGGCCGCATTTCATCCCACTGCGCATTGGAATAATATGTGAAAGGCGTAATAGGATTATTATTTTACTAATAATGGATAAACTAGACTTTTACGCTTGCTATTTGTAAGCTTGGTGGAAGTGGTTGGTATATGATCCGGGAGGAAGGGAACCAGATAAGACCAGAAAACAAAACCTACTCTCCAGCAAACCATGAAGAGAGATAACCCATGCTTTCTATTAACTAACAGCATGTTACCTGAAGCGTATTTAAACAAAATATATCCTTCTTGGAACTCATTCCAAAGATCTTATTCAGGTTCTATTCCTACGAGTATTTTTAAAATAACTTTTCTGAGGGCCAACAACCTAAATCAGCTAGAAATAAAATTATTACTAAAATAAGTAAAGGGTTTTGTTGATATTACATAGGAGTTGAAGTAACTCGTGCTATAGACCGTTATACTCCAATTGGAAGAAGTCCCCACTGAACTTCGCAGAATTATAGGCGAGTACTGAGGGTGAGATAGTAGGTATCGGAACATCCCCGTAAAATATAAAGACAAATTATAAGGGCCGCCAAGATGATAGGCAAAATCTAGATAGAACATAAAAAATCGAAATGCTTATGTTTATTTTATTTATTTATAATTTATATATATATATATATATATATATATATATATATATATATATATATTTAGATGAAACGGCATTTTTCTCCAGCGGTGGTATTCCTCCTCACTTCTTCCTGGAATATTTCGATGGGTTCATCTCCATCTTCTTCAGCCAGGTTATTAATGTTTCATCCTCGGTGGTTGGTGGTTGCCATTCCCTCGTCAACTAGCGAGGATGAAACATTAATAACCTGGCTGAAGAAGATGGAGATAAACCCATTGAAATATTCCAGGAAGAAGTGAGGAGGAGTAACACCGCTGGAGAAAAATGCCGTTCCATCTAAAAATATCATCCCAGCGACGAAAAATAAACATCTAGCAAATGTATTTTATATATATATATATATATATATATATATATATATATATATATTATATTCTTAAGGGCTTATACCTTTTATTTTTTTTTTTTTCAAAGAGTAGCCATAGTACGCATAGTATGAATCAAACCTACTATTCAGGCATGGGTTCTACACGTCTTTCATAAAACATACTCACGGCCTTGAATAAAACAGGTATTAAAAATCTCAGTACCACATTACTACCCTTTAGATAAACATGTGATACCTGTGTGTTTCGCCTGTGTGATTGTGTAACAGGAGAACAAATCTCTTATCAATCAACCATATGTTCAGATTGTTTCCGGGTGATTATTCTGCAGCAGCATCCAACAGATTTTCCTATAAATGGCGATGAACATCGTGAAAGTCATGGTACTTCTGACAAATTCAAAATCTGATGACAAAGCAAACTCTTGCGCCTTTGTCGAACTTTCGCTCTTTAAAAGCGAAATCGCATGTATTTAAGTTAATACTGACAAAATAATCTCACTATAAAGTGAAATTTGCTCATAATAAATTATGAGACCAAATTTATGAAATGGTAAATATTTTCATAATTCGAGAAACGTGCACATATCCGAGAGTTATCGTTCAAGAAAAGATCGTTGACTTTCTCAACGATGAAGCTTGTAAGTCAACAAATTGGCAAATTCAACTAATTTTTAAATAAAAAGGCGTAGTTGTATTTGATTGAAACCCAACAATTTCCACCTTTGAAAAATACTAAATATATGTTTGATCTTTTGTCGGAATAAAAAAAATATAATCTTGATAAGCAAATTGCACGCGCGCTTCAATTCTGACAAATATTTTATTCACGTGGATGGGTTTTATTCTCTGGACTTAGTAGATTGGATCTATGAAGAATTTTCGAAAACTTTAGTCATCCTCAATAGCTACATTTGAATGTCTTTTATAATACAATGTCAACCCTGAAATTATTATTATAAATACAATTCTGGCAGAGAACTTTAAGATAAAGAAGTTTAAGAATTTATTTATTTATTGTTTCAATTCTCCACAACTTAAGCGATTCGCATACGACAGTGCTGCGATCAATTGTAGAGAGTAGCAGGTTGAAATAGAATATTATATGCTTTCAGACATTATACACAGGTAGAATAGATTTACAGATACTAAGAGTAAGACATATGCATACACATGTTTTATTAATGTACAAATGTAAGTGTGTATTGCACATATGAATGCATATCTCTGTTAATATATCTTTGAATATTAATGAAAAATGTATATGCGAAAAACTTAATAATTTCGATGTTGACCTTTTACTTTCCATTTATTTTCTATTTTTAACACTTACATTCCGATGGTTGCCAGTACATTGATAATCCTATGAAATGCCCAAAACATAAAAATGTATACAAGAATATTTAAAAAAGAAAAAGAGAAGAGGTCCTGGCTGAAGATCTAGGCGCACGGTAGTGCGCCAGGCCAAGTTCCGGCCTAAGCATACTGTGTGTATATTACAGGCGGTCTTAGAGCCGATTTTTACCCTCTCATAACTTTCAACCAGGTGAAGATACATTTATGAAATTTTACACAGGTATTAAACTACTGGATGTGAGTAAAACTGGAAATTTTCATAATTCTACATCGAATAGTTTCTGAGATATAAGCGATCGAAAATCGGGATTTATAGGACTCACTCACTCACTCACTCACTGACTCATCAAAATTATTAGGCACTTCCCATGATGCTAGAGACTTGAAATTTTGCATGAAGATAGATATGAAGGTGTTATTAAAGGAAAAAATCGAAAAATCGCGAAAAGTTGTGTTTGACTCCGCTTCCGGGGCGGGGGCGTGCCAGTTTTGTACTTCCATCGGAAACCCGTCATTCCGTCCGAAACCCATGATGTGGAGTATCAAATGAATTGTCTCGGTATGAAGAACCTATATTTGATGTTTTAAGAAACAAATAGAGACGCATACAGGCTCGGTAAAAATCTTATACCAGCTGTCTGTCTGTATGTTTGTTCCTCTTACAAATCCGTACCGTTTGACCGATTTTGACCAAACTTGGGACACAGATGGGTCTTGATACGGGGAGAATCATAGGCTAGGAAAAATTGTCTATCAGCTGTCTGTTTGTCTGTTTGTTCCTTACACAAATTCACACCATTTGACCGATTTTTACCAAACTTGGCACACAGGTAGGCCTTGGTCCGAGGAATGCACTAGGGTAGGTAAAAAAAGTCCTTCAGCTGTCTGTCTGTATGTTTGTTCCGTACACAAATTCACACCATTTGACAGATTTTGACCAAACTTGGCACACAGGTAGGCCTTGGTCCGGGGAATGCACTAGGCTAGGTAAAAAAGGTCTTTCAGCTGTCTGTCTGTATGTTTGTTCCTTATACCAATTCACACCGTTTGGCCTATTTTGACCAAACTTGGCACGCAGGTAGGTCTTGATACGGGAGTGTCATATTACCTATGACGTTTTCTACTTCTTGCTCCATCGAAATGCCATCATTCCTTCTGAAACCCATCATGTGGGGTATCAAATGAATCGTCTTGGTAAGGAGAACCTATATTTGATGTTTTAAAAAACATTTCGACGCATCTTAAAAACAGTTCTGACTTCTTTCTTAAATGTAGTAAATAAAGTCGTAGGGGTTCACTGCATAATATACTTCAAAACAGATACTAAGTTTTTCAAAGTCGAGTCATTTTTGTTCTTATATTTTTCTCAAAGGCCTTCTACACTTTCCCTATTGTGATCTTTATTCTCGGGATAAGGTTCCTGTGTTTTACTGTGTAATAGTTTAGTAAAGAGAGCAATCAATTTGTCCTCTAAAGTAATATCATTTGGAAGAGCTTCTAACTTTTCTAGTCTAGTGATTAGATGTATGTAGGTTGATTATTGGTATCAAATTTCAAGCAGTATGGAGAACCTTATGCAGAATCCAAAGACCCTGGTTTTATATGAAGTACAAAAGCCAGTAGGTATGCGGCAACTAAATTCTATTTAATACTTAGAAAAAAGCAATGAGATCCCCAAAAAAACATAAATGTGAAATAGAGGCCAAGTTCCTGCCACCACAAAGAAACACTCCCTTCCTCAAAAATATCCCCTCCTAAAACCCCCCAAAAACGCCTTACCATTCTACACTCCAAAAAAGTAGTATGGGTTGGTGTATTAATTCAACCAAAAATATTTGCCAATACAAGAGATGATACAAGAAAGAAATGGCCAAGTTCATTACTTGGAAGACCTCATAGTTACTTACTAAGAACAGTAAAGACACTTCAACTGACCTTTAAAAACAACAATAAAAATACTTATATCCAGTTACTAAAATATCACTTTCCTCAACCAGGTATATTCTTAAACTTGGCAATGTTTAGTTTTTATCTAAAGATAATTTCGGCACAAAAAAAACATTGCCAAGTTTAAGAATATACCTGGTTGAGGAAAGTGATATTTTAGTAACTGGATATAAGTATTTTTATTGTTGTTTTTAAAGGTCAGTTGAAGTGTCTTTACTGTTCTTAGTAAGTAACTATGAGGTCTTCCAAGTAATGAACTTGGCCATTTCTTTCTTGTATCATCTCTTGTATTGGCAAATATTTTTGGTTGAATTAATACACCAACCCATACTACTTTTTTGGAGTGTAGAATGGTAAGGCGTTTTTGGGGGGTTTTAGGAGGGGATATTTTTGAGGAAGGGAGTGTTTCTTTGTGGTGGCAGGAACTTGGCCTCTATTTCACATTTATGTTTTTTTGGGGATAGGCTATTCACGACTTACTCACTCATACCTAATGACTTGACAAGACAGACCAACATGTAAGTATTGTAATACAACTCTCACCATTAAACACATCCTCACAGACTGTAGACTCATACAAAATGATATTCTTCCACTCAACATGAACCAACTACTTACATATGACAGTCACTACATAGGACAGCTATTGGAATATCTTAAAAGAGAAAACATTTATGACTTAATCAAACCCCTATTTATGTAATTACTCTGTTAAATTTTTTTTTTTTATTTTTTTTTTTGTATTTATTTATTTTGATTATCTATTTATTTATTTTTTAGTTACTATTATTATTAACTGTGTGAGAAAATGCAGAAAATGTGAAGTTAACTTTTACAAATGGCAAGAAACATGTCTACTATGTATATTTGTAATGACGTGTAGTATTTATTATGTCAAAGCTGTTAAGTCGCCATAGTTGCGAGCTAACTAAAATAAATAAATAAAAAAGAAAATATAACCACAGCAATTTAGTGAAATTGATTTTTCGTTAATTGATCCAACAAAAAGGTACTCTTTTTTTTCTGGGATTAATGCAACAAGACACAGTACATTCGACACTAATACAACATATTTGGTGACAGTTTTTGCATGACAAAAGCCAGATAGGAGAAAGAGATTAAGGTAAAAATGATGTAGTTTTGTCACCAAATAGCGAAAAACTAAAATAATATTAATTATTAAATTTCCCCTTTCTAAACGAGTAATATTTTAATAGGTATTCAGTCTAGATTCTAGCACAATTTTATTAATTGTAGAAATAATTTAGCCAAAAATAATTTGTTTTTTCATTTTATATTAATAAAAAAAAATAGATACCTATCTATTTTAAATTACTAAATATTCTAGTGATTAAATGAAAACAAAAACTGATAGCTGAATTAAAAAGTATTGAGCAATAGGAGTTGACTTAGAAGAACTTTCATCCATGTCTTGTTCATCTACAATACAATTTGGGCTTTAATCTTACTGATTAGACATTTATATATTTATATTTTTTTTTAATTTTATGGTTATTGACCTCATTGAATGTAAGAGCGCAGCTGTCGAAAAGGCCAAGAATGATTCAGTGGTTTCCCCCAAACTTGGCAATCCATCCTTGACGATTTCCACCACAAACCCCACATCCTTCCAAGGATGCATCGTCATTTCTAGTGGATTATTCTCCAGGGCCAGCACTAAAAACCATCACAAAAATATATAAATAATTCCTATAAATATAGTAGAAAGCTTATTTACCCTTGTAAGTTATGCTTCCTCTAGTTAAATTAGTTTTCATTGTTTTGGTAGCTAGTTTCGCCAGAGGTGATTGACCTTACAATCTTGAGCGTTTGAGCTTTATGAAAAAATCTGTTCTAATAAAGAATAAAAGTCATAGTTACGGAACGCTGGCGACCCATCCAAGTATTAACTACGCCCGACGTTCTTTTACTTCGATAATTGGAATAGTTGTAATAATTATTTTACTGTAGATTGTAATATTCGGTAAATAAACAAATATATATATATATATATATATATATATATATATATATATATATATATATATATAGAAAATAAAAATATATAATTATTTTACATGTTTCCTGTCCTCCAAATCACTACTTTATGTGTCATTGGAACGTAATAAAAATTTGAATTGTTCGCACCTTATGTTTGTCAGTATATAAAACATTTTTTTGGGGTACGTACGCTGCATCTATGGTCCATTCTCAGCCATAGAAATTTAGCCCGAACCTTGGCTATGGAATCGGCCGTTTATCTTATGCTGTCTGACATATTAAGTACTATTTTAAAATTTATTATTCCATTTTTATGATATTGTTATAACATATATGTATTTGGTTCAAAATTTAATTTCTGTTTTTAGGGCATTTTTGCATTCAGGCTATTAGCGCCGATTTTTATTTATACAATTTTTATAATGTAAACTTTTAATTTTACTTAATACTTAAATTTTAACGTCCATTTATTATTAACTAAGAATTTTAGGATGGGTTATCTACAGGTTACCACCCTTTTTCAGCCAGTATAGGGCTGATGCCTTTTCTTTTTTCTAAAGAAAAGCCACCACCCCTAGTGGGAATCGAACCCACGACCCTTTGGCACGGAGTGTTAAGTGCTCATGCCTTAACACTCACGGACACCGGGTCTCCAACTTTTAATTTTCTTTTCTTAATTTTATTTCTGTTTTTCTTTACTATTATATTGCCAAAGTTAAGTGAATTTCTATTCTTAAATGCATCGTTTGAGAGTTGTTTTATTTTGTAATATTATAAAAAATATTGTTCTAGTGGCCTCTGAAGAGCTGGCCTAGAAGTCACGAAACATTTTGGGCATTTATAAAATAATGTTAACAGATATAGAAAAATAAATAATATTTTTAATAACAAATGTTAATTAATCTAAAAAAAAAGTGAATATTTTTAATTAGGTCAGAAATATTGCACATTAGAAACAATTATTTTTATACGAACACTCTCATTTTTTTACGACGTTTGAACATCTGGGCTATTAAAAACTGGCTATCTACAGATTGCCACACTTTTATAATACCAACAGCATGTGGACGGTCGCTCATTCAGGTGCTTAACTTCAGTGATCAACATGAACCGGTATATTCAACGTGGTATTGGCGGTAGTTAAAAAACACTCATATTATTATGTTTACTACTATACACCAAGTACATCTTTAGTTAGTAGCAAGTACAACTTAAACACACTTTATCTTTAGGTCACCATGGAGAATAACTTCTTTCGTTATTTAATTACAGAAATTACTTCCGGTATGAGGAAATCAGTAATTTAGGTCTGGAGTAAACCCCGTCTTCAAATAGACCGAGTTAGTTTATGTTTAGTAGAAATATTTCTCTTTAGGGGAATTACCATGTTTTGGAGCGAAAAAATAAATGCTCCGGCAGCTAACGTGTTAACAGGCATGTGTACATATACGGGAAATTTTCGATATTTAATAGGTAGGTAACTTTAAAAGTTTATTGCTGTATCACAGGTATTGGTAGCTAGTTGTTATAGGTTCATCTTCATGTAGGAAAATGAATAAGAGGAACTTTCACTGATTGAAAGTCTGCGGATTGGGAGTCTGCTGCGAAAGCTACGCTAGTGCCTAGTCCCAGTCTAGAGGAGCTGAAGACGATATCTTGTCTCGAAAGCGCTATGTGAACTTTTTCAATGATTGAAGGTTGGCCTTTTTCATTTCCCACGTTTTACTGCTTTATTTACAAACACAGATATTGTCACCTTTAATGTTTACACGTTGTACTATTGAGTTGGACACCGTTTCGCATGATCCTAACCTAATGATCAGAAAGTTATTCGTAATTCTGTAATACTATTATTTAAGAAATTATTATGAGCAGCTTACCACTAGTTTCTGGAATTAAGATGGTTTGCTGAAACAGTAAAATTCTGTTCCTGGGTGTTCGGGTTTTGCATTGATCCTATATCTCGAGCAAGCCCTCTCTTCTAGTTTTCTCCAGCAGGTGTTGTCCTACCTGGAGAAAGTGGGACCCTGGGTGACCCCTGCCCACTTGGGAATTGTATACCGCTGCTTCTTACATTCATGGTCGTCTCAGCGAAGACTCGTCCATTCCGCACGCTTCGAGACTCCAAGAGCAATACTAATCAGCCGTACTTTCCTATCAACTCCTCACCATACTCTTCGTGACACTTTCCTTCTTCAGCGAGGCAGTTGCTATTAACATGAATGTCGCACGTAAGGGAAATCATTGTGGTGCTAGTGTATTTCTCTAAAATTGCAAGGCTTACTTGTATTATCAGCGGTTCCAGAACGTTTTAGTTTCTTAGACCCCTTGTCAAGTTTAACATAAGCCCGAAGAGTACGAACGAATGAAATTCATTTCAAATACAAAACTAAAATACAACATTCTTTTATAAATGGGCGGAAGATCAATAAAATATAATTAAGAAGATTGTCATTTATTTAACACAGTTCTACATGGTTGCGTCTTCTGATATATTTTTGAAGATTTTACTACTAAATGTGGCCTAATGCACCTTAGGTGAACCTCTCGCAACTATGGCCATGTCAGAATTGTCGTTATGTTCATAATGGAACTGTCATGATTGAAGATTCAAGTCCATCTTACAGGACAGATTATTACCCTCGATAGCGACTCATTTATTGTCTGCACTCGTTTAGGATATATGAATGTTTATGTAAGTTTAATTGTACATGTTTAATTGTAAATGTCTAACGTTTCGGAGGCCCGGTGGCCATGAGTGTTTCTGTTAGCAATTAAAAAAAGTCCGACTCGCAGGAACTGCGTCATCTTAGCGCGGTTACGTACATCTCGAAGAAATGGAATAGATTAGCATCACAAATCACAGGAAACTGACAGTAGCCAACTTACACAGAAGCGGATAATTCTTAATCTGTATAAGTCAATTCAATTATGTACTGATAATGTACTTACTCTTTGACTACTGCTGAGAAGGCTCTATTCTAAACAACCAAAAATTCGTTGTCATTTTAAGTATCTTGTTTTACTAGCAAATTCGTTTTACTGTTATAATCAACTGTAAATATGTGCTTCATGGCGAATATAATTCCATTCTGTCGTGGGTTAAATCTTTCTATAAAATAAGAAATAACGATAACATCAGTTGGAGGCTGTGAGGAAGGTTATATAGACAGGAGAATTCAAAACAAACTACGTCATCATGGTTAGCCACTGGCATCTTGATTACCACAGCCACTCAAAACTTATTATTACCAATACCTTTCACCGTTTCTTAGCTTATTTTACAAATATACTAATTTTACTGATAAATTCAATTTAAAACAAAGAAACAACCAAATAAAAAGTGAGATAAACAAAGAGAAAAACCCTTTCAAAACAACAAAACAAACACTTTTGTAGTTTTAAGCACTTATATCTCTGATTGACGTTGTCCCATCGAAAATTACTTTAGAATCTTTTTTGTAGAGAATTTAGTACGCATTCGAATGGTCACCTTCCACTTACCACGATTTCCCAACCGTTATCTAGATATTTACGAAAAAAGTCCGACTCGCAGGAACTGCGTCATCTTAGCGCGGTTACGTACATCTCGAAGAAATGGAATAGATTAGCATTACAAATCACAGGAAACTGACAGTAGCCAACATACACAGAAACGGATAATTCTTGATCTGTATAAGTCAATACAATTATGTACTGAAAACGTACTTACTCTTTGACTACTGCTAAGAAGGCTCTATTCTAAACAACCAAAAATTCGTTGTCATTTTAAGTATCTTGTTTTACTAGCAAATTCGTTTTACTGTTATAATCAACTGTAAATTTGTGCTTCATGGCAAACAAAAGTCCATTCTCTCGTGGGTTAAATTTTTCTATAAAAAAGAAAATAATGATAACTTCAGTTGTAGCAGGAGGAAGGTTATATAGATAGGAGAATTCAAAACAAACCTATGTATTCGCCATCATGGTTAGCCACAGCCATCTTGATTTCCACAGCCATTCCAAACGTATTACCAATACCTTTCACCGTTTCTTAGCTTATTTTACTAGAATACTAATTTTACTGATAAATGCAACTTAAAATAAGAAACAACCAATTAAAAAGTGAGATAAACAAAGAGAAAACCCCTTTCGAAAAAACAAAACGAACACTTATTAAGTTTTAAGCGCTTATATCTCTGATTGACGTTGCCCCATCGAATATTGCTTCAGAACCTTTTTTGTAGAGAATTTAGTAAGCATTCGAATGGTCCACTTAGCACGATTTCCCAACCGTTATCGAGATATTTACGAAAAATGTATGAAGATCCGAAAACTTTTCACGTCTATTAAGAAAATAATTGTTTTCGCAAACTTCCTTAACTCCAAATATAACCAAAATTTATACATCTTAGTTAGGATTAATTTCAATATCCAGAAAATATTTCAATTGAATCCCGCGATTCTAAGTACCCACAAAAAAATAATGACTTACAAAATCATTGATTCCACTTTTCTCAGTAATGGTTACAGATATCGCCTTGAAAATGGTTTCATTCGTTTTCTTATGGCAACAAACCTACAAAACAAGTACCTGCAAGCATATAAACTCAAAAACGTAAGCGTTACGATTTTTTTTTGCGCGAATTTCGCCCCAAACACTATATTCTAGTTGGCGGATTCTGCTGGTTAACGAACTTGACCTTTCAAATTAGAAGACAGATTTTTGTGCCAAATTTCATCAAAATCGGACCATTTTTGAGCCGTCAGGAACGCGAACAGACAAGCATATATATAAATATATATATATATATATATATATATATATATATATATACACACACACACAAATTTTAGCCACCTATATTTTCGTGATCTATAGGGTCTGAAACGTGAAAATTTCTAGTCGGCACTTCCGGATTGCGTCATGAGCTCAACCTCCTAAGCGGGTTCTCCCTATGGAGATAGGGAGTAACCACGCTAAAACTACAAGCAAAAAAGAGCTCGGGAAAACGCACATTTCAATAACGTTCTTATTCCTAGAGTCATTTGGAAAGCCTAGAATAGATAAAGTTAATATTTTGTGTGGAGGCCCGTGAGTGTTAAGACGTGAGCACTTAACACTCCGTGCCAAGGGCCGTTGGTTCGATTCCCAAAATGGGATGGTGGCTTTTCTTTAGAAAAAAGAAAAGACATCATCCCTATCCTGGCTAGAAAAGGGTGGTAACCTACAGATAACCCGTCCTAAAATGCTTATCTAATAATAATGGACGTTAAAATTTAATATTCGCTATAATATAATCTGTTATCATGGACTTTCTCCGGTCCTTCGGGAGTCAAGACAAATTACCTGGAACAAATGCACGTCTTAATTGTAAACTTATGCCAAGCGTTCTATTCTATTGGTTTTTGAACACTTTTGTCCACAGATAAATTTGAATGTCCTGTAAGTGGTTTCTACTGTCAAAATTTCGAAAAGGGGGATTCTCTACATTTGCAAACTCTGTAATCAATATAAATAAAATAACGAGAGATTCTGAATCATCGCATCACCCGTTTTTTTTTATTTCAAAAAGTGTAGTAGCGTTATTCCAAGCAAGAATTAGTCCTCTTTGGAGTCAGACGTAAGGGACGAGCTTAGTTCAGTGGTAGAGGACTCGACTAATGAACTGCAGGACCAGGTTTAAAACTCGAGCGCGCACTAAAGATATTTTCTTCTAGTGCTGCCGTTCGAGGGTTGGATTTGGGGTCCCAGATCTTCCCTGGGCTCATCCATCCTTTAATTAATTTAATTGATAATGGGTACCTTGGGTGCTAATGACTCTAGCAGTCGAAGCAGCCCAGGGGAAAATCAGGCGGCCTGAGCATAGTGTTGACCACACTATCTCCCTAGTGTGCCGTATGGTCAAGAATCAGATACCTCTACAGTATCTGCCCCTCTGGACCCTTGTGGCCTGTTACGGGACTGATTTTTTTGGAGTCAGACGTAAATGTCCAGAATGGTATTTTTTTTAACTTGGTAGGGATCTTTATAAAAGTATTGTTGAAGTATAACAGATAATACATTCCATATTTTCCATATTATAAATGTCCCATCATTTAGAAACAACTACCCCAGATATAAATAATTTGTAGGTTGTGACGTGGTATTAAATGTTGAAATAATTGGAGCAAGAACGTTGGTATTTTTATATTGTCCTTCCTTTGTGGTGAGTGGTGAGGAGTAACGCTTCAATGCTTCTTTCAATACAACTCAGGCGTAGTATAATTTTAAATAAAACCAACAGACCTTGCTTAAAGAATCGGCGACTGTAGCATGGCTCGTTAAGAGAGAGTTTGTAGTGATTAAAACCTTTTTGTAATAGGAGAAAGTCATACGTTGGCGGCGTAATACGGAATTCAGTCTCCTTTATTTATATTTATAATACATTTTTGAAAAAAGCAGCACAAGAAAAGTACAAGTTTTAACAATTAAAAAGCAGTTATTTGCCCATACCGGCCGCTGTTTCTGTTCTATTGCAACGAAAATCGGTTATCGTTGAGGTCCCCGTCGGGGAGGGGGAAGGGGTTATATATATATATATATATATATATATATATATATATATATATATATATATATTTATATATAGGTTTTTTTTTTTTTTTTTTGAGTATTTAGAATCGTGGGATTCAATTGAAATATTTTCTACATCTTTGAAATTCATCTAAACTGAATGCTTAAATTTTTGTTACTTAAGGAAGTATTCGAAAAAAAAATTTGATTAAAAGACATAAAAAGTTTGGGGATCTTCATATATTTTCGTAAATATCTCAAAAAGCGTTTAGAAATCGTGGTTAGTGGAAGGTAGGCATTCGAATGCTAACTAAATTCTCTACAAAAAAAGTTCTGAAGCAATTTTCCATGGGGCAATGTCAATCGGAGATAAAAGTGTCTAAACTTTATAAGTGTTTGTTTTGTTCTGTCGAATGGGGTTTTGTGTTGTTTTAACCCTCTTTTAAATTGTTTTTTTTTTTTTTTTAGTTTTAATATGCATTTATGAGCAAATTTAGTATTTTAGTAAAATAAGGCAAGGAAATGAGAAAATTATTGGCGAGTCATTTCCGCTTAGGATACTTCAGTTTCCCGTTGTAGCACTTCCTTCTCTTTGAGATTTAATTTCTATTTTAACGAAAGATCAAACCCCAACAATAAATGCTTCTATTCTTTTGCTAATAGCACTAGGGATAAGAACGGAACCGCGCTAAGAAAGAAGCAGTTCCTGCGAGTCGGACTTTTTTTTTTATTAGTTTGCCGTCTATTTTGCGGAATTCTATAAATTAAATAAACAAAAAATAAACATACTGACTATCAACTCTCCATTTTCTTATGATTTCTTATTACACTACCCAGTATTTTAACATTCAAATCCAAGTTCAATATATTTACGCTTCTTGGTAAATTCTACAGGAGCAGAAATACATGATTGCTTTCAAATCACTGAGGAATCATGATGTGTTTTGCCATTTAACAAATTTATTTTTATTCATTTCTAATGAAATAAATATATTATTACATTGTTTTTTCAGCTGGAGAAATACTCGCAGCCAGAATTCACCTCTGCCATAGCCTACATCCTAATGGCTGTCGGTGGATCTATGTTCATCCTCAGCATTCTTGGCTATTGTGGAGCCCTCAGGGAATCAAGATGCCTTCTAGGATTCGTGAGTATTAATATTATTTTATTTAGGATATTATAAGATGGTGACTTTATGTACAAATATGTATACTTATTTGGCAGAAGGTCAAAACTCATTTACAACACATAAAATGAAAAAGACTTATTTTGAGAGAACGACATTTAATCTAAAACAATCTATATTAAACAGCTGATCTACAGTAGCCATAATGGATGTCAGTCTAGACGTGGTCCTGCGTGCAGGAGATTATTTAAGGGGAGGGTGTAATTCATTATTATTCTAGGTGGTCCGGAAGACGTGAAATATGGACGGCAAATAAATGATTATTGTAGAATAATGTGTAGTAAATGAGTATTGACGTTCTGCCAAAATACATAATTTTTTTTTTTTTTCTTTTAAGCGGCGCTTCGACAAATCTGGGCGATTAGCGCCAGTTTTTTTTATTAATCATATTTTTGTTTTTGAATGTTAACCCATCTTCATTATTGGGGCTATTATTTTTATATTACCATTTTTTTTTATTTTTTTTTAGGCAAGATATATTTGACTTCCTTTTTACGTCTTCGTATAGGGAGAAACCCGCTTATAAATCGTGTCAACCCGGCCACATGATCCGGAAGGGGTGATGAGAAATTTGAATTTTGATTACGTTTGTGTAAGAAAAAGCATTAAAAATATATCAACAGTCATGAACAGTCTTGGTATTTTTTTTCGAAAGCGGTTACATAAAAGCTGCTAGTAAAAAGCTGAAGGTGATTGTTGGGGGCATAATACATTTTCCGTGGAAAGGTTTTGTCTTTATTGTTTCGATAAGTCGATCTCTGTTGGAAAAATAAGTGTCTTGTGTTGTGTGTTTATGTCTAGAACCGGATTCTGAATAGATTAAACTGATTAAATCGCCTAGAATGTGCAATAATGAATATGATATTGTAATAAGATATCTACTACTCCATTACGTATTATTATTTTAAGTTTTCAGTTATTATTTTTGTCTCTTTGTTATTTATTTTGCTTCTTACGCTTCATATACTTCAAATACTTTATTTGAAAATATTTCTTGCCTTTTTTTCCTACGACGCACCGACACCTGTGCCATTAGCGCCGACATATCGTCGATACAAAAGCAAACTAACGAATATGAAAATCACCACTTTTCAGAGTGGAAAAGTATTTATTCATAACTTTTTTTTGGACAGTCAAATATTCGGAAGATTTGACCTTTTGATAGTGGAATACTTTCCCTTTAATAGAGTGAAGTCAGATTGAAGAATTTGCCGTAAATTAGTCCAGCAGAAATTATTAAAGATGGACAATGAAAGATGCATTTTTTCATATTCGTTAGTTTGTATTTGTATCGACGATATCTCACTTTTATTCAATACATCATTGGGGTAGGTGTTTAAGTAAATATTATTATTATTATTTTTTTTTTTTTAATTTTAACGTCCATTATCTATACATATAATAAATTTCTAACGGATCACTGTCTGTACATGGAAGATATATGGGAAAAAATACTATTGGGGACCTTTATCAACGCAATAGTGCCCAAAACAATGAAGTCAGATTGAAGAATTTGCCGTAAATAAGTCCAGCAGAAATTATTAAAGATGGACAATGAAAGATGCATTTTTTCATATTCGTTAGTTTGCATTTGTATCGACGATATGGTGCAGCGATGAATGGGCCTTGAGATGAGAAAAATCTCTGCTACAGCGAGGACTCTAATCCCCATCTCCCGCATGAGAATCCAATGCGTTAGCCACTAGACCAAGAATAGACCATTGCTGATTTCACGTTTTTATAACGAAATTGAATTGATTACATGGAGAACACCGTGCTGTTGGGAAGCTGAATATATAAAAACATAAATAATCTCAGGTATGTCAGGGACACGAACTGAAGCAATACGCGCTGAGCCAACTCATTTCAAGCTAGTCGTACCTTGTAATCACTACTGTAACGTCATTTTTTTTTTTTATATATATCTTTATTCGAAAATTATACAATACATCCAGTATTTTTTATAATTATTTTGTTATTGATTACATGTCTTGTTGGACCGATAGGGAAAAAAGGCCCATTGGCCAAAACCTATTGTCTTGAACTTTTAATACAGTTTACTTTAAAGTAGCTATTTACAATATTTACACATTTTATATTTACATTATACAGTTAGATCACAATAGGTCTCTAGGCCATTTGCGCTTAAGGCGACGGTGAGGGTTACCGGGAATGGAGGATGAGGATAGGTTATTGATTAGAGGATTCTCGTGACCAGGCAAACGGGAATGGAAGTTAAGGTATCGGGTTTTGCACAGGGATTGGACAAAGGGGATTTCTAGGTCATTATGGATAGTGAAGTTTGAGTCATAGAATGGAGCATTGACTATTTTACGGAGTATTTTGGATTGGAGAGATTGGATTCTAAGGATATTGGATCGCTTGGCACACCCCCAGACTTCCAAGCCGTACGTCCAGGTAGGTTGAAGTATTGTAGTGTATATCCGTCTCTTGTTCTGTAAAGATAATTTTGAGCGAGAGTCTATTAGTCTATTTAGTAGTCTAAAACGTCTGTTTGTTTCCTGTCTTTTCTTTTGTATGTGTTGGCTCCAGGTAAGTCGTCGGTCAAGGGTAAGTCCTAGGTAGGTTACTTGTGTTTTTTCACTGATTTATCTCTGGCAAAGATTGATGGAAGGGCAGTTGGATCTTCGAAGGGAGAATGTTATGTGGGAGGATTTTTCAGGATTGACTTTTATCCGCCTTTTTGTGAACCATGGTTCAAGCAGTAGAAGATGGGATTGAAGGTGTTTGGAAGCAAGTATAGGATCTGAATTGGATGAGAGGATGGCTGTATCGTCAGCAAAAGTAAAGAGGGTTGTGGAATCATGGGTGGGCATGTCAGCAGAGTACACGAGGAATAAGATAGGACTTAGGATGCCGCCTTGTGGAACACCAGCAAGCTGAGGAAAGGAAGAGGACAGAGATGATCCACACGAGAAGTTGAAGGATCTCTCAGAAAGATAGGAATTTATTATAAGTTAATAGGTTGAGGGAAGGATTTTTTTGAGTTTAAAAAGCAAGCCCTGGTGCCACACCCGATCGAAAGCTTGAGCGATGTCAAGAAATACACCAGAGCAATACTTCTTCAGCTCAAAGGAAGAGGAGATGGAATCGACTATTCTGTGACATTGGTGGATAGTGGAATGGGATATTCGAAAACCAAATTGGTGGGTGAGGAGGCAGGGTTCAACTATGGGGATTAGACGTTTGAGGAGAAGCTTTTCGAGGATTTTACCCATAATGAGAAGAAGGGAGATAGGGCGATAAGACGAAGGATAATGTACAGGTTTTTTGGGTTTGTGGATCATTTTGATGGTAGATGATTTCCAGGAGTTGGGAAAGTACGTCGTTCTGAGGACTGCATTATATATATAGGTTAGGAATAGGATAGCTTTTTTAGGTAGGCGTTTTAGGATTAAGGGGGTGATCAGATCTGGTCCTGGTGCCTTACAGGTTTTAAGTTTGTGGACCGCTAAGGAAACTTCATGAGGATGAAAGGAAGAAGGAGGAGGAGAAAGCGGTAGGGCTGAGTCTAGGAATTCGATTACATTTGAAGAATGGGCAGGATGTAGGATGGATTCGTGGGGACGGAATACTTGGGTAAGGTGAGATGCAAAAGTATCGGAAATTTCGGTGTCGGTTTTTGCCCAGCTGTTGTCATCTCGTCGGAGAGGATGTGATGGATTAGGATGGGATAGGATTCTTTTCGTGGCTGTCCATAGAGATTTGTCGTCGGGAGTAAGTTTGTTAGTGTATTCAGTGAATTTGTTGTTGAAGTGTTTATGTAGTTCGTATTGTAGTTGTCTAGTCAGTTGGTTGAGGCGCGTCTTGTCAGATGGATATCGTGTGGTTTGCCATATTCTTCTGGCTCTGTTTTTTTCGGTTCGTAGGAATTGTATGTGATCTGGGAAAGTGGTTGCTGCGGGTGACCTAGGGGGGAATTTCTTAGTAGAAATAAGGAGTCCTGTCTGAATGTCCGTAGTCAGTTTGTTTATGGCTGCGTCAGTATCATCTTTGGTCTTAAGAGGGATGTTTAGGTTTAAAGAGGAATTTAGGGAAGATTGAAATGAGCACCAATCAACTGGGCCGTTGCTGAGGGATGGGCGGTGAGGACGAGTGAAAAGGTTAGGATCAATGTTAAAGGAAAGCAATATAGGACTGTGATCAGAAGATAAATCGAATAGGTTGGAAACATGGAAAGGAACATGTCTGACACCATTTGTTACAAAATAATCCACTATGTCTGGAGATTTGGATCTGGAAGTAGGCCAGTAGGATGGATTGGGAGGAGAAATGATATTCAGATTGTGGGAATGGATGGTTTGGCGAAAAAGGTTACCTCGAGAGTTGGAGGTTCGACATCCAAATTCGGGATGTTTGGCATTGTAATCCCCTCCTGCAATAAATCTAGGACCTAAAGAGGAGAAGAAGGAATTGAGGACGGAAGAAGAGACTGCTTTATTGGGTGGGCAATAAGCAGATGAAATGGTTATTGGAACATGGGAAGAGGATTGGAGGGTAACTGTGGTGCTCTGCAAACATTCCAAGGCAATAGGTGTAGGATCAGGATAGTGGGAAATGGAGGATTTGATTAGGATGGCAGTACCTCCGTGAGCAGTCCCGTCTGGGTGGTCCGTTCTGTGTCCTATATCCAGTAATATAGAAACGTAGTCGGTTAGTCAAGTGAGTTTCTGTAATCAGAGCAACGTCAATGTTTTTGTCTTGGAGTAAGTGGGTCAGTTCGTCTTTGTGGGCTGGAAGTCCAACTGTAACGTCATAAATACTTTTATTGATAATCTAAAAAATGATTAAGACCTCTTTGTGCGTGTTTTCTGACGGGGTAATACTACCTTGTGCGATCAAAATCAAAGTAATTTTCTTCAATTTATAAATATCAAAACGTTTTATGGTAGAGTATCCAAAAAAATAATGGAGGCCCTGTGTCTGACAAACGGAAACCCTCTTTTTTCACGGGCGATAGTCTGCAGGCGACAATTTTTAATCTAGAACGGAAAACTAAAATCATTTCGAAATAAGAAGGTTAAATCTAGTAAAGTAGGATTTTTTTAAGCAATATTCATTTTTTTCGAACTTGGTAAACAATTATTCATTTTCTATTAAAACATCCGTCAAAAATCGGTCATAAAATCGTTATAATTTAATGAATCGAAAAAATCTTACCTACCTATGAAATATCATTAGGAAGCTGCATGTAAAATTTGAAGTTGATCTGGCAAAAATTGAAGACGCTAGAGTATCGCCCGATTTGAAAAACATAGTTTTGTGAAAACGACTTTTATTTTCTGAGATTTTCATATTTTTCCTATTTACATTTTTTTCATAGTTTCTTGTAATAAAGATTAAAAAAATGGGTTATTATTTCAAAACGTATTAGAGGAGGAAAAAAAAAAAAACTAACAATTAAATAGAGACCAATCGAAGCTTGCTTAAAACATTATCTTCAAATCAGCATTGTATTCACTCGCCATCGGGGTTTCACTGGGAAAATCGTATTATTTGCCCATTTGAAAACTCTTTCTTCACATAATCACTCTCGGATCTTATTTGTGGTTAGTTAAGGAAGAATTTAGCCCATGGTAAAGAAAAGTTACAAGTTAGGATTACACCTTAAAGAGAGAAAAAAAAATGAAAATTTGATCGATGAGACCAGAGTAATTTTGAAATGAGTTCTGAAAAAAAAATGAAAGGAGGCCTTTGAATATGGCATCTACCGACAAAATGAGAGTGAGAGAGAGAGAGAGAGAGATCCTTTGACGTGTGATGACTATTGTGTAGAAAGAGAGACCGGGTGCCTTTGTTGTCGGCTCCAAGTTGGTCCTGCAGCTACATCGCTGGTCCGTATCAATACTGCAAGGCTAGTGAATGTCACCACTCATCCTGGTATTTTCCTGCCCGGCCGAGTACTTTAATCAACCAAGAGTGGTCTTATTCCATGTCCGAGTTTTTTATTTTATTTATGAATTGTGGCAAAAGAGAGACAAAACTTAAAGTCCCCGCCTGATTTGCAGTATATTATAAAAGAAAGGTAATTTATATTATTTTAGTGTTTCACCATACGATAATAACTATTTATATTACCAAATGGCCAAAGCTAAAATTTATCAACTCTCCAAGTAAAAAGTCTGACTCGCATGAACTGCGTCATCGTAGTGTGATCCCATAACATTCTTTTCCCTAGTGTCATACGGAAAGCTTGGTTAAATAAAGATATTTTTTTCTTGGAGGTCCGGTGGCCGTGAGTGTTAAGACGCGAACACTTAACACTCCGTGCCAAGGTTCGCGGGATCGAATCCCACTTTGGAGTGGTGGCTTTTCTTTAGAAAAAAGAAAAGGCATCAGCCCTATCCTGGCTAGAAAAGGGTGGTAGCCGATAGATAACCCGCCGTAAAATTCTTAGTTGATAACTAGCTGTGCCCG
Organism: Gonocerus acuteangulatus; assembly: GCA_946811695.1. Lineage (NCBI taxonomy): Eukaryota > Metazoa > Arthropoda > Insecta > Hemiptera > Coreidae > Gonocerus > Gonocerus acuteangulatus. Next base: position 126,650,681 of record OX328123.1, on the reverse strand, counting down.
CGACTTCGTCCGCGTGGATAGTGATTTAGAGCAGCATTTATTGATACATCTTTTGGATTATAAACACCGTCGTATGGGTATTTAAAAAAATCGAATTTACAATAATTCTCCTCTATACACGATATTAGACGTATCGGGGATCAAACATACAGACTGCTAGGATTGCTAAAACGTGATAGAGCCACTAAGTCGACCCCTTAGGGATTATTAAACTCTAGTGTGTATAGAGTGTCTGACACACAGCAAACATACAGACAGAAATTCTAAAAACATGGTTGTTGGTACTATTGCGTTGATAAAGACCCCCAATGGCCTTCCATGTACAGACACCAATCCGTTAGAACTTTATTATATGTATAAATAGGTTATGGCTGATAGTACTAACTGGTAATTTGAGTCTAAAGTAAACCCCCCCCCCCCCCTCCTAATGAATTCCGAGTTTCGATCCAATACAACAATAACTGCTGCCGGTATGTGTGAATAACTCCTTGGGGTCCGTAGTAACCCCCCCCCCCTCCAGATGAACCAGTTTTGCTGATTAACGAACTCGTTCAATCATTTGCTAGAGGAATACTATATACCAAGATTCGTGACGAAAAAACAAAAAACTCAGGTGTGTATCGTGTTAACGATAGTCCATGAAATGTTCGACGTTAGCTTAACTTTTTTATTTATGAACTGATTGACATAAAACAAAGACTAAATGTTAAGTAAAGCTTACCACAATATATTAATGAAAACCGCAACTAAATCGGATAAGCCGAGATTAGTGCGCACAGACAAACAAACAACAATTTTAAAAATCATTGTTTTGGGCACTATTGCGTTGATAAAGGTCCCCAATAGTATTTTTTCCCATATATCTTCCATGTACAGACAGTGATCCGTTAGAAATTTATTATATGTATAGATAATGGACGTTAAAATTAAAAAAAAAATAATAATAATAATATTTACTTAAACACCTACCCCAATGATGTAGTGAATAAAAGTGAGACATCGTCGATACAAATACAAACTAACGAATATGAAAAAATGCATCTTTAATAATTTCTGCTGGACTAATTTACGGCAAATTCTTCAATCTGACTTCACTCTATTAAAGGGAAAGTATTCCGCTATCAAAAGGTCAAATCTGCCGAATATTTGACTGTCCAAAAAAAAGTTATGAATAAATACTTTTCCACTCTGAAAAGTGGTGATTTTCATATTCGTTAGTTTGCTTTTGTATCGACGATATACGCACCACAATACACAGAAAACTTACAGTCGCGCTAATTATTCTCTCAGCCTCCTCTACCGCTCGCTCGTTACCTCGATCATTTGTGGTTAGTTAAGAAAGAATTTTAGCCTCATGGTAAAAAAAAAAGTTACAAGGTAGTATTACTCCTTAAAGAGAGAAAAAAAATGAAAATGTGATCGAATGTGATCGATGAGACCAGAGTAATTTTGAAATGAGTTCTGGAAAAAAAAATGAAAGGAGGCCTTTGAACATGGCATCTCGTTCCGTTCAGTGGTGTTAGTAAAGGAATAGAATCAATTGATGGTAGGTTTTAATCTTTCGTGAAAAAGGATAAAATAAAATCACAAAGAGAAGGAAGAATTTAGGCAACTTGATACTGACAGTAAACATAAATTACTCCATCCTCTGTCACAAAGTTTGCTCTTAACACTGCTTCACATTTTCCTACCTTATTTTTCTAGAATATTCATTTTACTCTTAAATACTACTTTCTTTTTTCATCCTGCATCGATTCCTGAAGTTTGGCTGTTTATTTTGGGGACACCCGTTATACTATAGTGTATGTAAATGTCTAAACATACACACAAGGACATTTAGATTGTTACACAGAGGCCTGAAAGGATGTAGTTACTCATAGCTGAATAAATTGATTATAATGAAGTAGCCACACCAGCACCCCCTTACTAATTGCTGTGGGAGCACTCATCGCGAGCTCATTCCTTTAGCAAAATATTTTTTTTTTTTTTTTTTTTTTTTTTTAATTGTTTATAATATTGACCAAAACTTTACTGGTTTTAGCCTTCAAATTTTGTTGAAGACTAAAACTATGGAAGGCTAAATTTTTCTTATGATAAAATTAAAATAATTTTGTTAGGCATAAGTATTACATACATTAGTTGTTAGTCTCCCATTGGATGGATTGTTGAAGAACTGGAACATCTGTGAAGAGATTGACATTATTGTTGTTTTCTACCTACTGAAGATTATTCTCCCGACCATACGGAATAATATCCAATGTAAAATGTATTTAGTAGTTAAGATAATTTCTAAATGACAATTAATAAATTTTATTTTATTTTTTACAGTATGGCGTCCTCCTTGTTCTAATACTTCTTTTGGAAATCACGGCTGCTGGCATTGCATTCGTCTACAAGGACAGGGTAAGACCTTTGTATATCAGACTGTAACTTATGTAAATTTGATACAACGTATATTAATTTATTTTTAAAGATAAATACAACTAATAAATAAAGACTTTTTTTTTTCTTTTTTTTCAAGTAATTTTTATGTGAGTTAGCTTCTCCTTTTATTTTGTTAAAGTTTGTTTAGATTAAATTTGACTTGGAATAGTATTTTTAAGCCAATTTGAATTTTCTTAAGTTTTGGATATTATTCCATAAACTACTTCTTTACGAATTAAAAGAATTAAATGATAGAATTTAAAAAATAAAACAAATATTTCAAAAATAGCTTATTTGCTTGAAGCTACATTTTTGTGGTTACTAACTCACTTCCTAGCATTGGCTGAATACTTACTACATTGGGGAAAAGATGACGACAAATGACGATGATCACTCATATTGCAGTTGCTTAATGGGAAAGTAATTATTTAGGTTGAAAGGAAATCCCTTATGAATCCTTATTGATTTTTTTATTTTTTTTCTAAATGGTGAGATTAGCATTTTCCGTTAGAGTTTGCCAAGAACCTTTTCAAGTTCATGGCATTTAAAACAAACATTCTATGGCAATCATAACCATCAGCTACGCCTGGAAGATAGATTTTATAAATATATATATATATATATATGCATATTATTTAAATAGGCGGAAGATCATGCATACATAAAACTCCTCAAATTCACATGTATATGCAGATTCACACCCCTTGACGCCTCTTCAGGAGCAACTTAATTATAATACAATTAAAATTAATTAAGTTGGTCGGCGTCAAGGGACGTGAACATGTAGAGCGATAAAAAAAGCAGATTATGTGAAGTTGACTAGTTTTATATAAGCATGACCTTCTGCCTATTTAAAAATGGTCACAATTTTATTATATATATATATATATATATATATATATATATATATATATATATATACATGGGCGAGGTTAGCTCAGTGGTAGAGCACTGGACTAATAAGCTGGAGGCCTGAGTTCAAATCCCGAGCAAACACTAAAGATTTTTTCTTCTAGTGTCTTCGATCATGGGTTGAATTCGGCCTCCCTGACCGTCCCTAGGTCAACCCAGCCTTTAATTAATTTAATAATGGGTACCTTGGGTGCTAATGACTCCAGCAGTCGAAGCTGCCAAGGGGAAAATCAGGCGGCCAGAGCATAGTACTGACCACACTATCTCCCTAGTGTGCCGTATGGTCATGAATCAGATACCTCTATAGTATCTGCCCCTCAGGGCCTTCATGGCCTGTTACGGGACTGATTTTATATATATATATATATATATATATATATATATATATATATATATATATATATATATATATATATATTTATACAGAGGAAATAAATAGGAAAATAAATAAAATACAATTTTTGAAATGAATTTGATTTAATTAATTTATGCACCATCTGAATCACTTTTTTATTTAATCACAAATTGCAATAGAGGCTAAAACATAATACAGTGAAAGCTGTGAGTGTGTTGTTCCCTGATATACAAATCAAATACCTATTTGAAGTGACCAAAAATTGTTTACATAACTGCAGGACAAGCATAACTAAGTGTTTGGCTAAGAAGAAAAGCTATGATCAATATATAGTTATTATCCTTACAGATGACCAAAACAAATTACAGTATATTTTTTTTCTGTTTTTACTATCATCTCGACATTGCTTATTTCAGGCTGAAGAGGAAGTGCGTAATGTATTAAAGGCAGCTATAAAAGACAACTACTCAGAAGAACCTTCTAAAGACAATGCTCCATCAATGTTCTTGAACCTTATTATGACAAGGGTAAGATCTTTAAAACATTCTATTAAATAAAATTGTTAAAAACAATCTTTACTTCACGAACTCATATAATTAATCAAAATAGATTTGTTTGCATCATAAAACTTTGGGGAAAAAAGTTTTCTAGTTTCATTTCCAATTTATTGAATGTCATCTTATAATGTATGAATGTGCAGACATGGTACAAAATTGTTTCTTAATTTCATTGACAATTCAAAATGCTATCAACATAATAGGTCACATTTTTAGTCACAGAAAATTATTACGATAGCACATGTTGTTCCTTTTAAAGGTGTTTTTTTTATTGATTTTTATGTTCTGAAGCATATTTCTCAGGGTTCTGTATTAATTTTGATCATTCTTGAATACCTTCTTGTTTGGAGGATATTATCTATAATGTTTTCATGTTTTTTTTATGTCTCAACCCAGTACTTCTAAGGATGTCTTTTGAACTTAACCTGTGTTATAAGGTTATAACTAAAAGGGTTACATTAACCCTGAATCAGGCGCAATCCCCGGAGTACCGTAATCGGGTGCAACCGTCCTAATATGACAGCCGCAAACTATTGGCCTTACAAAATTCCAATATGCATTTTAAAGTCTAAAGAAATTCAGAACCTTTGTAAAGAACTATGAAAGTTAATAAAAATTAAAGTGTTGCAAATAGATGTATCAGATTAATGGAAAAAAATGAAGCATTATTTTGTGGTATTGCAAAGGTGATTATGTTCAGTTTCAGACCTTCCACCTCTCTCAGAGAGCTCTATCACCCAAACCGGTACATATTTACTCTCTATATATGTACACTAATCACACATAGTCAAAATCATGAAAAAAAAAAAGTTTTGGAAACTTTTCTAAGCCCTTGAAAATTGGGTAAATATGATGATTTATTTATTTAAATTTTAACGTCCATTATTATTTTAGGACGGGTTATTTATAGGCTACCACTCTTTTCTAGCCAGGATAGGGCTAATGCCTTTTCCTTTTTCTAAAGAAAAGCCACCACCCCACAGAGGGAATCCAACCCATTTATTATTATCAATAAACATATTTTGTGTGTTTGAGCTCTATTAATCCTTGAAAATGTACTATAATAATTCCCAACTCAACCTTCAATTACTCTGATGGTCAGATCAAATGTTCTTTAGGCATTTTGGGAAAAATCTGCTTAAGAAAAGAACTACTTTTTTTGCATTTCATAATAAAATAATTCACCAAACGACGTATTCCGATTATATGAGTGAACCGCTTCACAAGTACCATTGAAATGACCCAAATAATGAGAAAAAAATATTTTTAAGAAAATTCACAAACTTTGATATTTGTGACGGGATCAGGCGCAATGGTCCTACTGGGAAGGCGACGCTGAATCTACTTCCCAAGTGATGCAGTGTTAATAATATACTGTCATTCAAATAGCTTTTCAGAATGTAATGGTACACTTTAGAAATATTAATTTCAACTCCTCTTAGACCTTTCTTTTATTAAATATTTTTATTTGTTGTTATTTTCCAAGGTATTTGTGCAATTAAAAATCAGCATTCTATAATACAATATTATCAGTAGATGTCATTTGTTTTGTACAATGCATTTATCTATTTTCTACATCATGCTGATTATATTTCAATTCATAATATATTCTTTCCTTACCATTAATTTTTTAGTGTGTTGTTTTATCAGATGCATTGCTGTGGAGTGGACAACTACACCGATTTCCATTCTTCACCAACGTTTGTGGCAACTGGACATAAAGCACCTCTTGCATGTTGCGTCTTCAGAGATGATGGTAGAAACAAAACCATCCTAGATCCTGACTGCCCCAAGAACCCTTCGCCTCAGAATTCATACTACTTGACAGTAAACAACTTTCCAACTACTTTTATTTATTTATTTCGTGTTTTACTTCCTTGAAATGTAAGAACAGTATCTCCTGCACTTTAATCTTTGTAATCAGTTGGATATATATATATATATATATATATATATATATATATATATATATATATATATATTCTTATAGATGACCCAAAATATCAAAATTATTTTTTATCCTAGGAGGCATGGGGTCATTAAAGCAGTCTTCCTTTATTACACCACTTTATTTATTGGGCCCGACATGTTTCGTGCATCTTTTCTTCGCACCTCTTCAGGGGCACTTCTTGCAAGGAAGTCCTCCCGTTACCAAGTACTCCCTCTGGAGTCCGGCTTAATACTGACCACTTTATTTATTGGGCCCGACATGTTTCGTGCATCTTTTCTTCGCACCTCTTCAGGGGCACTTCTTGCAAGGAAGTCCTCCCGTTACCAAGTACTCCCTCTGGAGTCCGGCTTAATACTTAATATTATAGTATTAAGCCGGACTCCAGAGGGAGTACTTGGTAACGGGAGGACTTCCTTGCAAGAAGTGCCCCTGAAGAGGTGCGAAGAAAAGATGCACGAAACATGTCGGGCCCAATAAATAAAGTGGTGTAATAAAGGAAGACTGCTTTAATGACCCCATGCCTCCTAGGATAAAAAATAATATATATATATATATATATATATATATATATATATATATATAGCAATTCGGACAATATTAAACTTAAGGAGGAACACGTCCTGTAAAAATCATTTTACAAGATTGAAAATTTTAATAGTTCAGGGTTTTTTAATATTATTAAAACACACCTCCCATTGTATAAAAAACATGGGGATATATATTCACTGCTATGCCACAAGGCAACGCAACTTAATAGCACTAGGTAAGCACAGTAATTTTTTTAAAAACGGGCTTGCATACATGGGAGCAACTTTCTATAATCAATTACCAAAGGAATTAAAGGCAGAGGAGGATAAGAAGTTGTTTTCCAAAAAATGTAAGAATTACTTGGCAGAACATGCCTTTTATACGGATAAAGAATTTTTGTCTACCAAATAACTCCTGGCACATTCATTGCTCTAATCACCCCATAATTTTTGTTATTTTTTTTACTTAATATATTGTATTGCAATTGCTTATTGTACAATTGTTGAATTGAGATATTTTATTTATTGAGATATATTATATATCTTTAAATTAGATTATAAATGTCTTAACGTTCCTATTTCCACTCTTCTGTGGGTTAATGGAAATAAAGATTTATGTACTTATGTAAGTATTAGAAAGAAAAATATTATTTAATTATTTATTTATTGATAAATAAATAACTATCCGCCCTCGCTTGAGAAGACCCTATAAACTTAAAATGAGTGGAAATATAACATTTTATAACTAAAATGAATTATATTTATGCCAATGTTTCGGCTTGACATGCAGGCCTTCTTCAGGGCTATGGAGGAGAGGGGATCTCCTCTGGTTCCTGGAGGCTACATTTCTGAGAGAGGGCTTCCCTTTCTCAGAAATGTTGTATGGATCGTCCTATATCCTTCTATGGACTAAACCAAATTATGTTCGGCCCAAGATAAAGCATGCAGTCGTTTACAAACACTGATACAGTAAAAGCCATCTCTGAGTCGAACAGTTCAATGCATTGAATTTTAAGTGATATTATTCACAATTATGTACTTCAGTGACACTTACAATTTTCAAAACATTTTGGATACCATCTGTAATTAGAAAACTATAAATATGGTAACAGCAACAAATGCTGTTTCAGAAGTAATTTAAAATTATTCTAATATATATATATATGTTCAATGTGATGCCTGTATTGCTGCAAGGGGCCAAACCTTTGAACAATTTTTAAATTGATTATTAAAGATTATCAGAAGAATAAATTGTTATTTCGTAATTATGTATGCGTCCAGTGTTAAATTTAAAATGTTTTTAGAATTTAAAATTTATTTTTATTAAGAATTGAAAGTTTTTTTTGGTTTCGTGTTTTAACACTTTCCTCCAAAGAAAAGTAGCTATTATTATTATGTTGAACATGCAGCTTTACATGCCGTCATTTAATTTTTTTGACCAAGATGGATTTTTTGAAGGTATGTTTAATGAGCTTTATATAACATTACGAAAGAACGCCTATTCACAATTGTGTTTTAGTTTTTTGCATTTTTCTCAGAAACAAAGCAAAAACGAGAAAAATGCCAAAGGACTTTTTTTCTTTCTTTTTTTATCGTGCATCGATTCCTGAAGTTTTGCCGTTTATTTTGGGGACATCCTGTATATATATATATATATATATATATATATATATATATATATATATATATATATATATATATATATACCCTTCAAGTTAACAAGCACCTTGAAAAAATGGTTCTCAATTGACCTTGATGTTCAGTACATTTTGAGAATTCATGTACCCATCCTCATTTATTCAATGTATGCTGGTGGGGTGATGCCTTTTCTTTTTTTCGAAAGAAAAGCCACCACCCCTAGTGGGAATCAAACCCACGACCTTTGGCACGGAGTGTTAAGTGCTCACGCCTTAACCCTCACTGCCATCGGGTCTCCTATTTAATGAATTAGATTTTTTTTTTTTATTTATTTATTTTTTTTAACTTGTTTGAAATTCACGAATGATTTGATTCTCTTATCCCTGACATCAGATACACAAGAAAGGGAAATAATTTTTAAAAAAATGTTTTTTTGTTTCAGGGTTGTTATGAAACAATAATGAACCAAGTGAAGGAGCACATGAATATTATAATATACGTAATCATTGGGCTTGTTGCTGTTGAGTTACTATCGACATTCTTCGCTTTCTGTCTTTGTAAGTCGTTGGAGCCTTATGACAAATGAAGAAAAGTATTGTAAAAAAAAAAAACAGGCAGCAGGCGATAATTGTGGGACCAGTACTGCCATACTCTACTCCTTTGCAGGCATGCCAAAGAATCAAATTGGCATCCAACCTGCGAACCAGATGCCAAATGTTTTTGTACAAAAGTTTCTTCATAGTTTTTGTTTTTAAAGAATGGTTTGAACTGAATGAAAATGGTTTCAAAGAAAAATGTTTGTAAATTGATGAGTATTTTTGAATGTATTTTATTCATTGAATGACTTAAAAGTCAATAATTGTTGAATATTGAATTATATATACATAAATATACCTGTACTATTATTGAATGTCTAATGAGGCAGATGCATTTAGAGTTTTAGCTTGGCACTTGAACATTCGATGTAAATAAAAGAGATTTTAATTCAACAAAAGACAGAATTTGTGAAGCCCAAAGAATTTTTTGATGTTTTTTTTTTTTTTTTGTGAACTGCATTTGCCTGTATCTATTGTTAATTTGTTATGCCCTTTTCTCAAAATTTAAATTTATTGTTGTAGAGCCTTTATTGTTTCTATGTGTTCTAAGTGTAAATATCAAAGCAAATATTATTGCATTTGTATAGTTTGAAGAAATCCATAGGACTCTGTGTTGTAAATATAACTATTAATATTGAAGGAAATGTATATTTATTGTACCTTCAAATTTAATCATAGTTTGTGTTCAACTCTCATAAATTGGACTTCATTCGGGTCTGTAGAAATCCCCCCCCCCCACAGCTTAGATTTATTGGTTCTAAGCCCTAAGGCAACACTGGAGTGGCTTTGGCTACCTTCCTTTACAACACTGCAGCAAGATACAAGGACATTATTCTCAGTGTGTGCCTGAAGAGTCTCAGCAGCTAGCATGTGCCACCCAGGCAGTGACTATAACTCATCCGACTCCGTTATCCTACATTCCTTGTGTCCAGTAAAATACACAATTCATCTATGGCTAAAGGTCTGTGGAAAACTTATAATTCACTGCAATAATCTGTTATCATCTAGTTAATCAATACTTGTACACAACTCAGATCACCAACTCTCTTAACGTTGGAATCTTTAAAAATAATCTGACAGTGAACGTATTAACTAAATGATAATTACTGGATTAATTGCTGATCATTATTTTATGGTAATATAATGAAATTGAAATGTGTTTGCTATTTTCTTTATATCCATTTATCTGGATAAGGTATAATAACAGAATCTAGAATGATAGAATTTACAAATAATAAAAAATATTATTGAATATAAAAAATGATGAAGTCCTAAGAGTGGGTCTAGAAGATACAAACATAGAGTAACCACCAATAAATATTAACATTATTAAAGATAATTTGTTTTTATGAACACAAAAATTTATTTATTTTTTATACATATGGCACAGGTCAAAAGAATGGTACTCCATTTTCTATGTACTACTTTATATAAAGTAGTACATAGAAGGAAGTGCAGTTTCAGCACGTTTTTGATATCATTTTTGTTTATTTCTTAAGAAGCTATCCGAAAAATGGAACAAATAAAGATCATTTGAAGAAAAGTCCTGTGAATAAGGTGGGTGGGGAAGGACTTATATTTTTCGTTCCTTCAGCTTCTGTAGGGGGGGGGTTAATCTTGCGATGTTTGGCCATGCTATGAAGATGAATAGAAACGTTTCTTATTACCAGAGCAGGTCATTTATGGCACAGTTTTTCATAAGAAGTTTACAACTCTTGGCAGAAATTATTCCACCAACGGGCAAAAAGAATAATAGAATAAAGATGTGAGGAACACGCGGTGTCAAGTGAGCTGCTGGTCTTCGGTTAACTTATGTAGCATCCATAAAAGCATACATATTTCCAGCTTTTTTGTTTTACCAAGCTTCTTAAGATGCCTGTGCGACTCGGTTGAGCTTCTTGCAGTGCTGAAATCCGGCTGTTGGCTCATCATTTCATAAATTGATTGTAAAAACTCAACTAAAAATTATTAAAAATTAAACTTAATTCCGTACAATTCTTCAAAACTTTAAAAAACAAATCTGGAGAGTGTTCAACTGGCACAACGGGTATTGGCAGGGAGGCCCAACATTGCTTTAAACGGTTCTCCAAATTATAGTGTCCACTCCTTCCGTGAGACGTAATTTTATTTAATGACAACAGCTTTACTTTTTTGTGGGTTTATAGACAGACGTATTTCCTTGAACATTCATATTTTAATGTTTATAACACGTTCTGCTGCCACCACGATGCATCCTGTTACAGCTTAATATTCAGTAAATCCTGTTAAAACAACATTGACAGATTAATGTGCAAATTCCTTGGCAAATAAAACTGGAAACGAACAAAACTGACATAGTAAACTGACATACTTTGAACACTGGCCATTGGCCGAGACCAGCTTGAGAGCTCTATTATGACCAAAAGTATATTGATATAGTCTGTGGTTCTTCTCTGCAAGTTATAGATGCCCAATGGTAGGTTAAATCAATTCTAAAAAAAATATAGAACTGGCGAATCAGGCGAAAGGTCAATAAAATTACGCCACGCACTTTTACACTTTTTATTTCTCTTCCATACATGTTTCGCACCCTTTTTGGTGCCTCTTCAGGGGAAAACACTTATACATTAAATTCAGCCTCAACTTGAGGAATAGAACCTTCCACTAACAGGGCCTTGTCTAGACTGGTCATTGACTGAACGAATCCAATATGGTGTCAAATAGTCAGCTGATCGATAATCGATCTGTCATCAATTGATGAGAATATTACAATAAAGAGCGATACGATAATGAATAAAATACTATACACCACTTCATGAAAAACATTTAAAAGGAGCTAGAAGGTAAGCCTCGGTCTAAGTCAGTTTTTCCTCTAAGATTATTGATACTTAGGAATGGTTTTAATAAACAAATTAGAAAAGTACTGTAAAAAGTTTTTTCATAAACTGGTAAAGTTGACCTGGTAGACAGTATTAATAAACAATCAACAAAATAAAAACTAAAACCACAAACAAGAGCTGGAATAGTAGTCGAATCATTAGAAACAAATATAAATTGTATCAAAATTAAAATTCTGCATCATTAAAAATGGAGCCATTAAAAATTGAAAATTATTAAGCAGAATGCAGAAGGAAAATACATTTATACGGATGTACACTAGCTACACTATACTGCTGAACTAATTGAGTTCAAAAAAGCTCTAAACATCTGTTCTTTGACCAAACCTCATTTAATCATATTTACAGATTTTCATTCTGCTCTCCTTTCAATAAGTGGTCCGTTTTCAAGACATCCGCAAATGATAAATATATATAGCTTAAATCAAAACAAATAAAAGTCCTTAAATAAATGTCCTTGGCGTGGATCCCAGGACATTGGGGGTTACTTCGAGCCAGAAGGTAGACCTTGGCAAGGAAAGCAATTGGAGAAGGAATACCGCCATAAAGTTTGAAAACATGATATGTTGCACGTTCAGGGGACTCTATATAAGGTAAGCTGACTTGGAAAGAGTCGGGATAACAAACTTGGTGAGATTAAAAGAAGAGTAAAGAACTGGAAAACATCAATCTAAGAAAATAAGTGGTATTAATCTGACTAAGAATACGACATACAAACTCCTGTAGGTCAAAGACTGCTTCCTTGTGTCAAAGAATCCATTTCCAATATGCAGCTCATGCAATGTGCAACTCCCTGTAAAACATTCTACAAACTTCAGGACACATGAAAAATTGAAATAGCAATATCAGTTGCTATTAATGAAGTTTTAGACGATCAAACTGAACAAATTACTCAACTTTTTGGAAACAATTAACAATTAGATTTGGTGATCTTGTCATTCAAAGAATTGTGTTATATCTGAATTTTTATTTGGATATTTAAGCGATATAATCTTTGAAGATTATAACCATCGAGAAGTGTTTGTTTCACAAAGGAATGGCATTAATGATCTGCAGGATTGACATGTCTTAAAAAAAAAAATAAATAAATAAAAAAAAATAAAAAAATAAAAAATTTTGATTGACTGTATTAACTGGGTGCATCCTTGGGACTGTTAAAAATATCTGAGATAGTAAGAAAAGAAATTTTCCTAGTACACATACTTACTAGAGATATGATCCGCTAGAGTTCATAGAGAATTGGTGTTACCCTATGCTAAAAAATTACAAGCAATAAAAAAAACTAAGGGTAACAGAACCGTTTAAATAAGAGAAATCGACTACTTCAAACATTTAAGGACCTATTTCTCAAAATGTGACTGTCCTATCGAAAATACTCTCAGAACATTTTTTGAAGAGAATTTAGTAAACCTTCGAATGGTCACCTTCCACTTACCACGATTTTCCAACCGTTTTCGAGATATTAAGGAAAATATAAGAAGTTTCCAAAACTTTTCATGTCCATTAATAAAATATTGTATTCTACTCCTTCCTTAACTACAAACGTAACCAAAATTTAAACATCTTTATTTTAAGATTTCCTATGGAGGGAGTGAGGAACCGCGCTAAAAGGTGCATTGTACCAAGAAGTTGTACAATGCACCGAACTCCTAGTCCAATTTCTTGGGAATTCAATCCCACTCATCAGTCATTCAATCCAATTTTAGATTTCATTCAAGACCTATAAGACGTACGATTTTTTGTATAATATCTAAAGAACGCAAAGAGCGGATACAGCTGGTCAGCGCCCCTTGTGGTTGTCTTACCAACCTACCTTGGGCGGCTTATTTCAATTTAACTATAGCGATAAGTAACCCCATGATACGATTTAGTGTATTTTCACAACACATTTTTCTCTTTAGATGGCCAAAACGTGTAGCTAGTTTCTTTGAAATAAAACGAAAAATTACGGACGACATTGGCAAATTAGTAATTTGGGTCCTCAGTAAACACCCTCTCTAGATAGCCAATTTTGCTTGTTAAAAAGCTCGTTCAATGGTTTAATAGGGGAATGCTATATGCGACGTTTCGTGGTGAAAAACAAGTACGTGGCTCGTATCATGTTAACAAACACAAATAATATATATATGCCTGTGTTTGTATCTATTTTAACAGGGATCATTTTTTATACAGCGGGTATCTACTAGGTTCTTTCAATAGAACAACATCAATACGTTTCTTCAGAATGTGCTAATAAAAAATTATAACTCAAGGAAAAAACATGTATAACACATACAAATATAACATACACAAATAAACACGTGTATATATTGGTAATAAAAAAACAATTTTTTTTTTTTTAAATCATTTTAGCCCAATCTCTCCCTCCCTCCTCAGGGAGGAAACCCACTTGACGTCGGCCTTATGGTGCAATGCAATCCGGAAGTGCTTACTAGAAACGTTCACTTTCAGAACACGTAGATCATGAAATTACGGACGCTCAAATTTGTACACACCCACATATAAATATATACATATATATATATATATATATATATATATATATATATATATATATATATATATACTAGCTGAATACCCGTGCTTCGTCACGGCTGATAAGTACCTAGTTATTTTTTTACGTTAAATAATGTAACATCAAAATTAACGCTACTATGTATATAATTTTGTGCAGTTTATTATAGCACGGTTCCCGTCGTACTGTATGCTATTCATCAATTGATAAGTAATCAAAGTATAATGTGTCTGGACATCGGGGCGGTCCGGTCCAGTGTAAAGAAACAGATAATCTGGAGATGATCCGTTATCTATAGGTTACGAGTAACAGGAGTTTAAGGGTTCGGGATATTATTACCTCGGATAGACCATCATCAGGTACAGGGTAAACTCTATGAGGGACAAAATCACAGTTTATTTCTAGTCAAGATCTGCCATCATAGTTAATATGAACCTCAAATAGAAATAATATTATGAAACAAATACAGTACGCTAACAGCTGACCTGTTATCGTCCTCGCAACGCTTGCTGCCTTGGCTTGCCTACTCCCTAACCAAATAAAAATCAACCCCCTCTAAAACCAATCAAACCCCTCTAAAAATACTTAAAAATTTTAATATAAAAAATCCTTTTTAGCGAGTGTTTGCGTTCTAAAGGAAGTGTCCAAGCAAAATTTCAAATTTTTCTGTGATGTGATTTGTGCTGGGCGATGATAGGTTAGTGAGTGAGTGAGTGGTATTTGAAAAATATGCAGGGTGATTCAGGTCTAAGTAGCCAAACCTTAGGAGGTGATTGTAGACATAAGTTTCAACAAAAAAGTTCATTTGAAATATGGTCAGATTCCGGAAGGAAATGGAGCTTTGTCCAATTTTCTGTTTTTTTTAATGTAGTCATGTTTTTTAATGAATAAGAAAGGATTGCTCAAAAACTATTGAAGATAATTAAATTTTAATCATGCCACCATAAAATAGATAAAACTTCCTTAAAAAAAACAGTAAATTAATTCACTAGAACTATTATTAAGGGGTACTTTCTGGACGTCCAATAACGCACTTCTGTTTTTATCAATGAATCAAAGTTTTTTCGCGAATTTTTTCCTCAGCCCCCTAATGGACTACAGATTCAATACTTACACGAAAACTTCTACATTTAGTAAGCATTAAATCAATGCAAATGAAGTGAAGGTTTATTCAGGGATAAATTGAATGATTGGCTCCCTTTTGTCAAAAAAAATGTGGAATGTAGTATTGTTACATTCAAATACCTGATCTGAAGAAATTAAAAATTATTCATTTTTTATTGGCCAAACTGTGGGAATACATTATCCAGTCCGGAAGCAATAAAAAGTATCTGTAAGAAATGATTGAACAAGTTTTTCATTTGGGAGATATGTTACATTTTGTGTTATACAAATTTTCTTTGATTTATCTTTTTGTAGTTTGCACTAAAATATTTGCTAATGTATTTGAAAAATTGAAATTTGCCGAAATTGCAATTGTACCTTAATCAACTTGGGCAATGGATCCATCCACTGTCTAAGAGCACTGCTGCTGTTTCCAGGACAGCAATCCATCAGGAACCATGAATCTATGTGCAAGCGGAACATCTTCCATTGCAATAGGTTGATCGTGCTGAAGGAGGTTTAAAAATATGTTGAATCGAGCCTGTCGGGAATCAGGATTGGCTGAAGAAGATATTCGTCCGAAATCCCGCACCACATGTTACCTTGGAGCTGATACTGATTGTGTGATCTTCGCATAGCATAAGGATTAAAATGAATCCAAGTATGCGAATTGGGACTGTTAAATATTCCATTCCGTGTGGCTTTGTCTGTCCACAAAATGCTGCGGCCGGACTGAGGATTAACATTTTTCTTCCCGCATTGTTTCCAGAATTTTTAGTTTTATTTCAAATTTTATTTGAAAACATTTCAAAATATGTAAAATTTTTGGGTTATATAACTACCCTGAAATGTTTTTGAAATCTCCCCTCAAAATTTCTATTCAAAACTGGGTGCCAGATACATCATGTAAAAGATAAATCAATGAAAAATATTTTTTGAGAAAAATTGTTTAGTTTAACAATTTGTCTAAAATCACCTCCTGAAGTTTAGCTACTTAGACCTGTATCACTCTGTATAGTGTATATATATATATATATATATATATATATATATATATATATATATATATATATATAAATATAAATAGGGTGTCCCCAAAATAAACGGCCAAACTTCGGGAATCGAGGAAGGTTGAAAAAATAAAGAAAAAAAGTCCTTTGACAAATATCTCGTTTTTACTTCGTTTCCGAGAAAAACACAAAAAACTAAAACACAATTGTGACAAGGCATTCTTTCATAATGTCCATAAAAAATCATTAAAAGGATAAGTTTTATCTTCCAACCCCTCTACCGACCCACCACCTCCCCTCCCCCCCAAATAAACAACCTAAATTTTCTTGATCGAAAAAATTAACTGACGTCACGTAAAGCTACAAGTTCAACATAATTTGAAATGACTACTTTCGTTCGGAGGAATGTGCTAAAACACATAACAAAAAACTTTCAATTCTTAATAAAAATAAATTTTCAATTCTTAAAACGTTTTAAATTTAACACTGGGCTCATAAATAATTATAAAATTATTATTTGGCAGCAATACAGCCATCACAACGCAGATTGGCAGACAAGAAGGCATTTGTGCATTGCTCTGCTTCAATCTGTTCCCAGGCCCATCTGATGCGATGGATGAGGCAGTGATGTGGGGTGGGTAAATACCCAGTGGGTAGGTAAGTATAAATTGGGTATTTACCCACAGGGAAGGTAAATACCCCAAAAGTGGGTATTTTCAGTTTTTGAGCTTGATACAACTTCTTTGAATTTTTTTTTTATTTTATTTTTTTTATTATTTTTTTTTATTATTTTTTTTTTTTTTTTGGTGCGAACAAGGACTGAAACTTACCCATTTGATCATAAAAGCTTAATGAACATTAATACTTACCCAGTAATATTTCAAAGAAAGTTAAAAGTCGGTCCGGGTATTTATGGGTATTTACAACTTAATTTATATCTATGAATTTTCATGATTACTTTTACAATGGGGAAGGTTAATTAATTTTAAAAAGGCTTTAATGAAGCCTATTCAATCATTAAGGACTTATTTAAATTTAAAAAAAGGGCCAAACACATTTTTAATGTTTATTATAATAGTTCAAAAACATTTTAAGTTAAGTTTAAGTTTGTTATCCTTGTTAATATTATTTGAAATTATGCTCAATTAGTAGTAAGAACATTACAGTAAGCGGAAATCTCACCAGAAATGAGAAGGTAGCTCCTTGATGACAGTGTTTTAAGTCCGAGTTGGGAAACTAGTTAACATCCTTGATCCAATTGTTGAATTTATCTTACATTTTTGCGAATGCAGTACAGTAGTATCAAATTTAGGCAAACAACTTGTTTTATTGGTAGTCGGAAGGTCCATGGCAAACTTTTAGGTAATAATTTATTATTTATTAACCTCTCAGTGATCCTATTTTATAATTTATTATTGTTTTAATAGTTTCTCAGTGTTGCAATGGCTCTAAACTGGCAAGATCCATGACATTTTACAATATTCGATTAGTAAGTCGCGGTTTAGTTAAATACTCGGGTATTTATGAAATTGGGTATTTACCCTGGGTATATACCCTGGGTATTTTACAACACTGGGATGAGGTGCTCCCTCGTGCCAATGGGCTCTCTATCCCATGGGGTCCCTATGCGAAGAAATCCAAGAGCATGAGATCTGAAGATCGAGCCGGCCAAGACACCGGCCCACCAGGTCCCATCCAACGCCATGGATAGTTAGTGTCCAACCAATTTAGGACGGCCCTTCCTTGGTGGGCTGGACTAAGACCCAGCTCCCCAATCTTTGTGGCAAAAGGACTTCATCCAAGAACAAGGACGCTGCATTGTCGAAGATTGTATGGAATGAATAAGCGTTAAATAAATGGGGACCTATTATTTCAGTATTTCACGCATAATCAGAGGCATACAAACTCCTATATTTTTGGGTTGAGGGGATTAACGTAGGTGTGGGTGGGGGTGGGAGGATGAGTGGAGGGGGATAATACATATAGTTTTATCGATTATATATAGGCATTATGAAAGACTGCCGTTTCATTATTATTTTTTTTCGTGTTTAACGGCGTATCAACAATTAGGCTATTAACGCCGGGCTATCTACAGGTTGCAACCCTTTTATAATACCAACAGCACGTGGTCGGTCACCCATTCAGGTTCTGACCACGCCCGACGTTGCTTAACTTCGGTCATCTACGGGAACCGGTGCCTTTTTATTATTGTTATTAGTTTTTTTTCATTTTTATTGGAAACAATGAAAAGACGAGATATTAAATACATTGTCTTTTGCGCGACATTCTTGCGCAAATAATCGGAGCGCTTGGGTTTTTGCGTTCATATTTTTTTTTTAATGTTCCTTGGAACTCTTACTAACGGTAAATTTAGTTTGCCTAAATCTACAAAAGTATTAGGAATACAGTTACAAACGAGTCGAGGTGAACGCATAAAAAAATATTCAGTTGGCAGCATATGGAACAGGTATGCCGGAGGAACTCTCAGCCCTGTCATTCCTGGTATTTTGTAAATTTTCCTTCGTACTTTTGATTGGGGGGGATGAACAGTAGGGAGAAGAGGCGTGGCTTTTGGAAGGGGGGGGGGAGGATGGACACTATATACAGTTGGTCGGAAGCTTCAGATCTCAGTCTGGTGCGAATTATCATCAGAGGAGGTTATTGTCGGCCCGATATCCTTCTACTCGCGATATAATATTTACTAATCCTTTGGTCTACACAATATTTATCATGCCCCAACACAACATCGGTTGAGTTAGAAAGTGAGTTATGCAATGTAAATATGTATAAATGTTTGTCAATTCGTGTATTTTCCTTCTTCGATGGTTCCAAATTTATTTTATAGTAAATTAGAATGGTCAAGAAAATGTAAGTTCTAAGATTATAAAAGGCATTTAAATTAAATTGATAGAAAATCGGGTTTTAAACTCAACCATTGAATAACGCACTCAAAATATTCTGTTGCCACCGCAATTAACATTAAATACATTCATTTCTTTATGTTAATACTCATATATTTTCCCCCAAAAAACATTAATTATATTTTGACGTAAGAACGCATTTTCCCATGTCAAAATAATGTATCCAGCAGAAAAAAAAATGAGAGCAACGCCATACCGAAATCGACTTAACAATGGAACATATTAATACAAATCATCACATATTATTTACTTCTTGTGAAAATTAAATTATTTAAAATTTAACATCCATTAAAAACAGAGTATGACAGGAAGGGTAATCTACAGGTTGCCGGCCATATTTAGTTATGATAGTGCATTTTATTTTCTCCACAAAAAAGCCACCATCTCGTAGCGTGAATTAAACTTATAAACTTGGGCATGGAGTGCTCAGGCCTTTGCTCTCACCGCCAACTGCTCTCCTTTATATAATTAGTAGATACATTAAAGTAGAATAATAATAATAAAATTTGGTGGCTCATAAAAAAGAGTAACAGAAAAAAAAGCTAAATTCATTTATTCACTCCTTACACAAAAAAAAAAAAAAAAAAAAAAAAAATTCTGATGATAAATTACTTTTATGTGTATTTATTCATTTTATATAAATTGCCAAAAGTTTAAACTATACACAACATTTTTTTTATAATTTTGAAATTGCTCACTGTTCTACTGCTTTGAGGAAGAAAAGTGATTAGACTATACAATAACTAAGCTTAGACGAGATCTGATATTTATGGGACAATTTATATAGAGATGCATTAGAGCTTCTGGTTGATTTTGGTTTAAAACAGGACAATTATGTTTTGATTTTAATGTTGTGTTCAGATTTTTTCAGAGCCTAATAAACGTTATATTGCATGAGAGACTTTGCGTTATAAGTCTCTTAAATCTGAATGGTTGGGAGCTGGTAAGGATTGGTTATTAAATATATTAGGAAACGGATGTTATGCTATTTACATATTTTTTTTTAATTCGTAATTCGTAAGTGTTGATGTAATTCCGCAAGTGTTAAGTGATTGCACAAGCATTTAAACAGTTTTTTTATTTTACATATTTTGTCAAAACTCCATATTTTTACATGTCCTGCCATAAACACATATTTTTGCTACATATTTTGATGTTATTGTTATTTTGCAATTGAAAAAATAAAGGGGAAACCGAGAAATAAAATAATCCTTTACCCATAGAGTCAAGGTCATTGTGTCTTTTATAATTGCAAGAAGCAAAGGTGTGGTATATAACCTATATCAATACCAGATACTCAAGGCTTGTTGTTAGTAGATAGCATTGCAATAATGCAGAGAGTAACAGAGAGAATCGAGGCTTTAGAAGGAGATACAGGGAATAAATTAAAAAGTCTGTCTAGGAAAAACCCTAGGTGGAAAGATATCCTGATTATTGGAGACATCCACAGTGGGAAATCAGTAACTAGATGTTTAACAGTTGAGTTGAATCCATGGAGATTGTAGCCTTCAAATACACACCAGTCTCTTCAGTAGATGTTAGAAGATCATTCAGTAGCTTCAAAAATATACTGAGATCAGAACGGCGTCATTTTACGTTTGACAATGCAAGTTGTTGCAATTTTCCAAAATAATGTTCATCAGTAGAAATTATCAACTTCTTTTTTCCCCCTTTTATAATGAGTTCATCATTTTTATTTGTCCTTTTCTTTTCAATATGTATAATGTTTTAAGTATTTTTATTTTATAGATGAACACCCGTTCCATAGCTATTAAACTAGGATAAATATAAATATTTTTATATCTAAATAAAATAAAAATATTTATTTATTTTCTTTTTGCAGTGCCAATTGGAACATTGTTTAATAATAGCTTAATTGGCTGGTATAAATATTAAGTGTCAAACATTTTATTTTTTATATTAGTCTATAATGGTTACTCAGCGCTATAATCCTACACATTTTGGACCTTCTTGATAATTACTGAGTAAGAGTAAGGTTAACTAATAATTGCTTAATTTTCCTATTTATGATTTCTTGGCATTCTTATCTCATTGGCACTACAAGATGGCAAACTTGACAATCATGATTTTATTGTGTGTATTATAGTGTTGTGTCTTAGCACCACATCGACCTCACGAAATATCTCTAGTTCGTGTTAAAATTACGAGCCGATGTTGAATATCGATAAAAAGTCTGAAAAATGCGCTTTGAATTATTTATATACGCATATGTATTAAAAATATCTATACATGTTAGAATTCTTAGAAACGTGGAATATGATTATTATTATAGATAATTATCTGTATTAATAATTATAAAGAAAATTAAACTTTTCAGTGATTTCACAGTTTTTCCACACAGTCCAGTGTAGATTTTCGAAACTTACCGATTTGATTAAACCACATCTTCTGGTATATCTTTTTTTTCCACCCGCCTTGCGAAAATATATAGATGGAGCTCCAGGCCCAACGGATTGGAACCAAGAGCAGGGCTTAAGCTACACGTCCTAGATGTCGTATAAGATATTACGACTGCCCTAATGCTCTTATAGTATTAGGAAAGTAGAAACTAGACGAGAAATGAAGGTTTAATTCAGAATTCAGGTTCACGTAGATGAGAAAACTAAAAGAGTTTAAATCCCAGTAGGTTTAGGGTTATCTTGCCAGCCTTTAGAAAATCTTCAATAGTTATATATTTCGAAATTGAAGGTAGAATAGGATAGGACTGAACAAAATTCTATAGAAAGAGTTAGACCAATTTTGAACTTTTGGGCCCAGTTGTGCCCGCACTAAGAGAAGTCTGCAAGACGAGGGGATACTTAACCAGGTGACCCGCATTACTTGCCTGTGTTATTTGATTCCTATAGTATCACTCTACGCCGTTTGGTTGATTTAATTTTCAGTTGCAAATAAACGGGTTTATTATCGTAAATCCCATGTTTAATAATCTATGTGTTCAGCTTTGCCAGTTATAGCGTGTATCTTTCCTTCTCATAGTTTACCCGACGATGCAATCGGTACACTGTTTTATTATCAAATTTAGGCGAAAAAATCGTAACTTGATTGGGTCTGCTCGTTTAGGCTTCTACCTTCACCATCTACCTTTATAGATAGTAGAAAAAATGTATGTTCTGAAGCGCCTTAAAAGAGGATGAATTTAAACGCTTTCTCGAAGGAAAAAAATTGATTTTTTTTTACATGTTCATGTACTCCTCAACAGCTCCGGATTTGTTGAGGAACGATTAAGAAATAGTAAACATTCTAAGGTTATTATTCAAAAGCTGAGTAAATTATCTACAAAAATGGACCTCATGTAACACCCGATAGGATGATCTGATTCGGAGAAATCATTTGATAAAATTTCGAGACTTTTTTTTTTTTTTTTTTTTTTTTTTTTTTTTTTTTTTTTTTTTTTTTTTTTTTTTAATAGTTTCAGCTGTAAAAAGCATTTACCAAAGTTAATAGACAGAAAAATAACGAAAACACGGAATTATCGTATCGGTTACTGAAATAAGATAGAGTAACTTGAAAATTGGCACATATGTTTGCACAGTCATAAACAGTCATGTTCAGTTTTGTAATTTTCGCAAGTGGCAGGTGGCAGTTCAAAAGCCAAAAAAATTCCTACATCAATAAAAATCATTCATTGTTCAATGGAACGATCTCAGCCACTGAGAAAACTGTATTTAAAGTTTCATATCTTTTAGTAAAATAGTAAAGTCAGTTTATAATAGTATGAAGTGCCTAAAAAATAAGATAGTCCCTAGAAAAGGTTGAAAAAACTAATGAAACATGTTAGGTAACATCTAATAAAGTAGCATGAAAATTAAATTAAAAAAAAAAAGACTATAGGTACTTCAAATTGAAAGAAAATATTATTGAAAAAGTATAGGATAAATATTACCCACCTATATTTTTTTCAATTATATCCTACAGAATTATAGTAATCTATAATTGTTTTTGAATTTTCAATCCAATATTTTTACGTAATATCTGCATTCAAACCATTAGCACCGGATAATCTATAGGTTACCACCCTTGCTAAAAATCCATCGAAGAGCAGGGAGTTATAATAGTTGAATACAAATTTGAACCACCGTTCTTGTCATGATTTATCAAAAACAAAAAACAAAATCAGTCCCGTAACAGGCCATATTCATGGCCATACGGCACACTAGGGATCGTGGGTCAGTACTATGCTCTGGCCGGCTGATTTTCCCCTTGGCTGCTTTGACTGCTTGAGTCATTAGCACTACAATGTACCCACTATTAAATTAATTAAAGGCTAGGTTGGCCTAGGGACGATCAGGGGGGTGGAATCTAACCCATGAACGAAGACACTAGAAGAAAAAAAGCTTTAGTGCTTGCTCGGGATTTGAACTCAGGTCCTCCAACTTATTAGTCCAGTGCTCTACCACTGAGCTAACCTCGCCCCCGTCGTGATCTATAGGTTTCGAAAAATGAAATTTTCTAGCCGTGACTTCCACGAAGCCGTGACTGCCTCATGAGACAATAAACGGGTTTAATAAGCCGGCTTCCTCCCTTTGCAGAGAGGAACGAAACGCGCTAATAAACTCAGCCTGCTCAAAACCGCATTTCCTTTCTTAGGAGTTGGACTCGCAATTTATCTCATCACAGGGAGACCTCCACTTCTCTAATATTTATTTATTTATTCACGGAGCTTCACTGAATATATTTTCAGCAATATAATATTTTCAGCAAGGTGGACTCTAATATTTATAAGCCCCTAATGGTTCTTGCAACTATAAATAGAAACATTTAATTTTCTGCCAGGCGAAATTAAATTAAATTTGAAAATAAAAGCTAACCATTTATTACATATAGCTTATATGTAATACATATGGTTATATGTAATACATGGTTATATGTAAAACATGGTTATATGTAATGCATGGTTATATGCAATACATGGTTATATGTAATACATGGTTATATGTAATACATAGTTATATGTAATACATAGTTATATGTAATACATGGTTATATGTAATACATGGTTATATGTAATACATGGTTATATGTAATACATGGTTATATGTAATACATGGTTAGCTTTTATTTTTAAATTTAATTTAATTCAGCCAAAGAACTATTTGCACACATTTTGCATTAACCAACGAGATTTTCCATAAATAAATGTATTAGCTACTGTCATGTTTAATTCTAATAAATGCATTTTCTGTCTCTGGACTGCTTACTGAATATTTTTATTTTACTATTTTGACATGAGGTGTTGGATTAAAATGAAAAACGACATGCGCCAGTCGAAAAACCATCCTTCATCTGGACTCCAGATTCTATACAACGTATATAACACAATTTATCAGTTACAACTTTCCGACGATTTAAAAATACAAAAATAAGTGAAAAATTTTTTTTGATGTCTCAGAGTTTTTATATTAAAGGTAAAAAGTCTAATATTCTTTTATAAGCTATTTAGAGCGCAATTTTTTAATTGATTGCAGAAATGAGTATACCGATCGTCACAAGAGATGTAATTATAATGATTTAAGATGTTTAGTCTCTGGGACTTGTTGATTGTCGAAAATTGAATTCACATTATTTGATTAACTCAGGGATTTTATGTAAAATTATGTCCAGTACTTTAGAAATTTCCCTTCATTTCCGAAAGCTTTATTCCCCAAAATTTCATTAGTCAATAATATACAAAAAGAGCATGGCCAGATTTAATATTTTCTTCACTAAATTATTGGTCTCGCACTTTTATTATTTTACCGAGAAAAAAAAAATAAAATAAAACAACCCTGAGTGTACACAGTTGAGAGATTATAAAAACCGTACTGAGTTCATAGTTCAGTCATGGCTTCGTAAGACATATACTGCTTAGAAAAAAAAATACATAAATACATACATGAATGAATGAATATAGCCTTTATTAACAAAATAGTTAATAATAAAATTTAAAAAAAAGATTAATAAACGAAGCACTTTGCCTCTAATAAATAAATCTAAATTTATTTATTTATTGAATATACCTATACATACAGATAAACATATGTATATATATAAATATATAAAATAACCCTTTTGATGCGGAATGTTAAATAGGAACATTCCGCATCAAAAGGGTTCTTACGCAACTCCTTCGGACGGAATTTCCTCAGTATTTTTCAAACTAAATAATAAATTCTGTTGAGTTCGTGAACTAGGAACATCGAGCCAAAGGAAAACGCAAGGGAATCATATTTGTTCTGTTAGGTTTTGGAATAGAGAATCTAAGTGATTTAACTCAGGATACAATAGAGAGTTGGTAGTAAAACAGAGAGCTTTTGAAGTGTCTCTAATAACCTGTAGAATTCTCAGGATTCTCTCTGCCTCTATAGAGTAGAATTCACCTCACGGAATACAACTCAGAATAAATTGAATCACTTCGTTCAGGAAGAACTTATTGTATTATTGTATAGTTTAAAAAAATACTGAGAATAGTCCGTCTGTAGGAGTTACGTTAAATAGGCACATTCCGCAGTAAAAAGGTTATTTTATTTACATTGCTAGGAATGCTCTCAAAGTAACTAATAAAAAATAACAAAAAAACTGTATAATTAGAGAACGTTTTAACTGTGTTTTGGAAGTAGTTCAAGAATGGGGTATACAGTAAACTAAAAATAATGTGAATCGGCCTATTTAAGTTAGGCAGAACAAATATTCAACTTCTTCTTTTAGCATTTTAAAAAAAATATTCAACTTCTGATTCTTTAGCATTTGCCGATGATCTTTCATGAAGACATTGCCGCTAATCAGAAGTAATTGATATCCTACAAGAAACTGCAGGCTACGATTGGGTTTCAATAAATTTAATACATACAGCCATTCTTAAGACTATCCCAAAATTTTAAAACCAAATATATGAATAATTAAAAGTTTCGTCAGTTTAAGCCCCTAGGCAGTGTTATTCAAGAAACGGATTTAGAACAATTCGCAAATTAAGCACGTTGTCAGAAGATGACAGCATTCAACATTTATAACAAACAATGAATGTCAGAGGACGAAAAACTCGGGCAATACAATGCGAGTGCTCCATAATACGCTTGAAAACACATAATGCAATAATATAAATATTTTATCATTATATAGAATGAATAAAAACTCTTTAACTATTTAGTAACTTTAATAAAAAATAACTGCTCTACTGATTTCACACGAGTTGATGTCTCTTCTGAAGCACAAAGAATATATTAAATCCCAATTCTAAAGCCTAGTGCGTAGGAAAGGGAACCTTTTAGCTACAAGTGCCACGTTCGAACTGATTTTTATAATGACAGGAAAAATGCCAAGTGATAATAAGAGAGTACTCGTTTCATTGATATTTGTGATATCAATGTACATTCAATATAGTGATTAATTGTACTGATTGTAAACTATAGAACTTTCGTTGATATTTGTGTGTAGCCCATCATAATAATTAATTGTATAGTTGTTGTATAAAGTGTGAAATGTATGATATAATCGATCTCTACGTTGGGATTATATTTAACTAGTAATATATTTTTCCTATTTTGGTTTGTTTAAATTTTGAATTCGATGTCACGGTATTTAGAAAGGGATTTATAGTGCCTTAAAATATTTCCTTTTAACCTTTAAAGATATATATCGATGGAGGTCTGATCAATAATCTGATTGCTTTCTCGCACAATAAAAAAAAAATCTTAGAACAATCTGGAGGGGCAAAAAGGGATCCAATTTAGTTTTGATTTCTTCTAAGAACAGGATTACGGTCCGATGGGTTCTCGGAATCTGCTAATTCTTAATAAGGAGAGAAGATATTGTCTAGGTTTATTGGGAGCAGAGGGCAGAGATAAGGGATGGCGAAGGAGGGTTTAGACCTTCATAGCAGGGAGAGGCTAAAGATGGCGGGGATTTAGACTTACAACTGAGGATTTAAAGATATGTTAGTTTTGGATGAGGAGAAAAGATTGTCTGCCTAGTCTTATTAGTGGAACATGGTGGGTATTAGTGATGCGATACTCGGATAGTTTCCTGGTTAGTATTAATTTAATACTAACCAGGAAACTATCCGAGTATCGCATCACTAATACCTACCATGTTCCACTAATAAGACTAGGCAGACAATCTTTTCTCCTCATCCAAAACTAACATATCTTTAAATCCTCGGTTTAATTCTATTAAATTTAAACTAGGTTTAAAACTAGTTATTAAACTAGGTTTAAAACTAGTTATTAAACTAGGTTTAATACTAGTTTTAAACTAGGTTTACTTAGTTATTAAACTAGGTTTATACTTAGTTATTAAACTAGGTTACTTAGTTACTAGGTTTACTTAGATTTTAAACTAGGTTTATACTTAGTTATTAAACTAGGTTTAATACTATTAAACCTGTAGATCTGTAGTCCTACGAGAGGGGAATTGGCAAGCTGAATAAATACATTTATTGAAGGATAAATGTATTTATCTATTGAAGGATTATTGATAGTATTCCAGTCTAACTTAAGTATAAATCTCGTATAAGTATGCGCTGAAGATCCCATTCAAGTAGACGATCCGTTTTCTGGGAAGACTTTGAACAAACGAACATTATATTTGGATCAATACAACAGTTTTTTTTTTTTCAGTATATGGCACCAAACCAGATCGGGCATGCGTACGTAAGTATGGGTGGTATTGTCGATTTTTATCATACTAGCCTTGTATAAGCTTCTTTTAGTTCTATGTGAATGTGCTGTCGCCAACTTATATAAGCTCGGAGGTACTGTATATACTGTATGGTTACTTCGGAGTCAAGAGAATTTATTTACGTCCACTTTTCAGCTGCAGTAGGTCTTCATTTCGGCATTTTTTTAGTTGAACAATTTTACCTAAAGATGTATACGGGCTAATTGCAAATTTTCATTTTCGGGACCCCATTTGCCGCTTCGCGCAGCAGTAAAATCGCTTCGTTGAGGTTGATGCTCTTTCTGATAATGCGTGTGTCGTCTGCATATGTAGAGAGGGCTGAGTTGCCGGGCAAAAGCTTCTTTAAGCAACGAAAGTCAAGAAAGGTTCAGTTCCTCAATTAAAATCCTGCCAGTTGTCGCTAGATGGACTTTTTCTTAGGATTTTTTTTTTTTTTTTTTTTTTTTTTTTTTTTTTTTTTTTTTTTTGCAATGAGGGGAAAACCTAAAAGGCCCTCAGGGGATTCGCCTCGTACAACTCCCCCAGTGTGTGTGGGACTCTCACCCACCAAAAACCCCTCATTTCTGGTATGATTCCCTCTTGGAACAGCTGCTATGGCCAATCTTCAAGAGGGTACCTTATTTTCCCCTAAAGGGGACCAACCGTATTCTCATTACATTTATGGGGGACTAACTCTGTTCCCCTCCCACTTCTTTTTTAGCAAGACTCTGCTTGTAAAAGTCACAACTGCATTCCACTTATCAGGGCTTAACAGCATCAACTTGATTACTGTTTCCGGTAAGAAAGGATCAATGTCAATGCTTAGTCTTGTCCGTTCTTTTTCCCATCTTTTGCATTGAAAAAAGGTGTGGTAGGCGTCATCATAATCTGAGTCACCGTACTGACATTGCGGGCTGTCGGTCTTTCCCAACTTCCAGAGGAATCCTCGAAAATTTCCGTGGCCGGTAAGGAGCTGGGTGAGATGGTAATCCACCTCACCAAACTCCCTGCCGACCCATGCTCTTAAGTCCTGCACAATCCGGGCAGTCCACCTCCCTCTGGTTTCGGAATCCCATCGCTCCTGCCAAACTCTCAATGTTTCCATGCGGGCCACTCTCCTAGCGAGGATACCGTCGTAGACGAGTTTCCTTTCTCTAACGAGGAGGTCGATTGGTATAACCCCGGCCACCACCAAAGCTGCCGGCTCCGAGACAGTCCTGTAGGCCGAAGCTATACGAAGCGCCGCTCTCCTCTGTACTGAGGCCAGTTTTCTGCGATGGCATTCCTTTTCCATGGCGCACGCCCAGACCTCGCATCCATAGAGGAGAATCGAGTGCACCACCGTCATTAGAACTCGACGCCTACTGGCAAGAGGGCCACCGACATTTGACATAAGTCTTCCAAGGTTGGCGGAAACTCCGGCTGCCTTCTCCGCAGCGAAGGTGACCTGGTCCCTATAAGTAAGCTTGTTATCAAGCCTCAGACCCAGGTACCTGACAGCTCTCTTTGACCGTATGATCACTTGGCCTACACGGAAGTCCAGGATAGTCTGGATTCTCTGCCGCGTCAGCAAGACAATTTCAGTTTTTTCCATTGCTAGACTAAGCCCATGATTGTCCATCCAAAGGACCACTCTTCGCATCACTTGATTCAGCCTCATCTGGAGGTCCTCGAGTGTCCCTGCTACGATAACTTCAGCGATATCATCCGCGTATCCCACCAGGAAACACTCGTCCGGCATTCCTTCGCAGAGAAGCTCGTCATATAGTATGTTCCAGAGGTCAGGGCCTAAAATGGACCCTTGGGCTACACCGGCCGTGATCTCCTTCGAGCGGGGTCCATCCGTTGATTCATATTCTAGCCATCTGTCACTCAGATAGCTCTCCAACAGTCTTCGCAGGTACAGTGGGACTGAGAAACTTTTCAATGCCTTTAATATGTCAGTCCATCTAGCTGAGTTAAACGCATTTCTCACGTCGTGTTACTAACATAACTTTTCGACGGGAAGAAGCATTGTCTCGGCGAGTCTCTAAAACAGTTAAAATCACTCTGTGGACAGCATCGACAGACGACCGCCCCTCTCGGAAACCAAATTGCCTGTTAGAAAGCCCTCCGGCCAGCTCCAATGCGGCTGCCAGTCTCGGCTTAATAAGTCTTTCGAGAAGCTTCCCGGTCGTGTCCAGCATACACAGAGGTCTGTATGCAGACGGGGTCTCAAGTTCACCTTTGCCTTTTGGTATTAGTACCAGTCGTTGGACTTTCCATCTGGCCGGAAACACTCCATCAATCAAGCAGCGGTTGTACATACGGAGGAGCAATTGAGGATAGTCCTTGGCTACTAATTTCAGAACCTCAGTGGGAATTCCATCTGGACCCGGTGCTTTTTTATTTTTTAAAGCATTTGCCGCTGATGCTAATTCCTCCTCCTGAAATAGCAAGATCGGCTCATCGTCTGCCTCTCCTTTTTCTTTATCAAGCTTTGGGTGTGAGGGAAAGAGACTGCCCACTATGTAATCCATTTTTGGTCCACTTTGTACGGGTGCGGCCGATCGGTTCCCAAGCTTTTTCATTACAAGCTTATACCCCAAGCCCCATGTGTCAACGTCAATCTGCTGCTTTAGCCTATCCCAGCAAGTGGCCTTACTCTTGAGAATTGCCATTTTCAGCTTCTTCCTGGCCCTTTTAAATTCTGGAATTAGTCCCTCCAACTCAGCGTCACCCCTCCTTCTCCCTCTGGTGACCTTGCGTCGCAGATAAAGGCACTTTTTCCGGAGCTCGGAAATCTCGCAAGTCCACCAATAGACTGCCCTTTTCCGCTTTGAGAGCCGCTTCCTTGGCATGGATGTGTCACATGCCCTCGTGATCAGATTCATAGTCCTGCTCGTTATCTCATCAGCATCACCACCTGACGTGAGGACTTTATCCTTACCCCAAGTGATGATGGTGCGAAAGGCTTCTTTATCGAGTTGGGAAACTCCCCAGCGAGGGCGCTGAGCAGACGATTGGAAAAAACGCGCAGGGCTCAAATCTTCTATTTCAAAGAAAATATACTGGTGATCGGAGCCAGTAAATTCCTCCATTACTTTCCAGCCAACGACCCTTTGTAGTGCGCGTTCCGATACGAACGTGACGTCCGGAATGGTCTCACTATATCCTGGCCTTCGAAACGTTGTAGTTCTACCAATGTTAGCAACGTGAAGACCCGTTCTCGCTGCCATCTCGAGTAGTCTTCGTCCCCTCGGATCAGAGTATGGCATTCCCCATTCTGCTGCTCTGGCGTTAAAGTCTCCTCCGACAACTATTAATCCTCCCAGACCAGAAAGCTTGTCTTCGAGCTCGTCCAACTTAGTTTGGAACTCAGCAATGGTCTCATTCGGGGTAAGGTAACAGCTAACTAAAGTTAGTGACCCACAACGCACCCAAACAAAGCCACGGCAGGAACCATTTCTGTTTATAACAATTGTATCGTTAGGCACCCAGATAGCAGCCGTGCTCAATTGATCAGAGTACCATTTAGGGATGTTCCGATTTCGGTACTGTTCACTAATTAGTAGCAAATCGATCTTCAATTCCAGAACAAGCTGTGAAAGAAGGTCGTCAGCCACTAAACTCCGATGAAGGTTTGCCTGAAGGACTCTTATGGTGAGCTAGCCTTCTTAGCCCGTTCTAGAGCATCCCTAAAAATGGGGCAAGCCCTGGTACCTGGAAAGTGCTGAGGATCTACCTCCCCATTGCTAATGCAGAGGAAACACTTAGGATTTTGAATTTTGCATTCGCTCCTCTTGTGGCCCTTCTCGCCACACCTATTGCAGAGCCCTTCCGATCTCCTATCTGGTCCTTTGCATGTCCCCTGTATGTGACCATAACTAAAGCACCTGAAGCATTTAGTAACCTCAGTACGCCTACGAACTCTGCAGCTTATCCATCCAATTTTAACGCGAGAAGTCTTCAAGACTTCAGAGGCCAATTTTTCGCTAATTCGCGCAATAGCCATGCGTTGCTCGCGTCGGTTCGGCGGAGTTATCGTAATGCTAACACCTTCGACCGGGCCTCCTGCAGCCTTTGCTACAGCTATCTTAACTTCCTCCTCTGTGGTAAAACTGTCCAATTCCCTTATTTCGAGGTAGGCCATTGGCTCAAGACCTTGCACAGTTGCCGTTTCTCCGAGCACAGATTTCAAAGCATCCCGGAAAGCACCTTTATTTTCCGATTGCCCGAGTTCTAATATCACCGCACCAGCACGGGTCTGACGAACCGCTCGTACCTCCGTGCCTGACTCTTCGGGATTGACACTCGTGCGAATGGATTTCAAGAGATCAGCGTATGTTCTACCATCAGTCGGCTTTATAAGAATGGCCTCGTTTTGAGGTTTCCTTTTCCTCTGTCGTTTGTTATTGGCCGCATTCTCTGGAGCTGCCTTTCGGCTCTTTTCCTCTTTTCTCTTTTGTTGTAGCTCCTTTCGTCTCTGCTTCCGCAGGTTCTTGCAGTCCTCCAGAAATGGAGTCCCATCGAAAGCGTTTTCCTCAGTGTTTGCTCCGGTTTTATTCTTCACCGCGCTTCTCGACAGTGGAGGGGATGTCATAACCGCTATTTCCGCGGTCCCTTCCACGTTCAATGGGGTTTGCGGTGACGTCCTCGCTCGCTTTCTTGCTTGGCTTTGCTGTTGAAGAGGTTCTGTATGATTGGTAATAACTCGGTCTACAATCTGCCTTTCTCTTGCTACTGCATTTTCTCGTGACCTCCTTTGAAATGTAATCGCATCGAGACACTCCTCAATCTTTCGCACATTTCCTGTTACCACACCACTAATACTTTTTTGAGTCTTAAATATGCTGCCCATTTCCCCAAGCATCCTCTTTATTTCATCCAGATTATGACTTTCTTCTCTTTCAGCAGCATCAATGTGCTGCCGAAGAGAAACAAGCTCAGTCTGGGCTTCATTCTGTCTTGTACATAATTTTTCTTCTTTTTCGGTAGCTTTAACAGGCTGTGGCGTGCCCACATTTGTAAAGCTTGTTGGCGATCTCTCTAATCTAGGCTTCCTTAAGAAAGCTTCAGGTGTACGCTCATTTTCTTCTAGGACATTTGTTTTGTTATTTTTTGACGCCATACACTTGTTTACCAGCGCATCGTGCAGCAAGGAGCGGGCCAGACTAACGAGGAGCGGGTATACCCTCGGGGACATATCCCCTACCCCAGTTCCCTGAGGCCTGGCCTCCGTTTTCCCAGTTCCGATAATACTGACGAACCGGGGCTCGCTCGAAGCACTGCAGGTTCCGATCCCTGCAGCCATGGTGCACTCCCTGATCAGGGCCCGAAGTGGCTGGTTCCTGGCGAATTCCAACGGCTGATACATCGGAAGAGCGAGGCTCAATTCAGCCCTCCTAGACACAGGTACGGCTGTGACAGAGGAAAGGCACTCCCAGTACATTCGCTGGGCCGCCAATCATAACCTTTTAGTCGCCTTTTACGACAGGCAGGTTCTACCCCGGGTGAATTCTATCCCGCAACCCGGTCGGGGGTATTTTTTTAAAATGGGCCGTTCCCGGAGGTACTGCAATACCGGGTCAACCCGCGACAGAGGTGGAGCAAGCCCCTAGCACTCCGTCATTTTCCAAAAATCAGTTTAATCTTCTGGACCCCCAATGGAGGTCGTACCAGAGATTAAGCTGATAAGAACAGATACTACACTTTTCTTAGGATTAGAAGGAGCATAATTCGAAGTATATATTTTTAAATAACGTGGCAGCAATCAAGGAAGATTGTTGAGTTCAAGGGGAGACTAGCAAATGCTTCAAATATTTTTACTGCCGAGCTCTTCGCAATATACCCCTGTCAAATGAGCGAACTACTTCAAAGAAACAAATCAAACTTATCAGAGACTCGTTAGGCGTTATTTTCCACCTTACGTGTACATCACCAACCCAATTGTAACAGACATCTTTGGAGAAATAAATATACTCCAAAATCACAACATTGACATTATCATATTGTGGCTACCTGGAAAGTTTCCTTACTGAAAACAATTGACCTGAATTGTACTGATTATATTTTACCGATTACAAAACCCGACCTAAAACAGCCTGAGAGGATTCACGTACTGCATAAATGGAAGGCTGAAAGGTTATCATTAAATGACAACAACAGCTTCGGGAGATAAAGGAATTCACAAAACAATGGAAATCCATTTACAGAAGCTCTCAAAGTAATACGACCTGTAATAAAACATTTTCCATTTTTCTATTTTATCAAAATAGAAAATGCTGGAATGTTGTGGCCACATGGTCTGGTGTAAATTAAGTGTTGGAAAAATGTAAAAATTTTAGTTATAAAAGATGTGACAAACAAAGTCAAATGGGCTAAGTTAATTGTAACTAAAATTTAAAGGTTAGTAGTTTCAAGATTAAAAGTGATGACTAGCCCTTGTTGAAATAGGGTTAATAATATGTGAGCATATGAATGAAGTTTTATGAGGATGGCCCTGAGGCCGAAACGTCAAGTTAAAAAATGTAATTAGCTGATAAATAAAAATTGCTGAGGTGAGGATCAAATGTAAATTATAGTGGAAATAATTTATACCTCGGAAATTCCTGTGGATAATCCTTAACATGTCAATATATATATGAAATTTCTTAAAAGGCGTATACAGAAAACTTCAAGTTAAGGACCGATTAAAGGAAGAAAGTATTTTTTCTGAAGGTGATTTTTATGGACTTTATGGTTTTCATTTTCGCGATTTAAGAACAGAAGAACTTATATTACCTCGGCGGAAAATGAATGCAGGAAATGTTATGGGTTGTGCAAATATTAGGGTCAAGAAGAAAGGCTACTTGGTGTTTCTATATAAGAGAGTAAACAGACAAGAGTATCAAAACTTATTAGAAGAACAAAAAAAACACTTTTAATGACATGGCAGAAGATTGACCTGTCATTCAGCAAGAGAACGCTCATATCCATTAGGCAATAATTATTAAGGAATGGTTTATCCAAAACTATATTTACAAACTAAATTGGCCTCCTATTTCTGCAGACCTAAATATTATCGAAAATGTCTGCGGAATTCTTACAAGAAGAGTATATAGGAAGTCAACACAATTGATGCCACATATGCCACGTTCATGATCTAAAAAGTGCAAACATAGCTTCATGGGAAGACAAACTTCAAGAAACATTAAAAAGATTATTTTATTAAATTCTAATAACTGTGTGTGTACTATACCAGGTCCAAAAGGTTCAGGATTAACTTATAAATATCTAAAATAAGTAAAGAAGATAAAAAAACAGAAATATAACTTCTTTCAACTATTAAATATTAAAATGATTACTATAACCAAAGGTGCCCTTCTCTTTCTTTTTCTTTTTTTCTTTTATTTTTTTTAATAGCGTTATATTTAAACTTTTTGCATATTACTTATTTCATTTTAATTTTAATTTTTTTTATGGCACATTTTTTATCACACGAACAGAACCAGTTTGATGAGTTAATCGCCTAAAGTTGTGAAGCTCATAAATAAATAAAATATATATATTTTACACTTGATAAAAGACTGTATACTACACAATTAAATACTAATATTTTCCAGCTGCTCAGCCATGGTCTTTAATGAAAGCAATATCCACGACAATTATCACCTTGTATGGTGTCTATTGAACAACAGCGACCTGTTTGGGTCAATCGCTAATGTAAACAGATTCCAATGTCAGGCGAAAGCAATTTCTCGTCCTCATGTGGTGTTATTCAAATGAGGCCGATGTTAGGACCGACTCTTGGACATGTTGGACATCCTCCAGGAAGCGATAATTTGATGTAACGCTTCCATAAGGGCGATGAAGTCAGTCTCTGTTTGCGGATAATATATTCTTACAGGGTTTGAAAATAACTTCATAAGAGCATAAAGCCTTGTTTCAGGTGAAGAATCAGGAGGTGCTGGTGAAACGCATTGAGTTTTAGCGCGGTCCCTCCCTCCATCCATAGGGAGGATCCCCACTTATAACATTGACCTCATGACGCAATCCGGAAGTGCCGACTAAAATACTTTACGTTTCAGAACCCCTAGAGAACAAAAATAATGTTGGTTCAAATTTGTTTATATATATACATTTTTGTTTTCACTCTGATGAAATTTGGTACAATAATCTTTCGTCTAATTTGAAAGGTCAAGTTCGTTAACCAGCAAAATCCGTCCACCGGAAAACGGGTTTCGCAGCAAAAATCGCGCAAAAAAATAGTTGCCCTTACATCATATGCTTGCATTTTTAGCGCGGTTCCTCCCTCCCCCATGGGGAGGAACCCCGCTTATAGGGTTGATACAATGAAACAATCCGGAAGTGCCGACAAGAAAATTTCGCGTTTCAGAACCCCTAGAGACCGAAAATAACGGTGGTTCAAATTTGTATATATATATATGTATATATTTATTTATATATATATATATATATATATATATATATATATATATATATATTTGTCTGTTCGCTCTCTAGATAGAAGACGAATGGTCCGATTTTGATGAAATTTGGTGCAAAAATCCTTCGTCCAATTTGAAAGGTCAAGTTCGTTAACCAGCAAAATCCGCCTACTAGAAGATGGCGTTTGGGGCGAAATTCGCGCAAAAAAAATCGTAACGCTTACATTTTTGAGTTCATAAGCTTCTAAGTACTCGTTTTATATGATTCCTGGGGTAGGAAGCTTTAACCGTTTTCGAGAAAATTGGAAAAATATTTTTTGAATACCGTTTTTGGTTTGGGTATTTAGAATCATGGGATTCAGTTGAAACATTTTCTGCATGTTTTACTTTCATCAAAACTAATATGTTGAAATTTTGGTTACGTTTGGAGTTAAGGAAGGGTTAGAATAAAATATTTTATTAACACACATAAAAAGTTTTAGTAACTTTGTTTACTTTCCTTAATATCTCGAAAAAGGTTGAGAATCTTGGTAAACGGAAGAATACCATTAGAAAGCTTATTAAATGCTCTAAAAAAAAGATTCTAGTGAAAGTTTTGATTAGGCGATGTCAATCGGAGAAATAAGAGCTTAAAACTTTAAAGTAATTAATTTTGCTTATTCGAACTGTTGTTTTTGTCTGTTTTTTATTCCTTGTTATTTTTTAATTGCTTATTGTTGGATAATGTATTTGAAAATAAAACATGTTAAGAAAAATAAGAAAAACAATTTAATGTTAGAGATATGGATTTCCAAGATATATAGCTTTTCAACTGCCTAGCGTCCTTCCTAGGGAGGGTTCTTTGTCTTTGATTTTGGTACTTAGAATTATGGGATACAGTTGAAACATTTTCTGCATGTTGGAGTTTCATCAACACTAATATGTTGAAATTTTTGTTACGTTTAGAGTAAAGGAAGGGTTAGAATAAAATATTTTATTAACAGAAATAAAAAGTTTTGGTAACTTTGTATACTTTCCTTAATATCTCGAAAAAGGTTGAGTATCTTGGGAAACGGAAGAATACCATTAAAAAGCTTACTAAATGCTCTACAAAAAAGGTTCTGCTGAAAGTTTTGATTAGACGATGTCAATCAGAGAAATAAGTGCTTAAAACTTTAAAGTAATTGATTTCCCTTATTCGAACTGTTCTTTTTGTCTGTTTTTATTCCTTGTTATTTTTTAACTGCTTATAGTTGGATAATGTATTTGATATTAAATCAGGTTAAGAAAACTAAGAAAAACAATTTAATCTTAGAGATATGGATTTCCAAGATAATATAGCTTTTCAAATTCCTAGCGGGGTCCTTCCTAGGGCGGGGACCCACCCAGGTAAGATCGTAAATAACACCTTTCTTGAGAGTAAAGATGGAACTGTCAACATCGGTCCTCCTCTACCTCCCGGCACTTTCATTGCTGACGAAGGCTACCACTGACTAGCCAAAATGTCCTAAATATAGATTTTTTAACAAAAATCGTATTGAGGTTTATTTAGCCGAATCCCAACCATTCCATCTTTACTTATCACCTCGACGGCTAACTATCTAATCTTCATGCTTTCTAGAAATGTGGACCCAAAATAATAACATCTTCTATTTTAATCATTTTAAATGAGTCTAGAGATAAGAACGGAACCGCGCTAAGATGATGCAGTTCCTGCGAGTCGGACTTTTTTTTCTTTTCAACGGCCGTTGAAAAAATTCCCAGTTGCAGCATGTATGTCATTAATGCATAAGGGGCCCGGTGGCCGTGAGCGTTAAGGCGTGAGCATTAAACACTCCGTGCTAAAGGGTCGTGGGTTCGATTCCCACAAGGGTTGGTGGCTTTTCTTTAGAAAAAAGAAAAGGCATCAGCCCTATCCTGGCTAGAAAAGAGTGGTAGCCTATAGACCCGTCCTAAAATTCGTAGTTAATAATTAATGGACGTTAAAATTTAATAATAATTATTGCATAAGACTCCTTGTTTTATTATTTCCCAGGAATTGAATCAGTTTTTAGCGCGGTTCCTCTCTCCCCCATAGGGAGGAACCCCGCTTATAGGGTTGATACAATGAAACAATCCGGAAGTGCCGACTAGAAAATTTCGCGTTTCAGAACCCCTAGAGACCGAAAATAACGGTGGTTCAAATTTGTATATATATATATATATATGTATATATTTATATATATATATATATATATATATATATATATATATATATATATATATATATATTGTCTGTTCGCTCTCTAGATAGAAGACGAATGGTCCGCTTTTGATGAAATTTGGTACAAAAATCCTTCGTCCAATTTGAAAGGTCAAGTTCGTTAACCAGCAAAATCCGCCTACTGGAAAATGGCGTTTGGGGCGAAATTCGCGCAAAAAAAATCGTAACGCTTACGTTTTTGAGTTCATAAGCTTCTAAGTACTCGTTTTATATGATTCCTGGGCTAGGAAAACGAATGAAACCATTTTCAAGGCGATAGCTTTAACCGTTTTTGAGAAAATTGGAAAAATATTTTTTGAATACCGTTTTTGGTTTGGGTACTTAGAATCATGGGATTCAGTTGAAACATTTTCTGCATGTTCCACTTTCATCAAAACTAATATGTTGAAATTTTGGTTACGTTTGGAGTTAAGGAAGGGTTAGAATAAAATATTTTATTAACAGACATAAAAAGTTTTAGTAACTTTGTTTACTTTCCTTAATATCTCGAAAAAGGTTGAGAATCTTGGTAAACGGAAGAATACCATTAGTAAGCTTATTAAATGCTCTAAAAAAAGATTCTAATGAAAGTTTTGATTAGGCGATGTCAATCGGAGAAATAAGAGCTTAAAACTTTAAAGTAATTGATTTCGCTTATTCGAACTGTTCTTTTTGTCTGTTTTTTATTCCTTGTTATTTTTTAATTGCTTATTGTTGGACAATGTATTTGAAAATAAAACAGGTTAAGAAAAATAAGAAAAGCAATTTAATGTTAGAGATATGGATTTCCAAGATATATAGCTTTTCAACTGCCTAGCGTCCTTCCTAGGGAGGGTTCTTTGTCTTTGATTTTGGTACTTAGAATTATGGGATACAGTTGAAACATTTT
Source organism: Gonocerus acuteangulatus (assembly GCA_946811695.1). Classification (NCBI taxonomy): domain Eukaryota; kingdom Metazoa; phylum Arthropoda; class Insecta; order Hemiptera; family Coreidae; genus Gonocerus; species Gonocerus acuteangulatus. The sequence goes on along the minus strand of OX328123.1, from coordinate 126,611,125 downwards.
CTGCATGTTGGAGTTTCATCAACACTAATATGTTGAAATTTTTGTTACGTTTAGAGTAAAGGAAGGGTTAGAATAAAATATTTTACTAACAGACAAAAAAAGTTTTGGTAACTTTGTATAATTTCGTTAGTATCTCGAAAACCGTTGACAATCTTGTGAAGCAGATGATTACCATTCGGAAGCTTACTAAATGCTCTACAAAAAAGGTTCTGAAGAAAGTTTTAATTAGGCGATGTCAATCGGAGAAAAAAGTGCTTAAACTTTAAATTAATTGATTTCGTTTATTCCAATGGTTCTTTTTGTCTGTTTTATTTCTTGTTATTTTTTAATTGCTTATAGTTGGATAATGTATTTGACAATAAAACTGGTTAAGTAAAATAACAAAAACAATTTATTGTTAGAAATATAGATTTCCAAGATTCCAAGACCTTGTCACTAGCGGGTCTGTTTCTAGTGTAGCGGACCCTTCCAGGTAAGATTGTAAATCATGACCTTTCAAGACTTTACTACTCACAGGAATGGCGTTAGTGACCTTTAGGGTTGTCACGCCATTATAATAATTAATTTTTAAAAAAAGACTGGTGGAACCAAAATAATAACTGCTTCTATTTTAATCTTTCCAAATTAGACTAGGGATATCAACGGAACCGCGCTAAGATGATGCAGTCCTGCGAGACGGACTTTTTTAATAGGAAACACCGACAACCTAAGATTGTCAAAACATTTATAGTTCAAAAGTTTTTTTAGAAGCACCTTCTCACAGCGAACCTAAGGCATAATTTGATTGATCATGTAGATTTCAAAGAAAACACTTCATTATTTTTGCAACAATTAATTGTCAAGAATCGTTATTTATATGAATTAACCCCATAGGGGATGCCCAAGAGGGGGGGGGGCACTTGAAGCATCTCATGTTCTAGTTTCATTCATATTTTTTTTTCCGTTAAATTATTTCAAAGTTTGCTCAAATATAAATTCACTGATATGGCCATAAACGTATTTTGCTGGTTTCTTGTTTCCCTGCAAAAATAAATTTATTTCTAGACCTCTTTGGAAAGGGCTGAATACCTGGGATTAAACATCTGAATACCTTGTGCGCCAGAGCGGTAAAACTACATTGAATCTTCTCATGCTTCTGAAGAGTTTTCTCTCTCTTTCGTAAAATCATTAGACATATCTCTATCCTCTCGGCATATCATTCTTTACCGGAAAAAGACTTACACGTTTTAATATTTAACCTTTAAAATATCCGACTAGTTTTCTTAAAGTAATAAAAAAGTCACTACTTTTAAAGAGTGACAGAGTTAAACTACTGGACCAATATCTCTGTAAAAGAAATTCTATTTCTTCCTGCCATTGTTAGAAAGGAGATGAATTCTTCTAAGAAGATGCTTGGAGGATTCCTTAAAAGCTATCCACATCTTGTTGGAGATGGCTACTGCAAAAAGGCTGCGTGGTTGCTTTGAGACCATATTCAATTCTTTCTTCCACAAAGCCACAATATGTCTCCCTCTCTGATATTTTGAATTGGTTTCATTCATCATCTTCCCGTTTCCTCCTCTTCCATTATTCGTCTCCTTTAGTGAATATTTACGCTCATCCACTCAGTCCTCTCGCCCTTTGTATTCGGAATAGTCCAGTATATTTTATTTCTTGTGTGGATTATTCCCTTTTGAAGTTTTCTTATAAATATCCTTTCAGGATATCATTTCTAGAGCATAAATTATTCTTCGGGGAATACGAGGCCCAGAAGAGAGGCAGGAATATGTGGTTTGCTATGTTCGCAATATATTTATGTTATAACTATGTGATTATATACATGGGATAACAATCTACTCAGATAATGTAAGATTTTTTCATTATTTTCAATGCAATTCACACTGAGCACATAGGAAGAGGTTCCATATGTAATAATGTCCAACTCGCAGGACCTGCGTCATCTTAGCGCGGTTCCGTTCATATCCCTAGTGCAATTTTAAAGACAGAAAAAAAACAGTTATTACTTTGTTTAGATCAATCGTGAAACATCTATTCCAATGAAATCTCAAATAAAAACAAGATTGTCTGCAAAACACAGGAAACAGTATCCTAAGCGGAAATTATTCCTTCCACCGCCTTAACAACGTTCTCTCATGGAAGACACTATTACAAATATTTTTCTAATTTACTCAATTTTCTTGACTAAAATATTCATTTTAGTATTAAATGCAATTTAAAATTCTCATATTACTGTAGGAATATTACTGTAGCAATTTAAAATACGAAGATCCCAAAGCGTTTCAAGTCTTAATAACATTTTTTTTTATTTCAAATACTTCCTTAACTCCAAATGTATTCAAAATCGTAAACACATGGGGCCTCGGTAAAATAGCTGTCAGCTCTCCTGATTTATGGAGTGCAATGAACCCTACTAGCCTCAGACAGGTAAAGATCTGGGCCTCCCTTGTCCATCCAGCAAGGGAATAAGTCAATTCAAAATACTAACATTCTTCTCATGTTTTAAGTTAAAAAGTCCGACTCGCAGAAACATTTGGAAAGCTTAAAATAGAAATGAACAGCTTTTTTTTTTTTTTTTTTTTTTTTTTTTAGCATTTCGTAAGAAATGTCAACAACATCTCGAAGAAATGGGATAGATTACGCATCACAAAGCGCAGAGAGAGAGAGAGAGAGAGAGAGAGAGAGAGAGAGAGAGAGAGAGAGAGAGAGATGCATTTTATCGGGAATCATTTTAGGTATGTGTAAGATTGATAAAGATTTGAAGAAAAAATTCAAAATTTCTTTCATGAGTGCAACTTAAATTGCTACTTTCCTTCGAAAAGTTCTAAAAATAACTGATATAATAAATAATGAGCACTCGCTCTAAAGTAATTTATATGGAAAAATGATTGTTAATACTTCCTAACATTTTTATTATATATTTTTTTCCTGTTTAGATTTTCATCAATGTATTCCCATTATGATTGTTTTGTCACTAAGTTAGTTTTGATTCATTCACTCAAGCATTTGTGATTAACTAATGACTTATTGGAAATAGGATACTTAAAATAAACTACGACCTGAGCTAAATTTACCATTTACTAAAACTTTGACCTCTGGCCTGGGGCACAGTGCAGTATTGAACGCTCACATGAACTAATGACCTCTGGCCCCACGGGGAAAGAACTGTGTAATTTTAATATGAACTCTCGGATTCAAATTAGAGAACATTTCTCAAAATCGAAGAGTTAATAAGGATAGGATATCTCCTGAATTCACCAGTTGTGTCAAATCTCGAATATTCGCCATTATTATCAAAACGATCGCTGAGTCTGAATCAAAGTAAACGATTAAAGGTCTTCTCGAAAACGGGTAATGATTGAACAATGACTTTAAGAAGAATTGAGAATTTTATATGTATGCGGAATAATAGTCCGTTAAACAGGGTAACAACGCGTTTCCGTTCTTACCTCATTTCGAAAATCTGAAATAAATATAGTTAATATTTTGTTAGTCAGGTCAATCATTACTACAGACTATCAATGCTTGACGACTAATGGATATATTTATGGTTACTTTCACAGGAATGATCTAAGACTAATGATTAACTTGAGTTGTGACTAATGAGGAATGCTTTATCATGACGAATCCTCATAAATTTTATTGCATGATTGATTAATCATAAGTCAAATTTAATCTATTCTTCAATCATTTAGTTGAATGTGCCCTACTCTGTGCCAGAAATCCCTTTGAAGTATGGTCTAATACATTTTGAAGTAATATTCTCGCTGCTGAACGGTCCTGCGGTGTAGAGATATTATTTCCTTCTTCAAAGTTGATAACTCCGAAGTATTACTCAGGTACTGGAGTCAGAGATGGGCATAATTTTATTTATAAATAAAAATACGAATTTATTAGTACTTCATATATTTGTGAATACGAATATAAATAAATTCGTACTTCATATATTAGTAAATACGAATATAAATAAATTCGTATCCATAAGTCTGAATACGAATTTATTTTTATTCACGTATATTAAATATAAAAATACAAATAAAAATTTTATTCGTAAATTCACCTGCGGATACAAATAAATTCACAGAAAAAAATTATAAATAATCACAAAAAATTTGAATATTCACAAATAATCAAGTGATTACAAATTTATTCACATTAAAATATATTCGGCGCTAATAGCCATGATTTGTTGATGCGCCGTAAAAAAAAAAAAAAAAAAAAAATTAAAATATATGAATACATATTTATTCACATTATAATTTGTGAATACAAATTTATTCACAAAAAAATCGAAAATAAATTATGAATTTATTCGAATTAACGATACGACGATATTACTATTATATATATATATATATATATATATATATATATATATATATATATATTTAAGGCGCTTAACGTCTAGGTTATCAGCGCCTATATACCCAACCAGCCACGCTGCAGAGACAGTTTGCCGTCTGTGCCTCTGGCGGTCCATAAAAAAAAAAATAACCAAGACGTTAAGCGCCTTATAAAAATAAATCGCCTTCATTAACTTTCGTAATATCATCTTATCCTTAATACGAATAAATTCATAATTTATTTGCGAATTTTATTGTGAATAAATTTGTATTCACAATTTCTAATGTGAATAAATTTGTAATCACTTGATTATTTGTGAATATTCACACTTTTTGAGATTATTTACAATTTTTTCTGTGAATTTATTTGTATTCGCAGAAACATTTGCGAATGAAATTTTATTTGTATTTTTATATTAAATATACGTGAATACAAATAAATTCGTATTCACACTTATGAATATTATTTTTATTTATATTCGTATTTATAATTGTATGAAGTACGAATAAAGTCGTATTTTTATTTATAAATAAAATTATGCCCAACTCTGACTGGAGTGATGACTCTGTTGGTCCCTTCGGGTCGCAAGGATACGTGTTAATAACATACACGTACATACATGCTTACATGTTTTAGGCAACCTCATAACCTTATCGAAGATGAGGAGCGCAAAGCGTCAGATAACTTTTACAAAATTACTCCGAGTTTTTTTGTCATTCGTATTTTTAATTAGTGCTTATACTGATAAGATAATAAATTTCCTATCTGCTAATAAATCGCTGATTCCAGAGAATTATCTGGGTGAATGGACACAATATCTCACACTAAGCAAATATCTGACTTACCCTTGAAATGTAAAATTCATTTAAGTGACTCATGAAGTTCAGTTCTATTGGCAACTTTTTGTCATTTTTTTTTTATATAAATAAATACTACTTTTCAATAATTTGAGTTTTATACAATCACATATGAACTGCCTAACAAAGCACTTTCTTCAGTGAGGAGGCTTGTCATGCCATACCACCTAGGTGTTAGGACTGTCATAAAACAAATCGATAAATAAACTCTTTAGTTGTTTTATATCGCTCTTAACCCTTAGGACCCCCCCCCCCTTAGGATACAGCAACCGGCACCACCTTAGATGCCAGTGGAGCGGAGCCCCTTTCACTCCCTTTCCTCCATAGAACGGCACCCTAATACGTTTTAGCGCCTTTCATTGAAACGATTTCCTTTCCATTCCCTTATTCTTTACATTGTACTAGTCGACGGCTAGCTTAATTTTTGTTTTTGTTTTTAAATTTTTTTTTTTTTTAAAGTTTTGAAATTCCCTTTTCTAAAAATAACATCAAGTCAAACATCTCAGTGTAGTTATAATAGCTACTGAAAATGATTTCTATGAACACATCAACTGGTAAAACTCCAATAAGATCCTTCAGATGGGCCCTAATTATACAAAGAGACCTGGTAGCAGAGGGAAATCCCCACAGAATAGGCTCAAACTCCATTTGTAATCAACTCTAGCGGGTACAACATTAACTACAGCTTACAAAACTTACCACTAAACATCCAACAGCGGTAGCTTTCAGTCCCAAAACGAAGAAATGGCCTTATCACTAAAGTGGCTATCAGTCCACGGGGCATACCAGCCCCATATCACGAAATTGGCTATCAAGCCACAGGGCATGCATGCCCGTTGTCATAAGCCACAGGGCATGCATGCCCGTTGTCATAAGCCACAGGGCATGCATGCCCGTTGTCATAAGTCACAGGGCATGCATGCCCGTTGTCATAAGCCACAGGGCATGCATGCCCGTTGTCATAAGCCACAGGGCATGCATGCCCGTTGTCATAAGTCACAGGGCATGCATGCCCGTTTTCATAAGTTACAGGGCATGCATGCCCGTTGTCATAAGTGGCTATTAGTCTCGAAAGGATTAACCAACTGAGATGTGTACGCAGAGATCAAACGAATCAACGTTATTTCAACTTGTTGCTTTATTATTTTGTACAAATTATATTCAGTTGATAATGACAATCTAATAGATCTAAGTGAATAATATTGTCTCTACAATAATATTAGATACATGATGATCATGTATCAGGGCGTCTAAAGAGCAAATCCTCTTGATCGATTTTCATGCTTTGCAACCTAAATAGGCAGATTAACGTGGGCTGCATTAACATGAAATCTATTGTATTACTATTACAATATCACTCCGATATGATTTTCTTGTAGATTTTCTCTTGGAAGCTCTTCAGAATTACGAGAGCATATGAGAATACTTTCAGATCCGGAAAATTCAGTAGAAGTCATTTTATAATTTCCGCAGTAACACAACATCTTTAAATACTTTATTATTATTATTATTTATTTAAAAGTGATTCGCATCTACTGCGATTTCCCTCCTTAAAGGTAGTACCTGTATGGTCTAATCAACCAGCATTAAGATGGATATTTAATTCATAAATTTTTTTAAATTGAGTTTTGTAAATGCCTGTTATATGCCTCTGGTTATTCAGCAGATGTCTTCAAATGTGAGTGTATAGTTTAGAGTCCTGCAAGTAAGAAAGTTTTGTGTTTATGTACTGGCTGCTGTCCCTCAATAATTCGTAAATGTCCTGTGGGATATTTAGATTTTGTCGTCTTCTGCACTCCGTAAGTAGGTGTTTTACCGTGGTCTGTATTGCATATATCACAAATTGGTTTGTCAAGTCTTGTCATGAGGTATTCGTATGTTAGTCTTGTGTGGCCAATTCGAAGTCGAGCAAGTACAACTTCTTCTCGTCTGTTGTCACGGTAGCTGGATGTCCACTCCTGAGTAGTAGTTTTGATTGTACGTAATTTATTGTCGGTTAGTCGAGTCCAGCTGCCTTGCCAATAATTTAAAATATTTTGTTTGATTGTATTGGTCAAGTCCTCGTGTGTGACTGATGATAGGTCTAGCTCAGGTATTGTTGTGGCAAGTTTTGCATGTGATTCTGCTAGGGAGCTTTTTCCTAAACCTTCATGCCCTGGCAGCCAGTACATTGTGATGCGTTTGTTATGTGAGTGGCTCCCACACCATTATCTGATTTGGACCCATCAGTGAAGATAAAGTGTTTATCGGAGTTACGTTGGTGGAATTCATTAAAATATTTTACATAGATTAGTTTTGAAGTAGCATTATTTTTATGAAATTTTGACAATGGTATATTTGTATCGAAATTGTTCAATGTCCACGGAGGAAAGGGAATTAAGCCTTGGGACAGTATTTCGGCATCAGGAGTTTTTAAAATATGTTGGATCTCTTTGTATCTAACACTGAAGGGTCTCTGGCCCTGAGGTTTGTTTCTGTACTCGTCTATGTATGGGTTATTGGTGTTGATTTGAAGACACGGAGTCATACATACATACATATATATATATATATATATATATATATATATATATATATATAAATTTGAACCACCGTTATTTTCGGTCTCTAGGGATTCTGAAACGCAAAATTTTCTAGTCGGCACTTCCGGATTGTTTCTTGGGAGGAACCGCGCTAAAACACCCAAAGTCTATTGAAAGACGCCTTAAGAATGGCCGCCAAATGAAGCCCAGAAGAGTTCGGTGTACATCTTGTCAAATTATATTTTTTAAAGTATAGCAATTGACTTCACTGATTAGAATACAGACATCATTGTCAGTTAGGAGAAAAAAAGTTCAATAATAGTTGCAGCGAATAGAGGAAGGCTATATTTGGGTTTAATGGGAAAGCGGGTATTGATGATAGCCAACTATTGTTTGTAGATGATAACGACGAGTAAACAGTTACAGGGAGATAAGATTGTAATGATTCGTACTCTCAGTATCTATCTCAATTAAGAAATGACAAATTTAAGAATTTACATTGACAAAGGGCGTTTTAAGCTCTAAAAGTCAAATACAAAACTCCTACTGAAACATTGAAATGGTCACCATTGAAAACAGAATGAAATGCGTGTGTGTGTGACAAGGGTATTGCTGAATGCATGAGATATCGTTATGTTATCTTCTATTTTTATGTAAAATTATGGATTCTTTCTTAACTTTTATGGAATATAGAAAGAAAAATATATAGAGAAATCGATTCAAAGGAAGGAAGCTAAGACATTCGACACTTCAGATAAACTGTTTATCTGACTAAGATTGTCCTATGAAATGTTGGACCACTGTTCTATTAGCGAGCTATGGGTACGTCAGCACTTACGGTTAACCTCATAAGCGAGTTTCTTCCCTATGGAGGGTGGGAACCGCGCTTGAATATTAGGAAGGACTTATTCTTCCTTGAGCCATCATATTGCAAAGGAAAAATATCACCTAAATAAGGGTAGCGCTGCAAAATGAAAAAAAAAAAGCAGCAATGAGCCCGTCACGCAAGAGCTTCATTACTAAGAGCTGCTAAGCTCATTTCCGAATAATTTGCATAAAATAACCTATATAAATTCAAAACGAACATGATTAGTTATAGGTAGTATTTTGTATTTGAAACTAGCAACGGCCTCATTTATTTATTTTTTTTTTTATGGCGCTTCGAGAATCCTGGGCCATTAGCGCCGAAATCCAGGGTACAGCGAGGAATTTTCCCAACGAGCCGTGGGATGAGAAAATTCCTGCCGCCGCGGCGCGCCGGTGGGGATCGAAGACACCATCTCCCGCAGACCCTGGCCTCATTTATTAATTTTTATTTAATTTATTTTCGGCGTAAACCCTACCTTTTAATGGGCCGACTTTGATTATTTTTACAATACACGTTCCACATTGATGGGGCATCTTGTTTACCGAGTTTTGTTGCAAGGAAGTACTTATAACGACCGGTACGGCAACATTAATATTTTGGTTCTGGAATAAACCCCCCTTCTAGTAGACTGATTTAGTATATTTTTACAACAAATCATTATTTTTAGATACTAATGACGTATACCTAGTTTTTTTGCAATATAATTTAGGCTGGTATGATCGAATTAGTAATTTGGGTCCCGTTTACAACATTAACCAAGAAAATAATCAAAACAGTAAACAATACAATACAATTATTAACAAAAAAACATTTTTTAGCAAAGAAACAGTAGTTTCATACAGAGCTTAGGTAAGGTAAAAAAAATCGTCCAAGGAACCTAGTAAATTATATTAAAAATATTTGCAGCACAACTTACTCCACCGTCGGCATAGGCCGTCCCTTGATGGGGCAAACCTTTGAAGGGAAAGAGTCGAAGCTGAAAAATCGGCTCTTTTCTTATTTTATTTTCTCAGCCAGAAAAATGTAAGTTCACGACGCTTCACATTGTTTCTCTGGTTTGCTTTTAGTTCACCCACAGTTTCAATTTCAAGGGAATATCATCTGAACATCATCATCTATGAAACATTCAATGTCCGATTTCCAGGGCGAATCCCGGGACTGAAACTCCCCTCCTAGTATTTTGTTACCCATAAATCACTTGTAATAGTTATAATTAAAACATTGAATTTCAATTGCATAATTTTTCAATCAGGTTTATAATTCAGCATCCCATAGAGTAAACATTGGCCTTTGCTATCCTGAAGCACTTTCAGAACTCTAAAATTTACTAAAGGAAAAATTTTTTTTTTTTTTTTACATAAAGGCTGTTCACTTTTTCGAACTTTGATCAGCTCTATCGCAGTATCTTCTAAATTCCTTCCAACAGATATTAAATGATATGGTAGCCTTCAACGCCACATAAGATTATAGTAGCAGTAATACAAAATAGTCTGACATATGCAAGGAAGCAACTAATGATTATAATACAAAAACTGTTCACAGGTGCTGGTGGAAAGAAATGCAGGAAGAAGATTACTGTACAAACTGCACAGCTCCGGACATAATAGAGACGGAAGCAGTCCAAGCTGTTTTCTGCCTTCTCTACACCACCATATTCGTCCTGGGTCTGTTCGGCAATGTGCTCGTCTGCTTCGTGGTGGTCAGGAATAAAGCGATGCACACTGTCACTAACTGGTTCATCATGAATCTCGCACTCTCCGACATATTGCTCTGCACACTGGCAGTACCTTTCACACCGCTATACTCATTTCTAGGTAACCAATAGTAACCGACATTAGTAATAGACCTCCATATAAATTTGATACGCTATTTATAGTTGTTTAAAGTTAAATTCCTGAGATTTTAGCCTTTTTGATATATATATATATATATATATATATATATATATATATATATATATACCTACATATATGTATATCGACTTTATTCGTTAGCACAGGTCGTAAAAAAAGTACCTCAAAATCGCCCAGTGAAAAGGCAGTGTTTTGCTGCCTACCTGCAATCATTTCAGGGCCTACAAAAACAGTAACATACTAATATAGTTATTTATATAATATATTCAGACATAGCATATTATTCAAAAGAGTAATTTAAATCATAAGGATAAATCACCTTCAAGCCTTTCGGACTTATGATAAGCCATCTTATCATCAAAGACCGCACCGCTGGACAGTACGCCGTTTCGCGGATCTAGGTGGACAAGCTATGTATATGTATATATATATATATATATATATATATATATATATATATATATATGTATATATATATGTATATATATATATGTATATATATATGTAAGGCCCCGTTTTCCCTTTGGCCTTGTTAAGTGAATAAGGATGAGAGAAAAGGTTGGCTGTCCATCTCTAGAGATGTGAGAACCACGAATCCGCAAACGTTGCGTCTGGGATGTTGGCACTGCACGTGGCTGATTCGTAAGATTCCTGGAAGATCTAAGACCTGACAAGAGTTTCTAGTTCAATCACCTGCGAAAGCAGGAGTGGGGTACAAAGGGTTTAAAAAGAGCTGGCTTACCTCCGACCGGGGAGAGTTTGCATCCGTTCCTGAGACTTCGGCCCAGATGCTGTTCAGAGGTAGGCCAGTTCCAAATTCTCTATAATCTCCCCAAATGATCATATTTGATAACTCTACCTATCCGTCTCTCTCACTCAACCTTTTCTCTCATCGTAGCAATGGTTTATGATATTTATGTTTTGTATCCTCTGTGTAAATTATAGTTTTAAAAAGGAATTTCCGCTTCTCTAAAATATTTCCCCATTGTCTATATCTCTAAATCCCGTCCTTGCTAATCAGTCCCTTACAAATGGTGTCAGGTTTCCGGGTATTATTTAAATGTCCAGCTGCAAGCCGGCATTAGATAAGAACCCTGCTCTCGAGATAGGCCGGCGGCTGTACTGCTGACGCTGATAGGACAATTCCTCGAACTGATATCTCGGCGCTGGGTAGTTGTTCATTCAATGTCCTCACGTTTCCTGGTTTAAGGACCGCCAAATACGGATATTTGGTGGTTAGCCCTGTTAGAGAGTAAAGCAATCCCTATTCGTAAGCATAACGTGTTGGGGTTCATTGGAAACGTTGAAAATAGAGCTATACGATGGTGGTAACGGAACAGCAGTTTGCCGATCTGAAAACGGCATTGGATCAGGCGTTGGCTGCAAATGAGCAATTCAGGGAAGAATTCGAGAGGACAAGGCATGAGGGTAAGCAAGGAAAGAGGGATCTTTCTCTTCAGGGAATGGTCGGTCCATGGTCCGGTGACGATTCTGGGGTTCCAATCCAAGACTATCTCAATGGTTTGGAATTAGTGGCAACTAGCGGAAACTGGGAAGATCGTGATAAATCCCTTGTGTTAAGGATGAGACTGAAAAGGATGGCTGCGAAATTTTTGGCCAGCAGATCGGATCTCAAGGGGCCAAATGTAAAATATTCCACGATTCGAGATGCTCTTTTAGACCGCTTTAAGGCGAATATGCAACCTGAGCAGTTTCTCCTTCAGCTTAGTTCAATGAAACAAGAGCGTGGGGAGGATGTCAGAACTTTCGGAGATCGTTGTCGGGAGATGGGTGAACGATCACTCTCAGGTGAGGGATCGGAGGAAGAAGTTATAGGGGCTCGCAAACAACTGGATAAAGTCGTCCTTACATCATATTTAAATGGGCTCGGAGGATAGATTGGGAGGCTGACGAGACTCGCGTTCCCAAAGGAATTACAAACCGCGATTGAGAAGGCTAGAGCCATTGAAACGGAGTTAGGGCGACACGAAAAGGGAATATTTACTGTAGAGAAGAATCCCCAGGATAACGAAATTCCCAGTCCCGAGGAAGTTGGACAAAGCGAAGTAAGGGTCATTGAGAGGGGTAATCCAAGTGGCTGTTATCGCTGCGGGGATACGAATCATTGGGCCAGGGGATGTCGACAAACAGAGAGGGTTAGTGATATTTCTCCCAAAAATAGTACGAATTGTTATAGGTGTGGTCGTCGTGGGCATATCGCTCGCCAATGTCGTTCCAAACCCCTCGTGAAAGGAACTTTGCCAAAGAAGGCCCCAAACGCGAACGACTTGGGGAGGGCCCCGGCCCTAAGTCGGCGACAAGGGGATCGCGCTACGAATTACTAGGCATAGGTGGGGGAGGTGAGAAGGGGTTAAAGGTGAGCACCTGGATAAATGGGCGGATCCATAGGATGATAGTAGACACTGGTGCTGAAGTTACTCTAATCAGGTCTCCTGCCTCAGGATCCAAATTAAGACCCGCGACTAGTAAGATTAGGGGGGTAACTGGTGTGGTAATCCCGGTACGCGGTATTCAAACGGTGAATATCGAAGTTAAGGGCCATCGACTGTCCCACGACGTCATAGTGGCTGACGTCTGCTTAGAAGGAGATGGACTATTAGGCTTAGACTTACTAGGGAAATTAGACGCCCATATAGACCTACGTTCGGGATTGTTAGTCACGGGAGCATCGCCTAAAATTGAATCCCTACCTTCCGTTGGTTCGATAACAAAGAGGGATGAGTTAAAAATGTCTGCGAACCGAGAGTGGGTACGTTTCATGAGTAGGACGGCGAGAGAACTAGAAGCCAAGTTTTCAGGTCATATTTTATCCCTTGCAACTAGCGTGAATATAGGAGCTAAGCCGATAGTCAAGGAGGAATCAAGACCCACGGGGAAGAAGGATAACAAAACCAGCTCAGCGCGTCTTTCGCGAGAGGAAACGCTTCCGGCCTTCAGTGAATCTCTATTAGAGATTTCCGTACCAGGGAAACTAGACCAGAAAGCTGTCATAATTGAGCCGTCAAGAGCACTTCCCAATGGGGTTGTAGGAGGGAGATGCATTAACACTCCTCGGGACGGCCGTTCGTGGATGCAGTTCGTCAATTTGACCGCTTCGGCTGTGACATTGCCACGGCTTCTAGTGGTAGGTCTGGTAGAGAGAGATTGGGCGGAAGACGGTGGATCTTGTTCGGAGAGGGAACGCGAGGATGGCTCTAAAACTCCTGTTGGTTTCGCCTCGATCGTTGGCGAGAAATTGGGCCATTTAAGTGGTGGGGAAAGGAGGGATATGGAGTCCTTGTTGTCCAGATATTCAGACATTTTTTGTGAACCGGGTCCCGAAGGTTGCTCCCTGCCTGTTCAGCACCATATTGAAACTGGAGATGCCAGACCTGTGGTGAAACGCCCGTATCGTGTGCCTTTCAGTGAACGGGAGGAAATGGAACGGCAGGTTCAGACGTTGCTTGAACGAGGCGTCATTACGCCGTCTAAAAGTCCTTGGCAAGCACCTGTAATTCTAGTCAAGAAAACATCCCCAACAGGTGACTTAAAGTATCGATTCTGCACAGATTTCCGTGGCCTCAATGCAGTTACTAAGGTCGATACTTACCCGCTTCCGTTGATACAGGAAACCTTAGAACAATTGGGGAGTAGCCAAATCTTTTCCACAATTGATCTTTCGAGTGGGTACCACCAAATACCGATAGCACCCCAGGATCAGGCAAAAACGGCCTTCACGACTGTAAACGGACACTATGAGTACAAAAAAATGGCTTTCGGCCTTGCGGGGGCACCTGCCACGTTCCAACGGGTCATGGACCAACTTCTTGGCCGACTGAAGGGCACCGGGTGTTTCGTTTACCTCGATGATGTGGTGGTTTATAGCTCATCACTGAGGGAACACATGCTCCGGTTAGAGGAGTTGTTCGACATATTCAGAGGCGCTAATCTAAAAGTGAACTTGAACAAGTGCGCTTTTGCGGCATCGGAAGTGACCTATCTGGGACACGTAGTTACAGCCGAGGGAGTGAAACCAGATCCTAGAAAATTAGAGGCGATCAAGTCTTTTCCAGCCCCCAGAAATGTGAAGGAGTTGCGAAGTTTTCTAGGGTTGGCAAGCTATTACCGTAAATTCATAAAAGGCTTTGCGGATCTTTCAAGACCGCTGACAGAATTAACTGGCTCACGAGTACGATTCCAGTGGGGCGACAAGCAACGGAAGGCTTTTGAATCGCTAAGAGAAATCCTAAGTTCGGACTCAGTCTTGTGCTATCCGAATTTCAGCGAGCCATTTATATTGTCCACCGACGCATCAGGAGTAGCTCTGGGTGCCATTCTGTCCCAGTACAGAGATGGCGGCGAGAGACCTGTTTGCTACGCTAGTAGGCAGTTGAAGGGTCCAGAACTCAACTACTCGGCAACAGAACGAGAACTGCTAGCGGTGGTTTGGGCAACAAAGCTGTTCCGTTGTTATTTACTAGGGCGAAGGTTTAAGCTTGTCACTGACCACTCTGCCTTGAGGTGGATGCTAAGCCTTCGAGACCCGTCTTCACGGCTGACCAGGTGGGCCCTTCGGTTAGAGGAGTTCGACTATGAAGTCGAACATCGCCCGGGGAAGAAACATTCTAACGCTGATGCTTTAAGCCGTACAATAGCTGTAGTCACGGGAAATAGGCAGAAAATAACCCGAGGTAAATTGAAGGATGCTCAAAAGGAGGATATGTGGTGTCAAAGAGCCATCAAGAGAGGCACAGTTCATGTACAAACAGATGCCGATGGCCTGCTATATTGGGCCGATGGGGCAACGGATGAGTCGGAATGGAGGCTTATGGTGCCTGAGGGTCTACGAAAAACAATCGTTGAAGAAAATCACTCGAAACCATGGGCTGGGCACCCAGGGGCTGATCGTACTCTCGCGGTAATCAAAAGCTCATATTATTGGCCGGGCATGGCGGCGGATGTTAAGTCCTTTGTGGAACGGTGTCACGCGTGCGCTAGCAGAAAAAGTCCTGTATCTCAAAAGGTCCCCCTGGAAGCTCCCTATATGGCCACAGGGCCTTTCGAGCAGGTATCGCTAGACATATTTGGGCCTTTGCCGACTTCCAAAAGGGGCCATCGTTACCTTTTGACCGTAATTGACAATTTTACACGGTATGCGGAGGGAATACCACTGAAGGGGCAAACAGCTGAAGAAACGGCCGTAGCACTCGTCGAGAATATTATCACTCGACATGGGGTCCCTAGGAGGTTGTTAACAGACCAGGGAAGAAATTTCGTTTCTCGACTGTTTACTCAAGTTTGTAGAGCTCTGGGGATTAGGAAATTACAAACTACAGCCTACCATCCGGAATGTAACGGAATGGTAGAGAGGTTACATCGAACTCTTACCGATTCGATATCCCAATATGTGCGAAGAGACGGTCGTGACTGGGATAAGTGGGTCCCATATGCTCTCATGGCATATCGAGCAATACCTCATTCGTCGACAGGATACTCCCCAAACTACCTCATGCTTGGGCGAGAATTGGTAACTCCGTTTGATTGCTGGGTAGGTCCAACCAATGACGGATCGGAATCAGCGGACCATGTCGAAAAGTTAGGGCATCGGCTGAAAGAAGCCTATAAGGACGCTTTGAGTCGTGCCGAAAAGGCCTGGGCAATGAGGACCCATTATTGTAATGCCCGGCGTAAGGAGCGACGCCTAGAGGTGGGGGATTGGGTCTATCTCCATTGTCCAGCCGTAAAGCCTGGGAATTGTCCAAAATTCCACTGTCCCTGGACAGGCCCACACAAAGTAGAAAGGGTTCTTTCGCGAGTGAACTATGAGATCCGACTGGCCACTGGATCTCTGAATGTAGTTCATATAAATAGGCTAAAACGGGCCCCGGGGGGAGGAGGGGATTCGCACCCTAAGGTTATGACGAAGGCAGGTGGGGCAACCCGGGAAGTGGAAGGGTCGGAAGATGAGGTCATGGAGCCGGAATGGGAAATTAATCCAGGGTGTTGTTATGGCTCAGAAGACGACTCTTGTGAGGACCAAGATGAAATTGAAACGCAGAGTGAGATTCACAGACACTGTCCGGTTGCTGCGGGAAGATCGCCAGAATGTAATGACCCTGCCTGCCCTCTGGGCGTTAGATCCTCTCCTGAGGAAGAAAACAGGGAAATAACCCAGGATAGTCAAGGGGAGGGAAACGAAGGACGGATTGAGACAGGTGGGACTTCCGGGGAAAGTTCCAGTGGTTCAGATAGCGAGAGCCAAGCTCAGCCAAAGGGGAAACCTGATGCTACTTGGACACCAAAGGGGAAAACTTTAACTTTTTCTCGTAGGTCCCCATACCCGCTTAGGAGGAGAGCTAAGTTGCCTGAAAATGATTCCTGAATATCTTATTTCAGGGTTGTCGCTGTGGGTGGTCCTAGGAGTATGGCCCTTGGCGTGGGCAAGTCTGGTTTTTCTAAGACGAGGTGACGTAGTTGTGACGGGAGACAAATGGCGTCTACTGGTTCACTTGAATGTATCACACCTAGAAGGTATAATGGAAACTCTGCGAGGGGAGATTTGGAAGGTCCAATTAGACCTATCTCATGCCTCGGTTAAATATCCAGAGCTTGATGGACTTCAGCCTGTTGTCGAGGGCATACTTAGTCTATTCAGGGAGGCAGAAGAGGAACTTGATATGCTCTGGTCCATGCTACCTAGTCCCCGAGAACGTCGAGGATTGGTCAATGCGGGGGGGATAGTATTAAAATACCTATTTGGGACCCCAGACGCGGACGATTTACAAGGCATTCAAGAAAATTTCGACAAACTAAGTAAGCAGTACGGAGACACCATACATGCGGTCTCTGAACAACTAACGCTCAGTCGCGAGTTTGCAAGGAAAGCCGAAGAGGACACAAAAAGGGTTACCCGCTTGTCTGGGGTGGTCCGTAGAATTTTGAAGGAAGGTTTTCAAAAAGAGGCGCAACTTCAAACGAACATATCGCGTGTTACTAACCTCATCCAAAGTTCCCTGCACCTTTCCTCGTCCCTCAGAAGCCTAGAAACTGGAGTAACGGAATTCCTATTTAGATTCCGCAGAGTTCTTAATGGAGTAGGTGCATCGATGAGTGGAAAGTTGAGTAGAGAGATGCTAGGTCCTAAAGAGTTAACTCTGATTTTGGGGAAGGTAAGAGAGGCTCTGCCAACTGGACTGACACTCCTCTCGGAGGGAAGCCGATATCATGACCAAATTTACTACCAAATTTCTGAAGTACATGCAATTGCAACCGATGATGGAGTAATAGCTGTAGTGGAATTGCCTTTAAAAACTCCGGATCAGGAGATGGTGCTTTATCAGGTTCTCTCCTTGCCTCTTAAGGAGAATAAAACAGGAAGAATGGTTGCAGCTCAGCCGGAGGGGGCGTTCTTCTTGGAGAGCCACAACGAGAAGGCCTACTCAATTCTTCAGGAGCAGGATATAGCCAGATGTCGTCCCGGGATACCATGGATCTGTCCTGCCGAGTTCAAATTCTTTCACGGACAAACACCATCTTGTATTGTCTCATCGTTTCGCCAGGAGAATACGTCGAAGGAATGGTGCCCGTGGACTTTGGTGAATCCTAGATCTTCACCCACATGGATTTGGGACGAGCACAAGGAGCTATGGTGGTATAGCATGTCTAAGCCCACTCGCCTCCATCTTCAATGCAGAGGGAGTGCTGGAGTAGAATCGCTAGAGCGGGTTCTAGATGGAAGTGGGCAGCTTACCATAGCACCTGGTTGCACAGCTTGGACACCTGATTATCGCCTTTTGCCGATAGCCGACGTTGGGGAATCCTCTCAGGTGGTGCAGTTGCAATGGGTCAACGTTACGATCAAACCACCCTTGGACCTGCCAGTAAAAGAGGAATATGATCCCGCAGTATGGGAGGATACTTTGAAGGAGCTCAAGGAGCTCGAAGAAGCGTCCAATAACTCTTCGGCTGAATGGGGAACATGGAGCGATGTGGAACGGATCCTTGCGGCCCAAAAGAAGGGGAAGGAAGGGGAACTTCTATGGATAGCAGGCGGGTCGGTTGCTCTAATAGCACTTCTTGGGTTTACCACTAGCCTGCTAATTACAAAACTCAGATCCCGGTGTGGTGCGAATCAAAACTCGCAGCCAACGGAAGGAAGTGGGGCAGCAGGATTCGTAATACATCGACCGGCAGCTGAAAGTGTCGTATCTGTAATAACGGAGCGGATATAGACCGCTCGAAAGTGTAGTAGCCGTTCAGTGATTGTGACGACAGTGTTCGGTATAGTTATAAAATAATGGTAACATAAGGATTTTTACCTCCTAAGGGAGAGGTTTTGTCTTGTAAAGATGCCAATAATGTTTATTTTATTTTAATTTTTACAGCGCATCACCTGTATTGTTATTAGCACTAATATTGTTTATTATTATTATTATTAGTAACATAAGGATGGGTAGTGTTAAAGGTAAAGTAATGTTCCAAGGGAAACATGACTTTGAAAAATCGGGGGGTGATGTAAGGCCCCGTTTTCCCTTTGGCCTTGTTAAGTGAATAAGGATGAGAGAAAAGGTTGGCTGTCCATCTCTAGAGATGTGAGAACCACGAATCCGCAAACGTTGCGTCTGGGATGTTGGCACTGCACGTGGCTGATTCGTAAGATTCCTGGAAGATCTAAGACCTGACAAGAGTTTCTAGTTCAATCACCTGCAAAAGCAGGAGTGGGGTACAAAGGGTTTAAAAAGAGCTGGCTTACCTCCGACCGGGGAGAGTTTGCATCCGTTCCTGAGACTTCGGCCCAGATGCTGTTCAGAGGTAGGCCAGTTCCAAATTCTCTATAATCTCCCCAAATGATCATATTTGATAACTCTACCTATCCGTCTCTCTCACTCAACCTTTTCTCTCATCGTAGCAATGGTTTATGATATTTATGTTTTGTATCCTCTGTGTAAATTATAGTTTTAAAAAGGAATTTCCGCTTCTCTAAAATATTTCCCCATTGTCTATATCTCTAAATCCCGTCCTTGCTAATCAGTCCCTTACATATATATATATATATATATATATATATATATATATATATATATTTACAAACTAATTAAAATTTTAAAAAATTGAAAGCATTTTAAAATAAAACTTATCTTTATTTTTTTCATAAGTTACAAAAGATTTATATTTTGATATTTTATAACTAATACCTATCAAACTATTAACTTCTAAATTTATTAAAATCAACTATTACATTTTTCAATCACAAACTGAGACAGTAGGTTGGTACGGCTTCGTTTGCTGCAAACGTGCAATTTATAGAAGAATTATTTTCTTGACAAACTATATTCCGACACTGGAAAAACATTCATAAACGTCTTAGCACAAAAAATCGCAAAAATCGGTTGATGGTGATTGAAACTACACATTTTGAACTATCATATGGAAAAAAAAATAGTCTGGCCTTCTTTGGGTACCATAAAGTTTTTTTCCACAGAAAATAAACATTTTTTATTTATCTTTAAAAAAAAAAAACCTTTGTTTCAAAGACCATATTTGTTTGTATTTCGCTAATCTACATCAGATAAGTGCATAAATAGTATCTACAAACCCCGAATTGTTGTTTCCATACTATAAGAATCAACTAAATTAAAAACTAATTGATCGCACCGCACAAATACACTCGGTAACTATGTCGGAATTAGACTGAGCAATTTCTCGCATATTTTTCCCAACTTCATGGACCCCTAACTTTTCAGTAACCGAAGATAATTAGTCGACTTAGTTTTATGATCTGTTTACTTGAGTTTTGTCCATCTAGTTATGTGAATCGGCCCACTGTGCGCTGGCGATAAATGCCGGAACGTAGAAGGAGAGGAAGTCCTTCAGTGACGAAGGAGATGGATGGAAGAGAATATCCTAAAAATAATAAATCCATAAAGCTGGTCTAATATTTGTTATTAGCCAGTCGGGATTGTCTAATTCTTCAGATAAATGGGTTTAGTTTATTTTTAGAATATACTTTAATATTTATTACAGTTCAACACCAGCTTTTCATCAGAACAGAGTAAGGAATCTGGATTGTAGGCCTGTCCATCAGGACACTTGTACTTGTTCATTACTAGCTCGGAGTCCTTGTATTCACACTTGATGTAGAAATGGCAGTCGTCTGCGTCTGCAATCACTTCCTCTTCGACGCACTTAGGCTTGCAATCCTCATTATCCAATTGGTATCCTCGTGGACAAGCGGCCACCACCAGAGGTTCGTCGCCCCTGGGGCAGATCGTGAAGTACCTCGGGTACTCGCCGTGTGGTACTTTACTCTCTGATGTCTGGCTGCAGTCGAAGCTACTGCACACTGCATCGGGACTGCACTCCTGAGAGTTGCCGTCGAAGTGTTCTCCGGCCTTGCAGGTCATTAATGTCGCAGTCTTGTTCTGGCAGACGTGGTACCTGCAAAATAAGGGCCTTTTAGTAGATGGATTGTTAGAGACGAGGGTAAGGATTTTCTCACAAAGTGGAGAACTGCGAAGCGTGTTTATTCAGAGAAACAAGAAGCAATCTAATAACGCATTATGCCAGTGGGATTTGGAAAGCTTTGAATAAAACAGATGATTGGTCCCTTCAAAGGAACAAAACCAATAGTTTAACAAAACCTGCTGAAGTGTTCAACAATTACCTGGCGCTGATGATCCAAATAGACAATGTAGCAGATAAAAAAAAAATACTTCCTATATAGCATACATAATGTCAAACATTTAAAATAATACTTCGACTGAAGCCGTTGTCAAAGAATATCTAAAACCAACATTTTAGAAAAACGGCAACAAAATATCTTCTTTCATGCCTTAACACCTCTAAAAAGCGAACATGAATCATATATAACTATAAGCATCACAATTTGTTTGCGTAAAAAAAACTGTATTCTCCAGTCGATCCCCTGATTCTGCTGGATCACGAACTAGACCTTCATTTTCTTTTTTAAATGTATTTTTCTGAAATTTCATTCTAATGCCTTATAATAATAATAAAAAAATGAAGATATAGACAATTCTTACTTGTTACAGTCCATGTCGGGAAAGATTCCATCTCTGATGCATATAAAGTCATCAATGTCGACTGGTGTCGGTGTTGTTGGTTCAGCTGCAGGTGTGGAGTCAGCCCTGACACTTGCAGCCTGAAAATCAGACATCGGATCATGTACAAAATTTAAGGAGTTCGGTCTTTCAAAACTCCTTTATACAAAATGGAATAATTTTAAATAGTATATATTGTAGGTTCACGTCAGGCTATCCTCATTTCGCTCACAATCACAAAATGATATCTAAATACTTGCTTATCCCGCATATAGTGCCTCAAGTTCTCCATATAATCGTGTTTTGTCGTTGTAATTAATTTAATATTCAAGCGAAGTTTCTGTTCATTAGAAAAGATAAAACAAGACCTGAGATAAACATAATACTTACGAAAGAAAGATAAAAAAATAATAAAATGTAAATAACATAACATATTCTATTGTAATAGAAATGTTGTTTTCGGCTGTATCCTCCTGTTGTTATTACTTACGGATGTAAACCGGAAAAAAGGCAACTTGAAAGAATGGACATAGAAGAAGGCTGAATAACAAAAGGCAATGCTCCAAAATAAATAACTCTCAATGTAAACCAAGTTAAATGGGGGGAAAAAATCGTTCAGAGCTTTCTGCTCAAATTCAGGAACATAAACATGCTTTAGTTCCATCCGACAAACCTATGTAATATACTCTATAACATACAGTCTTCTTTTTCGTACATGGGCACTGCGCATGGCTCTGGCGTGCCAGAGCGAACGCCAGTGGACACTTTTTTCCAGTTTAGTCATCGCTAAAGCATTTCACCTGCTAAACAGTGTTCTGGCTCAGCATAAAAATTTTCAGAACACTTTATGGTTTGCTAATTTCGATTGACTAAAAATATAATTCAAGAATTTCTTATCTGAGCTTTTATATTCCTTCCATAATTAAGGGTGCTAAGGGAAAACCCGCGAAGAAGACTTATTTTCTGAGATTTGGACGTTTTTAAAAATAAACAATTCAGGCAGGTGTATGGAAAAATAAACTTACAATAAGAACAGTAAAAATGGCTGCGATAGATCTCTCCTTCATGTTCAAGTATTGCACTCTAAGGGGAACTAACTGAAGGCACTCTTAAAAGTTAATTGAAATCAATTATGAGGAAACAATGGGATAAATATATAGATAAGATAAGTGGCGTAAGTGATTGCTTGAGGATGTTTTGGTGGAAAACGGCAGAGTCATTCCAAACGTAGATTGGCGACTTGTCATAAAGCAATATTTTTCCAATGTAATTCGCCAAGGAGATTCCGTCCTAGTCCAAACGCAACTAATAACTTCACTCAATGCATTCCAACTGATATATGCGTTCCAATTCCTTGCCTAAAGTTGTGGGCTAAAAAAGGGTGGTTAGAAAATTTTGAAGCATGCAACTTGAAGCTAAGAGGCTTATTCTGCAAAAATGGCAAAAACTATATATTCAACTTGAAGTCAGGAGGTTCATTCTGCAAAAATGGCAATGTCAAGACATGCAACTTGAATCCAAGAGGCTTATTCTGCAAAAATGGCAATGGCAAGACATGCAACTTGAATCCAAGAGGCTTATTCTGCAAAAATGGCAATGTCAAGACATGCAACTTGAATCCAAGAGGCTTATTCTGCAAAAATGGCAATGGCAAGACATGCAACTTGAATCTAAGAGGTTTATTCTTCAAAAATGGCAATGTCAAAGTATAAAACTTGAAGCCAAGAGGTTTATTCTGTAAAAATGGCAACAACTATATACGCAACTCAAAGCTAGGAGGTTTATTCTTCAAAAATGGCAATGTTAAGACATGCAACTTGAATCCAAGAGGCTTATTCTGCAAAAATGGCAATGTTAAGACATGCAACTTGAATCCAAGAGGCTTATTCTGCAAAAATGGCAATGTCAAGACATGCATCTTCAAGCCAAGAGGTTTTATTCTGCAAAAATGGAAAGTCATGAAATGCATCTTGAAGCCAAGAGGTTTATTACCCAAAAATGGCAAAGTCAAGACATGCATCTTCAAGCCAAGAGGTTTTATTCTGCAAAAATGGAAAGTCATGACATGCATCTTGAAGCCAAGAGGTTTATTACCCTAAAATGGCAAAGTCAAGACATGCATCTTGAAGCCAAGAGGTTTCATTCTGCAAAAATTCCAATGTCAAGACATGCAAATTGTAGCCAAGAGGTTTATTCTGCATGTATAATATATGATTTATTTCGAGCATTCATTTAAAACTAAACTTAAGGCCACTTCCACTCAACCTACTCTGTATACTTAAGTAACTCGTTTTAATCTGTAAAAAAGAAAAATTATTAGCCACCTCTTAGATAAAATTACTATTTCAATTTCGTTTTTTTAATTCCTAGAAAATGACGAACTCTTCATGAATATTGGTGAGAAAGGAGGGAAATTGCTTTCTGTTTGAAAGGACAGACGGGTCTATTTCCTATATTCCCTCTTTTATGAAGTTCTTAATACTTTCTTGATAGATTCACGAATCCATTTATTTGGCGATTATTTAACAAAAAAATTCATATTCTTAGATTGATAGATTAGTATATAAACTACAATTTATCTAATTTTTCATTTTTAATATGGAAAATTAATTTTTTAAATCGGATGGAAAATTAACTCGGATTTGAGAATTGTGTTACGCGAATGAGAAAAGAATACACTTACATTCAACGATACTTCTAGTCGACACTTCGTCCATAGAGAAAACATTCTAAAACAAAAATAATAATAAAAAAACATTCATGGAACTTATTTCTAAGGAGTAGTCGAGTTTGTCGTCAATGTCGCGGAACTCAAGAATCAAATAAAATAAAATAAGGAGTAGTCACAGATTAGGATTAGATATTAACATTTTGTTTTGTGTTACATTGTTTAACTAAAATTTTATCCTTCTAAGCAGTTTATTTTGCAAAAAATGCTCATAAATTTCAGGCTTTAATTGTAGTTGGTGTAATATCCGATATTTCAAAACGAAAAAAAAAATACTCCGGTAAGAAGCCAAAAGAGCCGAGAGGGGCAGATGGCGTACAGGTATCTGATTCTTGAGCATACGGCACACTAGGGAGATAGTGTGGTCAATACTATGCTCTTGCCGCCTGAATTTTCCCTTTGCAGGTACCCAATAATTAATTAATTAAAGGCTGGGTGAGCCTAGGGACGATCTGGGACCCCAAATCCAAACCTCGAACGACAGTGCTCATTACAAATTTGTTTCAGGAACGATATGAGCAAGTTGATGCTATACCGCAGCCAGGTAAGAGCCCAGCTGAATAATGGCTGCATTGCTTAGGGTTCAGCATCCCCCACAACTCTTAAAATTCTTGATAGCATTCACTACACTTGCTTAAAACTAGCAATTCCATACAGGCCTGCACAAAGCCTATGCGTCTACGTTGGAGAACTGAACATATATCTTTGTAGAGAATTAATGACGCTAATATTTTATATTACAAAATTGCCCTCTTAACCAATAGATCCAGGACCCAGTAAACATCCCTATATTAGAACTATTATTTAAGTTCAACATTGCCCTACTGCCAATATTCATTATGTTCGAGAGAACCATGATGTCTACCCATTTCCAATATCAACTATGCATTAAATAAATTCATGAAAAAAGATACTAATCTGTATACATATAAACAGGAATTTCTTAAAATAATAAATGAAGTACCAGAAGCTAATCACTTTTGCCAGAAGCTAATCATTTTTTCGAAACGGAATAACTCAATTTCTTGGTCATTCAAGATATTTTTAACGAGAGCAATAAATAAATTAAGGTTTATATGACGTTATATATTGCGTAATAGTGCATGCTTACGACAAAACCTGAAGTGGGTTCATATCAAACATGAATAATCTCATCGAAAGTGTTTCATTTTAAGCAATTTAGTTTAAAAAGTCATATTTTACTCATTGATTTGAAAAATGTAGAATGCCAAATGAATTTATGCGTTATTGATTCGAATAAAGAAACAACCAATGTGATTCAGTTAACTGTCCTCAACGTATTTCTCTTTATTTTTAAAATTTGCACTTAAAACGAAGAAATATAGTAGATAGTAGGTGGATCTCATTGTAAAAGTTCAGTCACTCTCTAGATTAACAACTCTGTGAAGGAATTAATAATTGAAAAGTCGTTTTTCGTCAACAATTTACAAGAAGCACAACTCAACATTCGCAACGCAAATTGACGAATTTATTTTAGTCTGTTAACAAATACGGCTGAATACGGTGATGAAATTTATAGAATAGGCACTTCAATACATGCCCTTTTAGGTAAAACTGTGCGGAGATTGTGGCTCAGTACCGCTTTTTTTCTACTATAAAAAACGAAGGATAATTTAGTTCCATTATAAAACCCTTCAAAACCTAATTGCACTAAGTTCATGGTACATTTTAGCAACAACAAAAATTCGTTTTAATTTGTTTTTATTTGATTTTTAAAGGCAATTCAACCACGCGGCACATTGTTGCCTATTTAATTTTATTGGAATGTAATAATTACCCAAATGGAAATTCAAGGCAACAATCAGATAATGCAACAACAAATATTTATATACATAGACACTTACATACACACGCACGCACGCTCACGCACACACACACACACACACACTCAAGCATAGGTATATATAATTTAAACAGAAATATAATAACTGTATTTATAAAACCTACATATTTTCACACATGCACATACATTCACATATGCACATGCATGCACGCGAAAATACAAATATTCAAGTAGGTATAGAAAACCAGGGTTAAAAAAACATTTCATGCGTACAAATTACATTATATTTTTATCCTTAATTAAATTAATTATATTTTATAATAGAGATCCGTATCTCTCGAGAAGTTCAACGCTCGCTGGGTTAACTCATGGTGGTCTCCAAGTATATCACAGAGAGGACCATGAATCCCCATTTGATTTCGAGCGGCTTCGTAGGCTCTACATTCGGTGAATATATGTTTAATCGTTTAAATTGTGTATATGTGCGTGAAACGTCATTAGTCAAATTTTCAGCAATACAAATGCTATAAAATATGGTATTACTTTTCGCTAAAAACTGTGAAATATCTAAAACGGTCAACAACAAAGTAGTTTAGTATCAGAACTGGTAACAAAATGGAAAAGCAATATTAGAACAGTATTCTACAAGGAAAGAAGTAAAACGAAATGTTAATTTAAACGTGATTGGACACCTTCTGTTAGGGCTTTTATTTTCCTGTAACACTGTGCGTCCTGAGCACTTATTTTAGGCTTATAGTTAGCACTACTAAAATGTACGTGTATGGTTTCCACTATACATGCCATAGGGGAATAATGAAGAGACAGCTGACCAGCCCATTTCACGAGGCGACCACAGCTAAGTGGACCGCATCTATGTGGAACACACATGGAGCAGATTGTCAACAGTTATCAGCCCACATGTGCTTCTCAAGCCCAACATATTCACGCATAAATCATTTGGGATCGATAGAGCATATTCCACTAAGACATCTTATGACTAAACACAAATCATTGTTTGTGGTTATTATAATATTTTTATCAGTCACGTGTATTACTTTAGTAATCAATAAAAAATGCTGGAAAGTATATAACATGCATTGTACTACAAATAACTGATAAAGTATTTTATTTTTAATTCTTCTGAATATGACCCAATGTATATTTTTCACTTGCTCTTTTTTTCTTTTTTTTGGTAGAGGGTCGATTAAGCAGAACACCATTCGTTTTTGTTCAACTAATTTATTTTCTCTATTTTGCTAGACATGTTTAGTTCCTTTGTTCGCACCTCTTCAGGGGCCTTCCTTATCAGGAAGTCCATCCGTCATGTATACTGGCTTGAGTCAGGCGTAATATATTTTATTTTTATTTTATTAATAGTTTATCGCAACTGAGGCGATTAAACTGCGACAATATTAATATAGCATAGAAAAGTCAATGTAAATAGTCAGAAATAGTCAGTAAGTAAGTATGTAATGCGTGCAATGAAATCAAGTTTATTCTGTGTAGAGATTTTAGTGTCTTACTCAATAATATTTATTTCTATATGTACACTAGGTTTTTAGACTTTTTCAACATATTTTGCATTTTTAAAGAGTTTTCCATTCGTTGGAAAGTATTTCGTTCATGTTTTGTGTGATTATGCAGTCTGTGAGTAAGTGTTTAACAGTAAGTATTGCAGTACTGTCATAATGATCTGTCTTGCCCAGTCGTTAGGTATGAGTGAGTCAGTCGGGAATGGCAAATCCGGACGACTTCTCGTCTGTTAGACCTCCTGCTTGAAGGACATACTCCAATTGTATCCTTAATCTCCATGAATTTATTCTCTCTTATGCTAAACCAGGACTCTTTGTGAAGAAACACAACATGCAATTCTTACATTCAATATAGGTAGCACAGACATTTGTATTTTAAAGGCATTTTTATTTTATGATGTGTCATACTTAGTTTTAAAATTCACTTATGTATGTCTTATTTTGAAGCCAACTTTCCACTTCAGCATTAAAAAAAAAAACATGATCTATTGTGTTTTGAATATCCTTTTTGGGAAGGTCCGGTGTGCCCCAGTGTCATGAAACTAGTTACATTCTATAATGGATATCCTTTTTTTTTACCAGTATATAGAGGACATTTTTTTACCAGTATATAGAGGAAATTTTTTTACCAGTGTATAGAGGACATTTTGAACTTGAAAATCAAGTGTTATCTCAAAATAATGAAGTGTCTTGTTTTTTTACCAGTGTATAGAGGACATTTTGAACTTGAAAATCAAGTGTTATCTCAAAATAATGAAGTGTCTTGTTTTTTTACCAGTGTATAGAGGACATTTTGAACTTGAAAATCAAGTGTTATCTCAAAATAATGAAGTGTCTTGTTTTTTTACCAGTGTATAGAGGACATTTTGAACTTGAAAATCAAGTGTTATCTCAAAATAATGAAGTGTCTTGTTTTTTTACCAGTGTATAGAGGACATTTTGAACTTGAAAATCAAGTGTTATCTCAAAATAATGAAGTGTCTTGTTTTTTTACCAGTGTATAGAGGACATTTTGAACTTGAAAATCAAGTGTTATCTCAAAATAATGAAGTGTCTTGTTTTTTTACCAGTGTATAGAGGACATTTTGAACTTGAAAATCAAGTGTTATCTCAAAATAATGAAGTGTCTTGTTTTTTTACCAGTATATAGAGGACATTTTGAACTTGAAAATCAAGTGTTATCTCAAAATAATGAAGTGTCTTGTTTTTTTACCAGTATATAGAGGACATTTTGAACTTGAAAATCAAGTGTTATCTCAAAATAATGAAGTGTCTTGTTTTTTTACCAGTGTATAGAGGACATTTTGAACTTGAAAATCAAGTGTTATCTCAAAATAATGAAGTGTCTTGTTTTTTTACCAGTGTATAGAGGACATTTTGAACTTGAAAATCAAGTGTTATCTCAAAATAATGAAGTGTCTTGTTTTTTTACCAGTGTATAGAGGACATTTTGAACTTGAAAATCAAGTGTTATCTCAAAATAATGAAGTGTCTTGTTTTTTTACCAGTGTATAGAGGACATTTTGAACTTGAAAATCAAGTGTTATCTCAAAATAATGAAGTGTCTTGTTTTTTTACCAGTGTATAGAGGACATTTTGAACTTGAAAATCAAGTGTTATCTCAAAATAATGAAGTGTCTTGTTTTTTTACCAGTATATAGAGGACATTTTGAACTTGAAAATCAAGTGTTATCTCAAAATAATGAAGTGTCTTGTTTTTTTACCAGTATATAGAGGACATTTTGAACTTGAAAATCAAGTGTTATCTCAAAATAATGAAGTGTCTTGTTTTTTTACCAGTGTATAGAGGACATTTTGAACTTGAAAATCAAGTGTTATCTCAAAATAATGAAGTGTCTTGTTTTTTTACCAGTGTATAGAGGACATTTTGAACTTGAAAATCAAGTGTTATCTCAAAATAATGAAGTGTCTTGTTTTTTTACCAGTGTATAGAGGACATTTTGAACTTGAAAATCAAGTGTTATCTCAAAATAATGAAGTGTCTTGTTTTGATTCTAGACGCCTCAATTATTTCCGACAATGTTTCAGGTCGATGGATCTTCGGTGGTGCCCTCTGCCATATCGTGGCCTTCGCTCAAGGTACTTCGGTCTACATCTCGACTCTTACTCTTACATCGATTTCCGTCGATAGATTCTTCGTTATCATCCATCCCTTCAAGCAGCGCATGAAGCTCAGCACCTGCCTTACCATCATCATCAACATCTGGCTCTTCTCTCTCCTCGTCACAATCCCCTATGGACTTTACATGAACCACAGGCCAGAAGGAGGGGTATTCTACTGCGAGGAGAAGTGGCCTTCAGAGACACTCAGGCAGGTGAGGAATACAATGCTATCTATTATATAATTTTTTTGCGTGCTTTGTGTTGCAACTTTTTAGGGGTTTTTCTTATTAAGAAGTCCTCTCGTCGTGTTCTCTCGCATGTGTATAGATAGGAGTACGACTTTATCGACTCCCTGCTAGTGATGGGCGATTCTCGAATATGAATAGATTCGAATCGAAATGAAAAGATCTATCCACAAAAAAGATCGGCGAGTTCAGATCGATTCAAAAAATCGATCTTCTAGGCTCAGAAGATCGATCTAGGGAACAGATCGAGTTTCGATACTGATCGATCTTCGATATAGACAGGCTTCACGATTTCATACAATTACCTACAAAATTTGTATTTCATTTTTATTCGAATCGATTCTTATAATTACTACGTATCGACCTAAATAAGTCGATTTGAATGCTTAATGATAAGAAAAATATATCTGTAACCTGAAAATAGAAAAATGTAACACTGTTTTTAAAAAAAAAATAATATAGAATGTAATTACTACTGTTACATCGTATTGAAATATATGAATATTATTAAATATATATATTTATCAAATGAGAAGACAAAAAGAATAAAATAATTATAATAGAGAAAAATGGTTATACAAATTAAGAGCACAGTTTGAAACGTTATTTTTCTTATAATACCCCCTAGTTGGAGAAATGGAAGGTATTGAGTCGTTGTAAAATGTTATTGTATTAAAATTCTATTAGTGGAGATAGGACACTGTTATGTAAACTTCTTCTTCAGTTAAATAAATGAGAATTCCTCAGAAACGAGTTTGAGTAACAACAGGTGAGAATCTCACCGTGAGATTACGTATTTAAATATTTGAAATAAATAAAAAACACTATATTTTACGGTATAAAGCTAGCTCGATTCTTTAAAAGATCGGCCCTTGAAGATCGATTCATAAATAGATCGGCCCTTAGAGATCGATTCTTTAAAAGGATCGGCTTTTGGAGATCGATTCTTCGAAATATCGAACATTGGAGATCGATTAGTTTTAAAAGATCGATTCAGATCACCCATCCCTAACCCCTAAGGAAAGTGGCACCATAAATCACATGTTTTTGTTCAAAAAAATCAATAATTTAAGGTAGTTTAGAAGAATAAGAAGGAATATTTACGCATTAAACTTTTACTTGGCAATTGCGAACAGGTAGAAGCTGGTTTGTAAAGATTTTTGTCAAATAGGCTACTAAAAAATCTCTATAAAAATTACATAGCTGATGTATTTGTAATAAAAAAAAAAAAAAAAAAAAAAAAAAGAACTAGGACGGCTTGAGCATGTTTTTAAAATTGTTTACAAAATTGAATATCTTTACGAATTTTCACCCTGATTGAAATCTGAAAGTGGCGTTGGAAAGTACACAAAAGCACGCATTGACATTGCGTATCTCTAAATCTACTGAACAGATTTGGCACTTTCTACTGGCGTTCGCCGATATCAATTTGGTTGAAAATTCGCAATGAAATTTAATTTATTTATTAAGGCCAAAACATTTTAATATCTTTAAATAAATCCTGAGGCTGTCCAAATTGATCGATTTTCAATTTGTAAAATGTTTTTGAAAGCGTCAGTTCTCAAAACGTAAAAAAAAACGTTGAAAGAGAAGAAACTTCTGACTTTCGTCACAAAAAAAAAAAAAAAAAAATACTTTCGAGGAATTTTGCGAGAAAACCACGTAGCGCGTAAGGCTTTGCGTTTATGGGCAACATGGACGAATTTTTATTGTTGTTGAATCAAGTGAAACCATAACTATTTTCAAGGACAAATCTACAACCATTATAAGAAAAGTAAAAAAAATAAAAAGAGAAAAAAAAAATGGAATTCTCGTTTTGGATATTTCAAGACAGTGAATTGAGTTGAAAAATTACGGGTAATGGCCCAGAGGGGAAAATACTGTACAGGTATCTGATTCATGACCAAAGTGAGATAGTATGGCCATTAACACGCTCCGGCCAACAGACATTCCCATTTACAGGTATCCATTAAATTAACTAAAGCCTGAGCCGGCCAAGGGACGGTCTGGGGCCCCGAATCGAACCCTGGAACGACGACACTAGAAGATAAAATATGAAGTGCGCACCCGAGTTTTGTCACATCCTCCAGAACATAATTCGAGCACCCTAATAGTGAGCAAATCTCACCCTCTAATACAAACTATGATATAAAAAATTCATTTTTCATACATTTTCTTTTATGAACGAGGAAGAGTCATGTAGGAGGGGGATTGAGTCACTTCGAGTTGGCTTCTGCCATTTGGGCACCTATAATCTCCCTTTTCTTAGAGATTATTCCCTTTTCTTAGGGTAGGTGCTTAACTTTGTTATATTATATTAAGAATTTCCAAAATTCATTGAGGATAAGGAGTATATGGAAACTATCAATATGGAATTTATATAATTCAGAAAGGAGTTAAACTCAACAAAGAAAAACCTTGATCCAAGCTCTTCTTGAAGTTATCTCATTAAATATTTAACCTACTCTAGATGTGGTTTCCACTAGTAAGCTTGCTCTCCTTTGAGCTGAAGTTGGACGTTCAATAGACAATGCCATGAATAAACAACAGAAATGGATTTCGGTATGATCAAATTTCTGGTAACATTCATTCATAATAAGAATGTTTCTTTTTAGAATAAGTGATGTAGTTTCTGCAAGCCAGATTTTGGTTCTATGTAAACCAAAATATTCCTATTTAAATTTGCTCTACGAAACATTTCTTCTACGTTGGATCTGCATCTAGGCCATTGGCGCCAGGCTATCCTCAGGTTGCCACCCTTTCTAAACGTCCATCGTGGAGGAGGGAATTCTATTGATAGAATCAATCATTGATCAGAGGTTCTATTGATGATTGTATTCAACAGTATACAGTCGGGACTCGAACCCGCATCCCGCAGATGAGAATCTTTGGTGTTAGCTACTGGACCACGGGGAGACCCCACTGAGTATTATTACTTGCATTCATTACATTTACCTCATCTTTTTGACCTTACAATACAGGCCGGCAGGACGACCGGCAGGATATTTTTGTGAAAGCGCACACTGTCCGGGAACCGGTCGGCCGGTTGCTTCCTACTTCAAGCTTTGCTTCCACTTGGATTGCTTTTACTACCAGTAGTGGCTGATTTGAAAATTTCATCAAAATCGGACCATTATTGAGGCCAGGAAAGCGCGAACAGAAATATATATATATATATATATATATATATATATATATATATAAACTTGAACCACCGTTATTTTCGGGGGGGGGGCGTTTGAAACTTAAAATTTTCTAGTCGGAACTTCCGGATTGTTTCATGAGGTCAACCTTATAAGCGGGGTTCTCCCTATGAGGGGAGGGAGGAACCGCGCTAAAAAATGATTTATTGCTACATTCCTTAACTTCGTACTATAAATTAAACACCTCCCAATTAGTTAACTTGTTGGACGATTGTTCTGGAACTTTTTTAGACAGAAAAAACATTATTAGATTTATTTTAATTTAGTTTTTTCAGATGCGATGTTACAAAAACTTTTGCTGCCGCTCGAGAAGCGCCTATTAGCGGCTGATTCCTGTTGGAGGATCTAAAAAAAAAGTTAATTAAATCTATCTGCATAGGTCTGAAAGTGTGCAAACTCTTGTATATAAAATTATGAATTTTTTTTTTTTTTTTTTTTTTTTTTTTTTTTTTTTTTTTTTTTTTTTTTATAAGGTGCTTCGACTACTTGAGTCATTAGCACCATTATGCCACTTTATTACAGTTATAGTAATAATTTTCCACAGAAACTTGGACATATGATTTTTTTTTGCATACTTTTCTAACAAAATTTTGTTGAAAAAGAAATAGATATTGATCTTGTACTGGTAATAACTGGATTGTCTTCCTTTTCTTCATTGTTTACTTTATCTATTGTAAACAGTGTTTATCGAAATGAGTTAATCCTTAGTTTATAAGGTACTATTATGACGTATCTAATGTATTAAGTCGATCTGACAAGTTTTTAAAAAAATGTTTTTTTCGCGCTAATATCGCATTTTGGACCACTGTGTGTTGTATTAGGATTTTTTACACATTTAAATGTGTGATACAATCTGGAGTGTTTCAATGAAAAATAACATTCTACAAGGAAAAATAAACTGCAGCTATAAATAGCAATTTTACTAAAAATAAACCTTTTAATATAGGTAGTCATAATTTCTACATATCTTGCCTTTCGGGTTCTGTAATTTACTCACCCACTCAATGTTTCTGAAATGTTATTTGTCAGAATAAACGAGCGAGCATCGTTTGATCAGTGAAAGCTTTTGTCCTTCAGACCGTATTGCAGTCAAACTCATAGCTTATGAATTAAAGTTTCTGGATGTTATGATGAAAGAGGCTTCCTTCTCCTAACTAACTACTCTTGAATCCCTTTAAAATATTTCAACTCTTTCAGAGGATTGCTTTCATTCAATTCAAAAGCCACTGGCTTTGAAGCCATACAATATGGCCGGCTGCATTAGCATATTTTAATTTCCCACTTCAAAGGCTCTTTCATGTGGTAAATTGAAAATCAGGAACAAATGCCCAAGAGAAAAAGTGACTGAATCCACCCCTAAGTATGCTATTTTAAACTCATTATTTCGAGATTTGTGATACATTCAGCATAAATGAGTAATTTCAGCTAGAAAGCTTTGTGCCACTCTGGCCGAGTTGTCTGTGGTTGGCAAATTAACCAAAAGCAATAGAACGGTTCACTAAAAATAGCTTCTTTATTTGTATTATTATTTCAATTTTAACGCCCACATATATAATACCGATTTTTAGAAGGGTTTATCTACCCTATTTCAGTCAGGATAAGGCCGATGCCTTTCTTTTCG
The DNA here is from genome assembly GCA_946811695.1 of Gonocerus acuteangulatus. Lineage (NCBI taxonomy): Eukaryota > Metazoa > Arthropoda > Insecta > Hemiptera > Coreidae > Gonocerus > Gonocerus acuteangulatus. The sequence continues at coordinate 126,576,367 of OX328123.1, read as the reverse complement.
AAATGTAAGTCATCACCCTTACTGGGAATAAAACCAACGACCTTAGGCATTAAATTCTTATGCGTTGTAAATTACAATTCAAAATTGTAAAAAAAATGAACTAACCAGTGTGAAGAGGTGGAATATAAATCAAGAATGGATACTTCCGAAAACTGATAACCTGTGGCCACTAGGCCTCCTAATACGAGTACAATATTTACAGTACACAGTACTGTGTACAGTGTTTTCTAAATTACAAAATGATATTATATAGAAGCATCGAACCATGGCAGATTAGATGTGGAGTTGTTTCTTATTATCAAATAGTCTGACTCGCAGGAACGTTGTCATCTTAGTGCGTTTCCTTTCATATCCCTAGTGCTATTAGTAAAGGAATAGAAACAGTTATTGATTCGTTTTGATCTTTCGCGAATATGGAATGAAATCTCAAGATTTGAGGCTCCCAAAAAGGAAACTAATTGATTCCTAAGCGGAAATTACTCCATCGTCTTTCTAGACATTCGCTCTTGTAACCACTATAACAACATTTCTTATTTTCCTCCCTTGTTTTACTGAAATACTCATTTTATTGTTAAATGTAGTTTAAAAAAAAACAGCCAATTAAAATTCAATTTAGATACACAGAGACAAAAACCCTCTCAAAAGAACAAATCGAACAATTTCGAAGTTTTAAGCACTTATTTCTCCTATTGACATTGACCCATTGAAAATTTCATCACACTTCTTTGTTGTAGAGAATTTAGTAAGCATTCGATTGGTCACCTTCCACAGTAAAAAAAAATAACTTCGTGTGTTTGTCAAGCAAACCAATCTTCTAAGTATACCGGGAATCATGTATATATGTACATTCACCTGGGAATCGGATGGCATGTGATCGAGACCTACTTAGATCATATTATCTTTGTTGAAATATTTATTTATGTATTTGATTCCATGTAACATCACTTTGGCAGGACTACGACTGGTTTCACTTCCCTCAATTTCCTCGAGATGATAAGATTCTGTCTATCTATTTCAATCTGTTGCTTCCTCCGGTTTATGGCAGAAGGAGCTTCCATCCTGAAAGGTTTTCCGATGTTCTTCCTAGCGTTCTCCCTGCTGGAGGAGCATATAGAACTTCTCAAAGTCGAGTCTAAGCTTACTGCAGTGCTGGGAGTTGCGTTTGTGTTCAGATCTTGTTCTTGCTTTTCAACTTCTACATTTTCTATAACCAAGCAAGCCTTCGCAGATTCAACCTTCTCGTCTTCAGAAAGAGAATGGACTACCTCTTCATTATATCCGGGTTCTTCGCACACACAGTAGCTACCCTCGCCGCTGTCAGAAGAGCATTTGTCTTCTCCTGTACAATCTTCATGATGGATTTCATACAGCGGGGAATCACACCTGCAGTAAGACTCTTCGTCTGAAGAATATCCCTTTCGTTCTTCGTTCGACATCAATCCTAAGCAGTTAACCAATCTTTACTTGCCAAATCAAATATCACACATGCATGAACTGTTGGCATAGCAACCTTACTTGGAATAGCAAACTAGTTCGGTACTCCGAGACTTGGTTATTCCCATCCGTCCTCCAACAGTCCTTTCTAGGTTCCTTACTAACAAATCTTCTTCCTAACCTCCTGTGGTTAAATCCTGTGTACACTCCCGCTATATCCTTCTCCTCCTTCCCACCACTATCCTTTCACTCTTATGGGATTCTTTCCTACAACTGCTATTTCGTTTCTCGAGCTACGTATCTCCTTCTGGAAGCCACTCCCCCTCCCTACCCTACCTTCCTCCTTCTTATTTTTATTTATTTATTTGTTCCTTTTGCCTCAATCCTTCAGGGTCAATGATCGTACAAGGATTTTAATCCCGCCTCCCGGAGTTTCTCCTATCCAGGAATCCAGAGCCTAATATTGGACATTATGGTTGTCTTTTTTCTTGGCATGAGTAATACATGCAAAAAGTTTGTGTGTCTATTCTCCCTGGAAGACGCTGTATAACAATATAGCCACCCATTTGATTATGCTTGAAAACAAATATTTATTAATTGTTTTTAGTAAATTCTGTGTTTGGTCAATAGTTCCCTTTTATTTTTTTATAATTTATATATATATATTATTTTCATTATTTATGTAGATAATTTTGTTGGTTTGATTTTTAAAGAATCAAATGAAAGAAGCATCTGTCCTGTCACTCCAAATCCAAATTTCCTTTCCTTTCTCACTTTTTCCAACTATACCTCATTTATTACCTAATTCAAGGCGATTGCTGAGTAAGCATATCAATTTTATTATTTAGTTTGTTACGAATATCCCCGAATAATGTATTTTGTTGCACTATTATTATTTCAAGGATCAAGAGCACGTACATTGCAGTATGACATTAAAAAAAAGGCAATCAATAGTTAAATTTATTGAAAATAAATACAGTGATCTATAAAAAGTAGTAGATGTTTATTTATTGAATACATGAATATCAAAGTAATAAAATAACGAATAATGAAATAATGAAATGAAAAAAAGGAAGGATACATAAAATAAAGAATAATAGAAAGAAAAGGAAAAAAACTGGACTCAGAAAAATGAAAATAACAACTGAACTTTAACAAATGAAAATAACTTACCTTACATGTTCGGAACAACTATAACTTTATGTACAATCCCGTAATCACTACACTACTCAACTGGCATCGCCTTCTGTTGGTCTTCTACTTGGTACTTTCAGCTGCTCTAGATCCACATTCCGCTGTCGATAAGGTTCTTCCCGGGACTTGATGATGACGATATTGTGTTCTCTGAGACCTACCACCGTATAGGGTCCATCATACACTGAGTTCCTGCTTATTCCGGTTCGATGGTATTCGACGGAAAACTGAGTCGCCAATTTTTAAGGGTGCAACTGGATCTTGGACGCTCAGATTATGCTCCGTCACTCTGTTGTGTTTCTCACGCTGAAGTCGGGCTCGCGTCTCACGGGCAATTCTTCGTTGATTTTCTCGTAACCGGACTACTGCAGATACAACTCCCGGATCGCCAGCTGCCTCGCGCACGTCTCTACCCAGCTGCAGGGTCCCGAAAAGAACTTCAAACGGCGTGAACCCCGTGGCGGTGTGTACAGAGTGATTATACGCCGTAATCGCAATCTCCATCGCATCTTCTCCAGTTAGTCCACGGTCTGCTTGGATGATTCGAAGGTGGTCGCTTAGGGTGTTGTGGACGCGTTCAATCGTGCCGTGACTTTGCGGGTGGCCAGGTGTTGTTATATGAAATTCCGTGTTCGACCGCAGCAAGAGGTCTTTTACATCATTGTTGCGGAACTCGCGGCCTCCGTCTGTGATTAAAAGTTCAGGCGTTCCGTACACCTGGCTCCACCTAAGGAGGCTCTTGACCAATTCGTTGGCACTTTTGGCGACGATTGGAACAGTTATCGCTATTTTACTGAAGACGTCCACCATCGTGACCCAAGATTGATTGTTCCACGTGAACACGTCTGCTTGTATGACGAGGAGTGGGCTCTTCGGGGTAGGTGTTTCATCCTGCCGTGTTCGTGGGGGCCTCCTATCGTACATTGTCTTGTTACAAATACTACATTCCGACACTACGCGTTGAACCATTTGTGCCATTCCCTTCCAATAATATTTCTTCTTGAGACTCGCAAGCGTTTCTGTTATCCCCCGATGGTTGGATTTACCTTCGTGCTGTGCTACCGTGACGTCGAGCTGCATTTTAGGGTCCGTGATGACTTCTCCTAATCGTATACACCTCACAAACTTCCTGTCGACACCGATGCGTTCCTGCTCCCAGAGTTTAGCGATCCTGTCCCACACGGCGGCATTGCCAACATATAAGTACGTCGTCTTTCCTGGCACTGATGCGTCCTCTAGGAGTCTGCAAAGTACGTCATCTCCCGCACTGATAGGTGCTCGAACGGTGCATTTTAAGCGTGAACGTGTTTTTCGGCTGTAAGTAATCTGGGGAGTACCGGTTGTGGCAGACTTCCAAATGATGTGCCTCTTCTTCCGTACAACTATATCATCTATTTCCGCCATATACCGTTCCCTTTCGTCACCTGTGTCGGTTAGCTCGTCATCTTGCTGCTCACTGCGCTCCTCATCTGGGTTCCAATCTTGAAAGAACTCTCGAAGGGATGGACCTTCCCCTGTTGTGTTTGTTGTCGTGACGTTGACGTGCTGCAGACGAGAAAGCCAATCGGCGACGACATTCTCTCTACCCGGAGTATAGTTCACCTGGAAATCGTATTGGGCGAGCGTCTCTTTCCATCTCACAACTCTAGCCGAGGTTTCCTTGAGCGATGCGACCCACTGAAGAGGTTTGTGATCGGTTTTAACGACAAACTTCCGCCCGTAGAGGTACGGTCGAAAATGATCCGTGGCCCAGACAATTGCAAGTAGTTCGCGTTCGAGAGCACTGTATCTCTCTTCTGTCTCCGTGAGGCGTCGACTTGCGTACGCTACAGGTCTTTCCCCATCTGGCCACTGCTGGGCGAGGACTGCTCCTAGCGCGAAGTCGCTGGCGTCTGTGGTCAACAGAAATGTTTTCTCGAAATCCGGGAACGCGAGAACTGGTTCTACCATAAGTTTTTCTGTGCACTTTTTCGCTTTTAGCCCCATCTCTGGCGTAACTTTAACCCACCGGCCCTTCTTCAACAAGTCGTTGAGTTCTGCGAGGTCAAGTGCCATGTCCAGCACGAATCGCCGATAGTAGTTCAGGGCTCCCAGGAGTCATCTAATGCCCTTAATCTCAGTTTTTATCTTGATCCCTGATAGTATCTTGACTCGTTCTGGGTCGGGGCGGATGCCGTCTCGTGAAATGACGTGTCCCAAAAATCTTACACTGGGGAGGCCTATCCGCGTCTTCTCCTCCGACAGTTTCAGGCCGAACGCACGGAGTACGTTCCGTACCAACGAAGACCTGACGTAGGTGGTCCACATGCTCCTCTACTGAGTGGCTGAAAACGAGGAGGTCGTCCATATACCCCTGACAAAAGTGTGGACCTAGTCCGCTTAAGAACTCGTCCATCAATCTCTGGAAGGTCGTTGGCGCGTTTTTGAGTCCAAACGGCATCCTAGTGAACTGATAGTGTCCTCGCTCGAATGAGAATGCAGTTTTTTCTTCGTCTTTGGGATGCATCTTAATTTGGTGGTAACCCGCCTTAAGGTCTAGAGTGCTGAAGATCCGGGCACCGCTTAGTCTGTCGACAATATCCTCCAGTCTCGGCAACAGGTATTTTTCGTCCTTTGTCACGCTGTTCAACTTCCGGTAGTCTACTACTACCCGATACTTTCCCGGTGATCCAGCTTTAGAGACAGCCCACAGGGGACTGTTGAATCCCGATGAACTTGGCACAATTATCCCTTGTTTCAACAGCGCTTGGATCTCCTCTGCAATAGGGGGTTTTAGAGCTTGAGGGTATCGTCGTTCCTTGACATAGACTACTCGATCTTCGGTCAATTGGATTTCAAGTCTTGTTTTCCCTGTTGCGCTTAGGGTTTGACCTTCACGGTAATAAACGTCCGAGTACTCTTTGATCAACGCCTGTAGTTTCCCGTTGTCGGACCGTATAACTCCAACCTTCAGCTTTCCTATCGCCTCCTCTCGGACACAAGTAGTGTTTATTGCCTACTTGCACGCTCCAATGCGCTCCTGAAGCTTCCACTTTGCTGCCCAATGCTGTTAAGGCGTCACACCCGAGGATCCCTTGATATTCCCGAGGCATGCTGGGGACGATAAGTGCTATGAGCGACCTGCTATCATTTCTCCATGTTCTGGACGGAAACGCCATCTCTCCGACTACCTTGCAGCTACCACCTATCGTCACTAGTTGACACTGGCACTCACGGATCTCTCCCTTCATCCATGTACGCCGAACCTTCTCTAACGTTTCTGCGCTGACAAGTGTACATGTGCTGCCTGTGTCTATCAGCCAACGGACTCCCGCTCCTTCTATGATCGGCAACCCACAAGTCTCGTCACTGGTTACTGGTGTTGGGTCGCCTCGCTTGGTCCACCTTCCTCATTGCGCTGTCTAGTTTGAAAGTTTCGCAACACAGTAGCATACGACGTAATCGTTTTCTTCGTCACTCGTGTCATCAGAATCAATTTCGGACCTGGCCTCACTCTTCCGTGAACTTGCTCTGTTAACGCGATGAAAGTTCACCTCCATAGGCTCACCCAGGTTCTTTTCGGGTTTTCGAAAATAGGGGCACTGGCGCGCAACATTTCCTAGATCGTCGCACTCGAAACACTTTTCGGGCTTCGCGCAGCTATGTGACCTGGTCGTCCACACTCGTAACACTTCTTCTCCGCCCGGGTGTCCTTTCGCCGACTGGTTTCTTTCCATCCTGAGTCACGTCGCACGGAATCACGCGGAGGTCGTCTCTTTCGCCTCTCCACCCCTCTTTCTATTTCCGGGGCCGGGAAGTCACGCTGATGTCTCTCTGGCGTGTAAAATTCCCGCTGGTGTCTCCTCTTGACCTTTGTCCATGGTTCGTCTTCCGTCACTATCGAATGGACGTCGATCTCCTTCTCTCCTTCCTCTACTAACCTCTGAGCAACTTTGATAAAAGTCTCTTCATCACTGAGCGTTTTGCCCGTTTCACGCCCAAGATGCACTTTCAATACTCGTTCAAGCACGATCAGAGTCGCGGCGGTTGCTGTTGATTCCGGTGACTCGCTCAGTTTATCTATGATTTTATTGTACCACGCTATCAAACGCGCAGCAAATCTTCCGTTGGATTGGTGTGGGCCTTTCGTTTCACGTAGCATTTTGATGAAATCTTCTTCCGGGGCCCAGCGTCCTCCTTCATAAGCCTTCTTCAATCTGGCTTTAATGTCGTCCCATTTTGTGTTGATGTCGCTCTGAATTTGATTTAGGATGCCGCCCAATTAGCGCAGCTTTCAACGTCTTAGCATCAGTTTCGTCAAGCCACCCTGCTGACCCCTTGGCGTCGTGGAGGCGTGTCCCATCCGCCAATGGACACTCCAATGAGGAAATGCGCCAATTCGCCGACGTCTCCGGAGAACCTGTCGATTTGGCTAATAGCCGTCCTCATGTCTTGAGCACAGGCTGCTTTCAATTTTAGCCACTCGATTGCGGTCACTGCGTCCGTCATTCTCTTGAGGTTAAGTCTATCTTGCACGGTTTCGCGATTTTTCCGATCTGTCATGAATCGCTTCGCGTATTACACCTCCCGTATTTCCATATTCGGCACCACTTACGTGTAGTTTCACGAGATAGATGTTTTTAAAAAGGGTAAGGAAAACAGCGAGTGTAGTGCATGGTGACCTGCCGCCATTTTTGTACCAAATTTCATCAAAATCGGACCATTTTTGAGACATCGAATTGCTTCATCTTAGCGCAGTTCCGCTCATATCTCTAGTGCCATAAGTAAAGGAATACATACAGTTATTGGTAGGTTTTGATGTACCGTTAAGAATATAAAATAAAATCTCAAACAGAAGGATGTTTACGGCGCAACAACGATCACCCTGCGAAAACACTAAGTTTCTCATTTTCTTACTTCCTTTTACTAAAAGGCTAATTTTACTGATAATTTCAATTTAAAACAATCAATTAAAAAGTGAGATAAACAAACCGACCCCCCCCCCTACAAAAGAGCAATACAAACGCTTTCGAAGTTTTAAGCCCTTATTTCTCCGATTGACATCACCCCATCGAAAATGTCATTAGAACCATTTTCGTAGAGATATTTTGTAGCGAACAGACATATATATATGCTTGCCATACGTCCCGGTATTTGTCTCTTGTCCACCCGGGTTTATCAATGTCCCGGAAACGGCTGTAAGATGTATAAAGTAATGGATTTAGTTTTTAAGAATCATTTATGAATTGTTTACTCTTCTACAATGAATGCAGTGCCAAAGAAATGAGAACGATTGTAACTGTAATCAGAGACGGAGACGGATCGAGATCCGGAGCTGTTGGCTGTAAAGGCTTGGGTCCTTGGAGGCAGCGAGGCGGAATCATCTAATCCCTTCGTTGAAAGGTACAAGCACCTTCGAGAGGAGCTGACATTTGGGGAAGGGTTGCTGCTGAAGGGTGCTCAGATTATGATTCCCAAGTCTGGCGGAGGGAAATGTTGGACAAGATCCACTACGCTCACCAGGGAGTTGAGAAGTGCAAAGAGCGCGCGCGAGAGGTACTGTTCTGGCCAGGAATGAATAACGATATTACCCAAATGATAAGAAACTGTGACATTTGCTTACGGTATCGTAACTCGAATCCCAGGGAGCCTATGATTATTCAAGATCCTCCGCAGGGGCCTTGGCAGAAAGTTGGCGTTGACATCTATACGTTAAGAGGGGTTGACTGGCTGCTTATCGTAGACTACTACTCCAAATTTGTCGAGGTGGTGCAGTTACGCAGCCTGACCAGTGGCTACGTAATCACTTCTATGAAGACGGTCTTTGCGACACATGGAGTTCCGGAGGAAGTAGTTGCGGATCAGGGCACTCAGTTTTCCTCTAGGGAGTTTTTAAAATTTGCACAAGCCTGGAACTTCAAAAGAACACTGGTGAGCCCCAAGTATCAGCAGGCAAATGGACAGGCTGAGAGATCGATCCAGACTGTGAAGAAGACGCTCAACAAGGCCTACGACGCCGGGCGGGATGTGTACCTTTGCCTTCTGGAGCTAAACAACACCCCTAGCCAGGACCAGCCGGCGCCGGCACAGCTGCTGATGAGCAGGCGACTACGGGGTGTTCTGCCCGCAGTGAGTAATCATCCAGAGCCATGCCGAGCCATGGACCCGGGGGCTGTGAGGAGGGCCCTGAGGAGGCGGCAAGAAGTTTACAAAGAGCAGTATGATAGAAGGGGCACGAGGTCTCTGGGGGATCTGGGGAACGGGGAAGAGGTCCTGGTACAGAGGACACCTGGTTCGACTTGGAGCCCAGCCACTGTCGTTGAGCGCTTGGACAGCAGGCCAAGGTGTGTTCTATAGGTCTAGGTTACATCATATGTGATGATCAGTTAATAAATGTTAGTGTTGAAAGTTACCTTATTTTAACCTATATTACAGCTACTGAATCTTGTTGCAACTAATTGTTTCTGGGATTCACAATCAAAAATATATACCTAATAATTATGGAAATATTATTTATTTATTTAAAGAGCCCGCAAATCGGAGATTTGCTCTATTATATATGTGGGTTGCATGCTAAATGAAAGGCCAATAGAATTGAATTGGGATTGATTGTATGTGGTCAAGTTTAATAAAGAGCAGAATACGCCAACCGGAACGCTGTTTTATGGGTGAAATTCGCGCGCAAAAAAAGCTCTTACGGCTTTTCTTTTGTGGATTTTCAGATATACATTTATAGTTTCTAAAAATGTTGGGAAACGAATATAACGATTTAGCGCGATATCTGTAATCATTTTCGAGAGAAATTGTTAATAGGTATGTACTAGTTTATATAACTAATTTTCAGTATGTTTACTTAGAATCTATATATAAACACACTTTAGTTCAATTAGAAGCCTCCATAATGACGCTAGGAATAAGAACTGAGAAGCACTAACAAGGGGAGTATACAGCAACGGGGTCACCGATTTGGACCAATTTTTTTTCTGGTGATTCTACATCGAAAAATAGTCGACATGTGTCCGAGCGTTCCGTCCAATGTGCCTTAGGAGCCGAGAAATAAAATAAAATAGGTTGAAAGTGCTTTATTTTTTATATCGAGTTTAGAAAATGATATCGACATGATTCTTTCACCAATTCATTTGGGTTAAAGAGTAGATTAATGGGAAAATATAATCGTTAAACAATAATTTATATTTCGTCAAATAAATAATCCTTCTTATCTGGATTTAAAAGGAAAGCACCTTTTAAATTCTGACGTAAATATTTTTAAATTTTCTGACGACTTTTTTAATGAAAATAATAAACTTAAAAGAAAAATAGACGAATCAAGTAATGAGGTGACTGATATAACGATTTCAACAAAAAAGATAAAACTATCCGAACAAAAAACAAAGTCCGACTCGCAGGAACTGCGTCATCTTAGCGCGGTTCCAGTTCATTTTTTTTTTTTTTTTTTTTTTTTTTTTACGGCGCATCTACATCTAGGTCATTAGCGCCGACATCCAGGGTGTAGCGAGGAATTTTACCAGCGAGCCGTGGGATGATAAAATTCCTGCCGGAGGTCGGGAATCGAACCCACCATCTCCCGCTTATGAATCCAAGGCGCTAGCCATTAGACCACGGGAGACCCCGGTTCCTGTTCATATCCCTATTCTCATTTGAAAAGCATAGAATAGAAAGAGATAATATTTTCCTTGGCCTTTGTTCAAAGGGTTTTATGGCTATACCTGGGGTCGGGTCTGCAAGACTAGAAACCTCTTCTACCGATACTTCATTTCATACGTTTCAATGAATTGGAAAATATCAAAAATTTTCACATATTCCTGTGTATTTTTACTACAGTAATAATTCTACAGATAAAATCAATTAAAAAATAAAATAAAAAAACCAACAGCATAAAGGCAATTGAAAATATTCAAAAGACGTCATCGAATCTTTCTCTTGGCAAGCTATATTTCTAACAATGAATTGTTTTTCTTATTTTGCCTAATCTGTTTTATTGTAAAATACATTATCCAACTATAAGCAATTAAAAAATAACATGGAATAAAAATAACTTGCAGTGCAAACATATCCATTTTACTTTTAAATGCAATTAAACAAAATAAAATTGTACATGAAAATGAAAAAGTAGTGTTATTTTTTATTGAACTACGGCCACATTCAACCACAAAATATAATTATATTTCTAGTATAGAATTTGGCTGCATGACTTCCTACAGGTAAAGGTAACTGTCAGCTGTCCTAGAATGCTTGATGAGAACAATGAATCTTGATTTATGAAGTGCAATAAAAGCCTACCTGAACCGGCCTACTACCTCGACCCGGACTGACTCTACACAGAGAATATTTACGTTTTCAGTTCTGTTACAGGTTCACAGAATTTGTATTTATTCCCCTGTTTTATTGAGAAATACATCCTCCTCCTAGAAGCAATAACAAAATAACTAGAAATAAAAACAGACAAAAAGAACCGTATAAATAAACGAAATCAATTATCGTTTATCAAACTTCTAAGTTATATGTACTTATTTCTCCGCTTGACATCGCCTAATCAAAACTTTCTTCAGAACCTGTTTTCTAGAGCATTTAGTAAGGATGGAAACCATCCGTTTACCAAGATTCTCAACCGTTTTCGAGATATTAAGGAAAGTATACGAAGTTTCCAAAGCTTTTCATCTCTATTAATAAATTATTTTAATTTAACCCTTCCTTAACTCCAAACGTAAGTAAATTTTCAGCATACTAGTTTTGATGAAATTAGAACATGCAGAAAATGTTTCAACTGAATCCCATAATTCGAAGTACCAAAATCAAAGACAAAAAGAACCGTTCGAATAAACGAAATCAATTACTTCAAAGTTTAAGCACTTATTTATCCGATTGACATCGCTTATTCAAAACTTTCTTTAGAACCTCTTTTGTAGACCATTTAGTAAGCTTTCAAATGGTAACCTTTCGCTTCCCAAGATTGTCGACGGTTTTCGAGATACTAACGAAAGTATAAAAGGTTACCAAAACTTTTCTTGTCTGTTCATAAAATATTTTATTCTAACCCTTCCTTTACTCCAAACGTAACTAAAATTTCAACATATTAGTGTTGATACAATTCGAACATGCAGAAAATGTTTCAACTGAATCCCATAATTCTAAGTACCAAAATCAAAGACAAAAAGAACAGTTCGAATAAGCGAAATCAATTACTTTAGAGTTTTAAGCACTTATTTCTCCGATTGACATCGCCTAATCAAAACTTTCATCAGAACCATTTTTGAAGAGCATTAAGTGAGCTTTCTAATGGCCATCTTCCGTTTCCCAAGATTCTCAACCATTTTCGAGATATTAAGGAAAGTATACAAAGTTACCAAAACTTTTTATGTCTGTTAATAAAATATTTTATTCTAACCCTTCCTAAACTCCAAACGTAACAAAAATTTCAACATATTAGTTTTAATGAAAGTAGAACATGCAGAAAATGTTTCAACTGAATCCCATGATTCTAAGTACCCAAACCAAAAAGTCCGTCTCGCAGGAACTGCATCATCTTAGCGCGGTTCCGTTCATATCCCTAGTCTAATTTTGAAAGATTAAAATAGAAGCAGTTATTATTTTGGTTCCACCAGTCTTTTTTTTTAATTAATTATTATAATGGCGTGTCAACCCTTAAGGTCACTAGTGCCATTCCTGTGAGTAGTAAAGTCTTGAAAGGTCATGATTTACAATCTTACCTGGAAGGGTCGGCTACACTAGAAACGGACCCGCTAGTGGCAAGGTCTATGAATCTTGGAAATCTATATTTCTAACAATAAATTGTTTTTGTTATTTTACTTAACCAGTTTTATTGTCAAATAAATTATACATAAAATATTAAACGTAACAAAAATTTCAACATATTAGTTTTAATGAAAGTAGAACATGCAGAAAATGTTTCAACTGAATCCCCAACCAAAAACGGTATTCAAAAACTATTTTTTTAAGCACTCATTTCTCCGATGAATCGATAATTGCTTCAGAATTATTAGCATTTAGTAAGCTTTCGAATGGTAAGGATCCGCTTATGAAGATTTCAAACCGTTTTCGAGATATAAGGAAAATAATTTTAAAAAATAAAAAAATAAAATTAAGGAAAATATACAAAGTACCCAGAACTTTTTAAGGGTGTCCAGAGAGCGATCAAACACACACACACACACACACACACACACACACATATATATATATATATATATATATATATATATATATATATATATATACCAATTTGAAACACCGTTATTTTCGGTCTCTCAGGGGTTCTTAAACGCAAACTTTTTTGTCGGGACTTCTGGATTGCGTCATGAGGCCTCCATTTGGAGGGCAGGGTCCTCCATATGGAGAGAGGGAGGAACCGCGCTAAAATTATCTCTTTACGTCTAACTTGCCTGGAATTTAAGGTGCTTAGCCTGATTGCCACAGAACTGAACAAGGTTTGGCTATTAAAACAATCAAACCTTACTCAATTCCTTCTCCCCAACCGGAGACCTGAATGTCAGGTCCGCCTCGAGAGCCACCAATCAGTTGCCCGTATTCTGCCACGAGGAGGCGCACACAGTGCCCAAGTTCACTTAGAATACATAAAAACAAATACGTATGAATATTCTTAATTAGTTAAATTATGTACACATATATACAATATTATTTTTTTTTTTTTTTTTTTTTTTTTTTTTTTTTTTTTTAACCGCGCATTTACATCTAGGTCATTAGTTCCGACATCCAGGTTGCAGCGAGGAATTTTCCCAGCGAGCCAATCTAGTGGATACAGAAGGATCAAGAACAAGTTCTCAAAATTGAGTAGATACCACTCCCTAATAAAGCCTATATAGAATAATATGCCAAATAAAGCCAGTCTAGTGGATACAGAAGGATCAAGAACAAGTTCTCAAAATTGAGTAGATACCACTGCCTAATGAAGCCTATATAGAAGAATATGCCTAATAAAGTCAATAGAGTAAATACAAATTGAACAAGAGCAAGTCTTGAGGAAATCTTTTTTTCTTCTATTTAAATACTTTTATCAATATTTAGTCAATAAACCTGTGTTTTTTAATCGCTAATTTATGAATCGGTTCATAACTAAACAGTCGTTATAATTGGTTAGTATATATCCAGTGTTTAAAAATATTGATTGCTTATTGATGAATCGGTTTACAACCAAATAGTCTTTATGAATATTTAATAAATATCTAATACGGAATCACCTGCAACTTTTGATCGCTAATTTATGGATTGTCTCATAACTAAATAGTCGTTAATAATAGTCGTACAAAGAAAACTGTTGATTGCTAATTTATGTATATGTTGACAACTAATTAATCTTTATCAATATTTACAATATAATTTTATGTCTGAATCTAGGTCAGTTTAAGAAATTTTAGTGAACGAAATCTTAAAGTTGCTCTACCTACTCTTGCAAGGCTTTGTATTTGTGTCGGCAGATACCTGGGTTATATTACCCTACAAGGGTTACTTCTCTTGAGGATTAACTCCTAGCAGGTAAATTTCTAGTAAACCCTCTGTTTGTTTGGGACTGAACCGACTGTCTATTCGTTCATAGTATCTAACCGTTGTAAAGTTTATTTTCTACATTTAGGAATTAATATACATATGTAGACTAAATCATAGCAATTGTCTACCCTCGCCGTAGGTGATCTTAACAATGTAGACTCGCTAATGTTACCTGACCTTAGATAAATCGTAATTACAATTTGCTGCGACAACACGACATTTTATCAGAATTCCCTGTCTAATAAAGCCTATGAAGAATAATATGTCTAATAAAGCCTATCTAGTTGATAAAGAAGGACTAAGAACAAGTCTTCAAGATTAAGTAGTATCTCCTGCCTTATAAAGCCTATATCGAATAATACGGCTAATAAAGCCGTATAAAGATTCATATAATTACTCAACAATAGATTCTAATTTAAAAACAACTATTTTCGATATCTACCTGTTCTAAAACGTTAAATCATTTATTAGGCACTTCGGATTACGTCATTAGGTCGACGTCAGAAGCGTGTTTCCTATCTGTGAAGTGAAGCAGGAAACAAGCTAAAAACAGCAACCAATTAAAATGTGAGGTAAATAGAGGAAAAACGCCGTTCGTGGTGGTAGACAATCTTACAAGGCATTTCGCTCAGAAATACCCGAAATATTGTTTCTAATTTTACGTATCCTATTTTATTGCCAAATAGATTTATATTCTATAATCAATAAAAAAAAAAAAAAAAAAAAAACTACTAGCAATAAAGAACTAAGGGTAATACATGAAAATAGGGAATACCAAGAACAATTCTAAAATACGAAATCAAAACCAGTACTGTAATCTAGATATTCATACGGCATCTTCGAATTCTAACAAACAAAATAATGCTTTTAATTATACATATCCTGTTTAATGAAAAATACATTAGACTACTATAAGCAAGTACAAAAATAACGAGCAGTGAAAAAAAAACTTCGGGAAACACATAAATAGATCCGTTTAAATAAAGGAAACTAACTAAGTTTTAAGCACTTATTTCTCCTAATGTGACGTCCCCATCAAACATTTCTGTAAAACATTTTTTGTAGAGAATTTAGTAAGCTTTCGAACTGTTACATTTCAATTGCCACGATCTCCTAACCCTTTTCGAGATATTAAGGAAAAAATACGAAGGGGGCCTAATAGATATTCATAAGGGATCTGAGCAAAAATAAAATATTCTAATTATACGTATCCTGTTTTATTGGCAAATACATTTGACTACTATAAGCAATTGCAAACAATAGGGAATATGCCAAAGAACTCGGATTAGGAGCCTCGACAGTTTCAAGACATTTGAAGGAAATCGGCAAATCCAAAACTGACATTTCATACGGAACAGCCTGATATATTTCTAACAATGAATTGTTTTTCTTATTTTAATTAATCTATTTTATTGTCAAATACATTATCCAACTATAAACAATGTAAAAATAGGAATAAAAACAGACAAAAAGAATTGTTCGAATAAACGAAATCAATTACTTCAAATTTTAAGCACTTATTTCTCCGATTGACATCGCTTGTTCAAAACTTTCTTTAGAACCTCTCTTGTAGACCATTTAGTAAGCTTTCGAATGGTAACCTTTCGCTTCCCAAGATTTTCAACCGTTTTCGAGATATTAAGAAATTATACGAAGTTCTCAAAACTTTTCATTATTTCTCACAACAGAAAATTGGTCTCATTTTACCTATCCTGTTTTACACACACATACATTTTCCTTACAAATACAACATAAGAAATTAAAAAAATAAAAAGCAATAAAAAACCAAGGGAAAGAGACAAAAATTACAAAAAGAACGACAAAAACCCGTTCATAAGAACAAAACAGACGTATTTGAAGTTTTAAGCACTTATTTCTCCGATTGACATAACCTAATCAAAAATAGTTTTAGAATCATTTTTGTAGAGAATTTAGTAAGCTTTCAAATAGTTTCTATCCACTTTCCACGATTTCCCAACCGTGTTCGAGATATTAATGAAAGTATACGAAGTTCCCAAAACTTTTCATGTCTGTTCATTAAATATTTTATTCTAACCCTTCCTTAACTCCAAACGTAACATAACTTTCAACATATTAGTTTTAATGAAAGTAGAACATGCAGATAATGTTTCAACTGAATCCCGTGATTCTAAGTACCCAAACCAAAAACGGTATTCAAAAACTATTTTTCCAATTTTCTCGAAAACGGTTAAAGCTATCGCCTTGAAAATGGTTTCATTCGTTTTCCTTGCCCAAGAAGCCTATAAAAAGAGTACTTACAAGCTTATGAACTCAAAAACGTAAGCGTTACGATTTTTTTTGCGCGAATTTCGCCCCAAACGCCATCTTCCAGTGGGCGGATTTTGCTGGTTAACGAACTTGACCTTTCAAATTGGACGACAGATTTTTGTACCAAATTTCATCAAAATCGGACCATTCGTCTTCTATTTAGAGAGCGAACAGACAAATATATATATATATATATAAATATATACATATATATATATATACAAATTTGAACCACCGTTATTTTTGGTTTCTAGGGGTTCTGAAACGCAAAATTTTCTAGTCGGCACTTCCGGATTGTTTCATTGTATCAACCTTATAAGCGGGGTTCCTCCCTATGGGGGAGGGAGGAACCGCGCTAAAACGGTATTCAAAAACTATTTTTCCGATTTTCTCGAAAACGGTTAAAGCTATCGCCTTGAAAATGGTTTCATTCGTTTTTCTAGCCCAAGAATCCTATAAAACGAGTACTTACAAGCTTATGAACTCAAAAACGTAAGCGTTACGATTTTTTTGCGCGAATTTCGCCCCAAACGCCATCTTCCAGTGGGCGGATTCTGCTGGCTAACGAACTTGACCTTTCAAATTAGACGACGGATTTTTGTACCAAATTTCATCACAATCGGACCATTCGTCTTCTACCTAGAGAGCGAACAGACAAATATATATATATATATATATATATATATCAATAATTATACATAATTGGTGTATAAAACTTGGGGAGAAAAAAAAAACTTAGATGCTGCAGACTCGCTGCTTTGTCTAGGCGACTATATCTTCTGTCCTGTCTTTGCGTGCAGATTCGTACTGCCGCGGGCAAATAGTTCCCGGGCACACCGCTAGGTGGCAGCACCTGACGGGGTAAACTTCTTACACATAATGAGCGGAGTTCCGCGAACAGTACTGTTTTATCCTCTTTTTTAGAAGCTGTCCAGATTCTCCTACATATACTTTTTCACATGTAGCACAATTAATTTGGTAGATGTTATATTTCGTTTCCTTTTACTTTAGTTTATCTTTTATTCTACTATAAGAATTTATAATTTTATTTTGGTATCTCCAAGATATTTTACCTAGCTCCTTGCATGCGTTTTAGCGCGGTTCCTCCCTCCCCCATAGGGAGGAACTCCGCTTATAAGGTTGATACAATGAAACGATCCGGAAGTGCCGACTAGAAAATTTTGCGTTTCAGAACCCCTAGAAACCGAAAATAACGGTGGTTCAAATTTGTATATATATATATATGTATATATTTATTTATATATATATATATATTTGTCTGTTCGCTCTCTAAATAGAAGACGAATGGTCCGATTTTGATGAAATTTGGTACAAAAATCTGTCGTCCAATTTGAAAGGTCAAGTTCGTTAACCAGCAAAATCCGCCCACTGGAAGATGGCGTTTGGGGCGAAATTCGCGCAGAAAAAATCGTAACGCTTACGTTTTTGAGTTCATAAGCTTGTAAGTACTCGTTTTATAGGCTTCTTGGGCTAGGAAAACGAATGAAACCATTTTCAAGGCGATAGCTTTAACCGTTGTTGAGAAAATTGGAAAAATAGTTTTTGAATACCGTTTTTGGTTTGGGTACTTAGAATAACGGGATTCAGTTGAAACATTATCTGCATGTTCTACTTTCATTAAAACTAGTATGTTGAAAGTTATGTTACGTTTGGAGTTAAGGAAGGGTTAGAATAAAATATTTTATGAACAGACATGAAAAGTTTTGGAAACTTCGTATACTTTCATTAATATCTCGAACACGGTTGGGAAATCGTGGTAAGTGGATTGAAACTATTTGAAAGCTTACTAAATTCTCTACAAAAATGATTCTAAAACTATTTTTGATTAGGTTATGTCAATCGGAGAAATAAGTGCTTAAAACTTCAAATACGTCTGTTTTGTTCTTATGAACGGGTTTTTGTCGTTCTTTTTGTAATTTTTGTCTCTTTCCCTTGGTTTTTTATTGCTTTTTATTTTTGTAATTTCTTATGTTGTATTTGTAAGGAAAATGTATGTGTGTGTAAAACAGGATAGGTAAAATGAGACCAATTTTCTGTTGTCAGAAATAATAAAAAGTTTTGGGAACTTCGTATAATTTCTTAATATCTCGAAAACGGTTGAAAATCTTGGGAAGCGAAAGGTTACCATTCGAAAGCTTACTAAATGGTCTACAAGAATGGTTTTAAAGAAAGTTTTGAATAAGCGATGTCAATCGGAGAAATAAGTGCTTAAAACTTTTAAGTAATTGATTTCGCTTATTCGAACTTTTCTTTTTGTCTGTTTTATTCCTTGTTATTTTTAAATTGGTTATAGTCAGATAATGTATTTGACAATAAAACAGATTAAGTAAAATAAGAAGATCAATTTATTGTTAGAAATGTAGCGTTTAAAGAGAGAGATCCCAAGGCTTTCCAAATGCCTCTGAGCGGAGGCCTTTCTGCCCGACTTATGGGAGAGCTGACCCATACAGGTATGATTGTAAATCAACAAAGACCTTTCAAGACTGGTTTGTTTGAGATTTCATTTGGATAGCTGTTTCGCTATTGATCTAAACAAAGTAATAACTTTTTCTATTCTATGCCTTCATAAACACTAGAGATAAGAACGGAACCGCGCTAAGATGACGCAGTTCCTGCGAATCGGACTTTTTTATCTTATTCGCAATAATCGGGTTATACTGAAATGTGTTTTAGTTAATTATTTCTATTGATTTTATCTTAGTTTCTTTGTCTCTTTGCTGTTCCAGAATGTTGGTATTGGTAGTCCGTTCGTCAGAATTTAAAAGTACGGTCATTGTTTTAGTGGTTAATTTAATCAAAAAATCGTCCAGCTTTGTCTGCATCAATTTTCATCGTTTCGTATTAATTTCATTTTCATCCGTTAATTGAGGTTCATTCATTTTACGTTTTAAATTGTTGCTGCTATTATTATCTAATCTAGATGTGTTTTAGCGCGGTTCCTCCCTCCCCGATAGGGAGGAACCCCGCTTATAAGGTTGATACAATGAAACAATCCGGAAGTGCCGACTAGAAAATTTCGCGTTTCAGAACCCCTAGAGACCGAAAATAATGGTGGTTAAAATTTGTATATATATATATATATACATATATATATATATATATATATATATATATATATATATATATATATATATATATATATATATGTATATATTTATTTTCTAGTCGGCACTTCCGGATTGTTTCATTGTATCAACCTATATATATTATATTTGTCTGTTCGCGGATTTCTGGCCTCCCTAATGGTCCGATTTTGATGAAATTTGGTACAAAAATCTGTCGCCCGATTTGAAAGGTCAAGTTCGTTAACCAGCAAAATCCGCCCACTGGAAGATGGCGTTTGAGGCGAAATTCGCGCAAAAAAATCGTAACGCTTACGTTTTTGAGTTCATAAGCTTGTAAGTACTTGTTTTATAGGCTTCTTTGGCTAGGAAAACGAATGAAACCATTTTAAAGGCGATAGATTTAACCGTTTTTGAGAAAATTGGAAAAATAGTTTTTGAATACCGTTTTTGGTTTGGGTACTTAGAATCATGGGATTCAGTTGAAACATTTTCTCCATGTTTTACTATCATTAAAACTAATATGTTGAAATTTTGGTTACGTTTAGAGTTAAGGAAGGGTTAGAATAAAATATTTTATTAACAGACTTAAAAAGTTTTGGTAACTTGGTATATTTTCCTTAATATCTCGAAAAAGGTTGAGAATCTTGGGAAACGTAAGAATACCATTAGAAAGCTTACTAAATGCTCTACAAAAAAGTTTCTGATGAAAGGTTTGATTAGGCGATGTCAATCGGAGAAATAAGTGCTTAAAACATTAAAGAAATTGATTTTGCTTATTCGAACTGTTCTTTTTGTCTGTTAGCGCGGTTCCTCCCTCCCCCATAGGGAGGAACCCCGCTTATAAGGTTGATACAATGAAACAATCCGGAAGTGCCGACTAGAAAATTTCACGTTTCAGAACCCCTAGAAACCGAAAATAACGGTGGTTCAAATTTGTATATATATATATATATATATATATATATATATATATATATATATATATATGTATATATTTATATACATATATATATATATATATATATATATATATATATATACAAATTTGAACCACCGTTATTTTCGGTTTCTAGGGGTTCTGAAACGTGAAATTTTCTAGTCGGCACTTCCGGATTGTTTCATTGTATCAACCTTATAAGCGGGGTTCCTCCCTATGGGGGAGGGAGGAACCGCGCTAACAGACAAAAAGAACAGTTCGAATAAGCAAAATCAATTTCTTTAATGTTTTAAGCACTTATTTCTCCGATTGACATCGCCTAATCAAACCTTTCATCAGAAACTTTTTTGTAGAGCATTTAGTAAGCTTTCTAATGGTATTCTTACGTTTCCCAAGATTCTCAACCTTTTTCGAGATATTAAGGAAAATATACCAAGTTACCAAAACTTTTTAAGTCTGTTAATAAAATATTTTATTCTAACCCTTCCTTAACTCTAAACGTAACCAAAATTTCAACATATTAGTTTTAATGATAGTAAAACATGGAGAAAATGTTTCAACTGAATCCCATGATTCTAAGTACCCAAACCAAAAACGGTATTCAAAAACTATTTTTCCAATTTTCTCAAAAACGGTTAAATCTATCGCCTTTAAAATGGTTTCATTCGTTTTCCTAGCCAAAGAAGCCTATAAAACAAGTACTTACAAGCTTATGAACTCAAAAACGTAAGCGTTACGATTTTTTTGCGCGAATTTCGCCTCAAACGCCATCTTCCAGTGGGCGGATTTTGCTGGTTAACGAACTTGACCTTTCAAATCGGGCGACAGATTTTTGTACCAAATTTCATCAAAATCGGACCATTAGGGAGGCCAGAAATCCGCGAACAGACAAATATAATATATATAGGTTGATACAATGAAACAATCCGGAAGTGCCGACTAGAAAATAAATTTATACATATATATATATATATATATATATATATATATATATATATATGTATATATATATATATATATATACAAATTTTAACCACCATTATTTTCGGTCTCTAGGGGTTCTGAAACGCGAAATTTTCTAGTCGGCACTTCCGGATTGTTTCATTGTATCAACCTTATAAGCGGGGTTCCTCCCTATCGGGGAGGGAGGAACCGCGCTAAAACACATCTAGATTAGATAATAATAGCAGCAACAATTTAAAACGTAAAATGAATGAACCTCAATTAACGGATGAAAATGAAATTAATACGAAACGATGAAAATTGATGCAGACAAAGCTGGACGATTTTTTGATTAAATTAACCACTAAAACAATGACCGTACTTTTAAATTCTGACGAACGGACTACCAATACCAACATTCTGGAACAGCAAAGAGACAAAGAAACTAAGATAAAATCAATAGAAATAATTAACTAAAACACATTTCAGTATAACCCGATTATTGCGAATAAGATAAAAAACGCATGCAAGGAGCTAGGTAAAATATCTTGGAGATACCAAAATAAAATTATAAATTCTTATAGTAGAATAAAAGATAAACTAAAGTAAAAGGAAACGAAATATAACATCTACCAAATTAATTGTGCTACATGTGAAAAAGTATATGTAGGAGAATCTGGACAGCTTCTAAAAAAGAGGATAAAACAGTACTGTTCGCGGAACTCCGCTCATTATGTGTAAGAAGTTTACCCCGTCAGGTGCTGCCACCTAGCGGTGTGCCCGGGAACTATTTGCCCGCGGCAGTACGAATCTGCACGCAAAGACAGGACAGAAGATATAGTCGCCTAGACAAAGCAGCGAGTCTGCAGCATCTAAGTTTTTTTTTTCTCCCCAAGTTTTATACACCAATTATGGAGGAGTAAATATCCTAGCCACCCAGGCCGAGCGAAGGGAGCAGGAAATGGAGTTGGCCAGCCCACCATGATTTGGAGAAGCAAGAAGAAGGAAAATACAACAAATAGGAGTGCTTAAGCACAAACTTTACTCAAGACACCTCAAGGTACCTTTCTTAATTTCATCATCCAGCAAACCATCTCATCTCAACCAACCCCAGCAGCTCATCACACTCATCATTTCCCCATAATCAAAATTTAATTAACCTACTAACCAGAAATTGTTTCTGAGTTTTGGTTTTACACCCCACTCCATAGAATTAAGCATTATTTAAATAAATCCTGATTTTCAATTTAACCTATGTACAAATCTCTGCAGTCCTTCACTGCCAGTGGTCCACTCTAAACCATATAAAAAATGGCAGAGTGATCACAATCATAAACAAGCACGTTAAAAATATAGACGAGAATGGTAACCGAACGGCATTTGTAGACCATAGAAACATAGACACAAATTTGATTTTGAGAATATAAAAGTTTTGGATAAAGAAAAGAACCCCATAAGAAGAAAAAGAAAAGAAAATATTCATATAATTAAAAATAGGGGAAAAAACTGTGAATAAAAAAACGGAGATCAAATATTTAAACAATATATTTTGTAATATACTCGACGGTAATTAGGAATATTGATATCATTCATTTTATTTTTATTTTAACTTTACGTGGTATGACAAAAGCTTTCTCTGGAATCGATCTGAATCAGCTGATGGATAACAGCCTTTTAACGTCATTGTATTAGTATGGACGTGGCCCTACTTGTGGAAGGTCTTCCGTAGATAAGGCTAAACTTATGTAAATAGATTAAGTTGCTCCTGAAGAGGCGTCAAGAGACGCGAAACATGTAGAGCATAAAACAAAATAAAGCATATAAAGTAAGTGGATGAGTTTTATATATGCATGACCTTCCACCAATTCAAATAATAATTATAGAAAAAAGGGTTACAATTTTATAATATAATTTTTAAATGTGGGTATATGGAATATGTTGGCGGAATAATAACTTCTATAGAGTCGAGTATGTAAAACAATTTTTATTTAAAAACGGATATCAGATTCGTTTTTAGCACATTGAAAAACCCCTAAATTCAAATTTCGGCTTCTTGGCCATTAGCAACGTATAGGTATTGCTGTTTTTAAAAGTAGCGTAAACATTTCTGAATAATGGGACATAGGAAATTTCATTATGAATCTTTATAAACATTGAGAAGAAGTAAAATAAAAAAATATTTTTTTATATATTAAAAAAAAAATGTTCCGGGAATTTTTGAATTTACACCAACGCAATTAATGATTTTTGATTAGTTCGAAAGATATTTCAGCAAAATTTAGCTTTCCCCTTCTCAAAACTCAACTAAAAAAAAATGCTCCCTGGACAAGGCACAGACTAAGGTTTGACATAGCCCTCTAGTTTTGATTAGATAGTAATCGAAACGAGATGGGGCCTTGGAAAAAACTACAGATTTCCCTCTTTTATCTATGAAGTAGTGGTCCATTGCATGAGCATGATATTCATTGCTTGATTAAAGACTTCTGCTCCGCCTCATCATAGAGGACTATTATAATTTCTTTCTGAGTTTGGACCCACTATTTCGCAGACCTATGTGTGGGCTGAGGAGATCTCTCTTCTTCCACTAGAATAAATATTTTGTGTATCGATTATCAGCTAGGTCACTAAACTTGCTCCGCTGTCCATCGCAAACGAAACCATTTGCAAGACACAGGCAAACTCCAGCTACAAGCCAAAGAAAAGGTTTCAACTGTTGTAATGTGTCTGTGTCATTTGCAGAACGAATCAAACAGTGATACATTAAAACTAAAATTTACAAAAATCAGCATATATATACAACCTTTTTAAGACCTAAGTACCTATTTCAAATGGTTAACAATAATGAATTTCCATTACGTATTTATATACGTATATGATAATGTTATATACTTATATGAAATAATGTTTTTATGTAAATAAGGTATGTTAAAAAAAAGTTTAAGATTGTTCCTCATTAACTCAATTTGCTTTCATCTCATTTTGCAGAAAAGAATTTAACATTTTCATTTTCCAAGGCCGCATAGAGACTTATTATAATTATCTTAGTCTATATAAAAACAATGCTCCGACAAAATATTTTAGAAGTTACACATTAAATTCAAAAAATTTACTTGATGACCTCATGGCTTTTCCTTATTACTTGGGAATATTGGTTATGAAATGCACGAAGCCTGTTATTTTAAAAGGACGGAACAGGATAATTCCTTAGAGGGGGATTCTTATAAAGCATTTTGATGAATTCTCAAAATGTATATATTTCTGGTACAATAGACTATGAGAAATTTTAAAACATATGCTGCAATCCCTTGAGTAGTTTTGTTTCAATTTGTCTTCGAATTTAATCTGGTTATTATGTTTTTTTGTTTTTTTTAACTTACATTCATCTGTTCAATAATTTATATTTTTATCAGTCGAATTGAATATTTTATTACTCAACCATTTCTTAACATATTTACATAGAAATACAAAATTATGATATATTTGTAGCGGATGGGTGTCGCTACTAAAGGTAGTCTAGGATGGGTTGGAAGGATGTGTCGGGAGAAGGTAACCAGGTAAGTACTGTGTCCCGGTTAAGGGCGCTTCCTTGAACCTGGGGGATACCGACGAGGTACTTGGCCTGAGCTGTTCCACTGAGTCGGGGAGAAGGTGTTCGGTACTGAGCCGTAGCCGTTCCTCGAAGCGGGAGTGAGAGGAGTAAGGAAGAAAATAAATAAGCCAGGTATTGACTAGAGTTGGGGGTAGTAGGAGTCGGGAGTGTAATGACTGGAGGCTGGCTTGTCCACTGGGTACATCGAGACGGGGGCTTCGTGCTTTGTCCAGAGAGAGAGGTAGAGCAGGTAGCTAGGTCCTTGATCCTGAGTGCATGGCTGGATGGTTGCTGGAACGCCGGTTGCTTGGTCCTGAATGCATGGCTGGCTGGAGTCTGGTCTTGAGAGTGCTGAAGTGTCCTGGAGAGAGCGCTGGATCGGAATGAGTTCTGGCCAGCAGGAACGCCCCTGTTCATAGGCCGAGGTCGGGGTGCCTCGGTCAAAGTCGGGAGTGCTCGGCCAAGCGCTCGTTCCTATTGGCTGGCCCGGATGCTTCTCATTGGTCCACCAGTGGTCGCTTGTCCAATCATTACATCTCCACATATTTATTCATTATTGGTATCAAATGGATATTGCACCATCTTTAATTTATTATTCAACTTATTAATTACTCTTTTCGTGTAAAACAAATGCCTAAAATGCAGGTAATATTTATGACATGGAGCATATAAAAAATAAAGCTTCATATACAATATTTGAAGGTTGCTGTAATGTGTGAAACAAACTTATTTTATTTTGATGAAATGGTGAAAGGTATTAACTTATAATACAAATGAAGATGAGAAATAACCCTTAGGAATTCTCATAAAACTTTATTACATCAATTCAATGTTTCGGACGACTTGTCCATCTTCAGGAATGCTAATTTCCACACTCACCGTGTGTTGTCATTAAATACTGTCAAATGTAGCATGTCATAATTAAAATAAAATGGAAATTAGCATTCCTGAAGATGGACAAGTAGTCCGAAACGTTTAATCTATATATATAAAAATCAAGTGTCTACCTGTCTGTTTCTTTGTTTGTTCCTTATACAAGTCCGCACCGTTTGACCGATTTTGACCAAACTTGGAATAATGGTAAGTCTTGATACAGAAGTCTCGTAGGCTAAGTTAAAAATTTCTACGAGCTGTCTGTCTGTATGTTTGTTCCTTATGCAAATCCACACTGTTTGACCGATTTTGACCAAACTTGGCACACAGGCAGGTCTTGACACGGGTAGAGTCATAGGCTAGGTTAAAATCATCTATGACTCGCAGTTCGGAGACCACGAGTTCGAAACAATCAACTCAAATTGTTAGAGATTTTAATATTAATTATTTGGTTTATAATGATGACAACTATGATGGCAGACATGGAATTACTTGAAATAAGCTCTGATTTTGTCCCTCATTGAGCTGGCGCTGTACCTGGTGATGGTCCATCAGAGGTAATAATATCCCGAACCCTTGCACAGCTTCCTCGCCCATCAGTATCCCCAGTCAGAGCACTTCTTGGTAATGCTCGCAAATATAATGGGTGTTTCCAAATGGCATCTTGGAAACATACATTTCTAAATGTTAACGTAAATTTATTATTTACAACGAATTTTAACCTGTACTGGTTAAACTGCTAACCTATAGATAACGGTTTCTTTCTACGTTGCTTGTTGACCCTGGTCCGGAGCGCCCCAATGTCAAGAAACATTATAATTTGATTACTTATCAATTGATGAATTACTTATAGTATGACGCGAACCGTGCTATAATAAACTGCTCAAAATTATGTAATAGCGTTAATTTTTATGAAAATTATTTAACGCAATGAAACTACTTACATATCTTCCGCGACGATGCACGGGTATTCAGCTAGTTATATTAATAAAGTTATATGAGAATCCTGAAGAGATATTTCTCATCTTGACGTGTATTAAAAGTTATTGTAAATAACTATATCCTGAAATAAAGCTTATCTGTCTGTCTGGTAGATATTTGGTGGAGCAACTGCAACCCTGCAGTTCGTCATCCCCTTCTTCGTCATCTCCTTCTGCTATATCAGGGTTTCTGCGAAGCTGAGTGAGAGGATCCGTTCTAAACCAGGAACCAAGTCAGACCGGAAGGAAGTGGCGGATAGAGAGAGGAAACGAAGGACTAACAGGATGCTCATAGCTATGGTCGCCATCTTCGGACTGTCATGGCTTCCGCTGAATCTGATCAACCTGGTGAACGATATCTACATCCCTACCGGACATTGGAGGTATTACTACCTCTGCTTCTTCATAGGCCATGCCATTGCCATGTCATCTACCTGCTACAATCCCTTCCTCTACGCCTGGCTCAATGAAAACTTCAGGAAAGAGTTCAAAACGGTAAGTCCAACACTAATAATGTACATGTTTTCTGTACACAAAGTTATTACCTTAAAATGGGGTCACATTAGTACAGTCTGGTGAAATTGGCATAACCTTTACTGCTAGAGTATTTTCATTGAACTGATACTAAAGGGTCGAATGTTGCCCAAAGAGTGCGAAGAGACGAATATATGCCAGACGAGAGAGACGAAGATAACAGACTTTCAAGAGGGGATATTTCGAAAACTAAAGATATCTCGAATAACTTTATAGAATAGAACTTGTAGGAAATTGAATCAGCTTTCATTTCTTATACAATAGTCATGTCGCTAGGACGTAGGGTTTCCGAGATATAAGTGAAAACCCGAAAAATGGGACCTTCTAAACCCCCCCCCCCGGCACAAAGGCTACGAGCGAGGAGTTTTGATATGTTCACCTCCTAACTAGCCCAAACAAAGTTATGAAGTCCAAATTTGTGTTCCAAAAATTTCCACCTATAGCTGTTTTTAAGCATTCCTGCTTGCCTGGACTGACTGTTATCCATAGGAGCGAATCGATTGCACGGCATATGATCTCCAGGGGCGTAAAGTAGATGGAGCGTAGGAGGATAAGCAAGTGATTGAACGTTATCTATCCTCAGATACCGCATCCTACTGCCGGAAGAATAGTGATCCATGTCAGAGATATCTGATGACGTAGTTCCGTTCATCGCCATATCACCGTGATATACCTACCCCATCCACGTGACTAATTTATCCTCTCATCCATAGACTTGAACACCTCAAAATATAGTAAAGTTTTTAATAACAATACTTCAGAAATTTTCGAAGTTTCTCAAAAAAGAAATTCGAAATTTTCTATTAGAGACATAGTCTCCAATGAGTCACAGCACTTTTGAAAAACATTTATTTCTAATATATGGATGGTCACAGGGAATAAGTTGGTAAGTGGGAAACTGGGCAAAACGAATCAAGACCACTATGATTATCTCCTAAGACTCATGCATAGTGTATAGAAGTCACTAACTCACAGCCCTGATCGTT
The DNA here is from genome assembly GCA_946811695.1 of Gonocerus acuteangulatus. Lineage (NCBI taxonomy): Eukaryota > Metazoa > Arthropoda > Insecta > Hemiptera > Coreidae > Gonocerus > Gonocerus acuteangulatus. The sequence goes on along the minus strand of OX328123.1, from coordinate 126,548,000 downwards.
TCCGACTTATAAAGATGTGGGTATCTTGCCATCTCGTAAAATAGCGTGTTTTCTCTTTTAATTCTCTGTAAAAGAATTGCCCTGAAAAGTTGAGATTGTGAACATACCAAGTTATTCTTTGTGATCATCGATATATTTAAAAATATTTTCATAATTTAGAGAAGTGTGCAGTGTAATGACTAGGTCCAAAATGCTGGGGATGTTTCTTCCCTATCCTCCAAATATTTATTACGAACAACAGAGTTCCGGGCCCAACGGATTGGGACGTGGAGCCAGGACTTCACTCTGCACCTTATCCAACACTCATGTAATAGATCAACAAAGATTTCTACATAGGGGTCTCAAGTCTACTTAGTATATAATACTAATTCTAGGGGTGACAGAGATATTCAGGGAGGAACTGTACATGGGTTCAGACTTACAAATAACTTGAAACTAGGGTGGTTCTTCTTTTATAAGATCCAGGATTCGCCTGGAGCTCTCCTGCTAACTCTGGGGTAGTTGCAAGGGAGTCACATCCCTGAAGAGGGGGAATGAAGAGAAAAAAGTCCAACTCGCAGGAACTGCATCATCTTAGCGCGGTTCCGTTCATATCCCTTTTGTCATTTGAAAAGCTTAGAATAGAAACAGATAATAGTTGGTTCGGCCTTTGTTCAAAGGGCTTTATGACTTTACCTGGTTGGGTCCGCCAGACCCCAGAATCCTCTTCAAGAGATAGCTATTTAGTACGTTTCAATGCATTGAAAAATATCAAAAATTTTCACAGTTTCTTGTGTTCGTCTACTATAGTAATAATTCTACAAATATAATCAATAAAAAAATAAAATTAAAAACCAACAGAATAAAGTCAATTGAAAATATTAGAAAGACGTCATCGAATCTCTTTCTCTTGGCAAGCTATATTTCTAACAATGAATTGTTTTTCTTATTTTACTTAGTCTGTTTTATTGTCAAATACATTATCCAACTTTAAGCAATTAAAAAATAACAAGGAATAAAAACAGACAAAAAGAACCGTTCGAATAAACGAAATCAATTACTTCAAAGTTTAAGCACTTATTTCTCCGATTGACATCGATTATTCAAAACTTTATTCAGAATTTTTTTTTTGTAGACCATTTAGTAAGCTTTCGAATGGTAACCTTTCGCTTCCCAAGATTTTCAACCGTTTTCGAGATATTAATGAAAGTATACGAATTGCCCAAAACTTTTCATTATTTTTAGCAACAGAAAATGGGTCTCATTTTACCTATCCTGTTTTACACACAAATACATTTTCGTAACATAAAAAATTACAAAAATAAATGGCAATAAAAAACTAAGGGAAAGAGACAAAAATTACAAAAAGAACGACAAAAAACCGTTCATAAGAGCTAAACAGATGTATTTGAAGTTTTAAGCACTTATTTCTTCGATCGAGATCACCTAATCAAAAATTGTTTCAGAATCTTTTTTTTAGAGAATTTAGAAAGCTTTCAAATAGTTTCTATCCACTTATCATAATTTCCCAACCGCGATCGAGATATTAATGAAAGTAAACGAAGTTCCAAATCAGTAAATGTTCCAAGTTTTAAAAATTTACTTGATTTTGTAATAGAACGTGCTAGATCATCTGAGATAATGCAAGATCTCGGAATAAAAGGCAGAATTACTCAGAGTAAACACGTTAATACTTCCCTAACTAATTCGAATAAAATAGAGCGAGAAGATTCTGGCTGTACCATTTGTAAACATTCTCATAAGATAACATCGTGTCCTCAGTTAATTAATTGTCAACTCAATAAAAAATATGAAATCTTAAAACGCTTAAAACGATGTTTTAACTGTCTTGGTGCACATATGAAAAATCAATGCAAATCGAAAAATGTTTGTAGATCATGTACTAGATCCCATCACACCTTATTACACCCTTCTAATTCTTATCCAACTTGTAATAATAATCCAAATGATAATTTAAATTCTTGTGATCCTAATTCCAACGATGCGATAACTCCCACTTTTATCACTAATGAAGAGCCTAGAAATAATTCCGTTACTTTATCTTGTCACTCTGCTAATTCCATAACGGTACTTCTTGGAACTGTGAAAATGTTTATAAGAGATTCATGTGGCCGTCAACAACCGATTCGAGGAATATTAGATTCTGGATCTCAAATTTCAGCTATATCTCTCGGAGCTGTCAAGCGTCTAGGATTCAAAAAATAACAAGGAATAAAAACAGACAATTACTTCAAAGTTTTAAGCACTTATTTCTCCGATTGACATCGTCTAATCAAAACTTTCATCACAACCTTTTTTGTAGAGCATTTAGTAAGCTTTCTAATGGTATTCTTCCGTTTACCAAGATTCTCAACCTTTTTCGAGATATTAAGAAAAGTATTCAAAGTTACCAAAACTTTTCATGTCTGTTCATAAAATATTTTATTCTAACCCTTCCTTAACTCCAAACGTAACCAAAAGTTTAACATGTTAGTTTTGATGAAATTCAAACATGCAAAAAATGTTTCAACTGAATCCCATGATTGTAAGTACCAAATCCAAACTAGGCATTGTATTTGTGTCGGCAGATACATGGGGTATATTTACAACACTTGAGGATTAACTCGTAGGAGGTACATTTTTTGTGGACCTACTCCACAAAAGTGAACGGACTCTCTATTCCCTCATAGTATCTAACTGTGTGAAGTTGAATATTGTTTCTAATTATACGTGTCCTGTTTTATTGACAAATACATTTGACTACTATAAGCAATTACAAACACTAGTGAACAAGCCAAAGAACTCGGAGTAGGAGCCTCGACAGTTTCAAGTCATTTGAAGGAAATCGGCAAATCCAAAACTGACATTTCATACGGTACAGCCTGATATATTTCTAGCAATGAATTGTTTTTCTTATTTTAATTAGTCTGTTTTATTGTCAAATACATTATCCTACTATAAGAAATGAAAAAATAACAAGGAATAAAAACAAACAAGAAGAACCGATCAAATAAACGAAATCAATTACTTCAAAGTTTAAGCACGTTCTCCGATTGACATCGCCTAATCAAAAATTGTTTCAGAATCTTTTTTGTAGAACATTTAGTAAGCTTTCGCATGGTAACCCTCCGTTTGCCAATATTTCAATCAGTTTTCGAGATATTAGGGAAAGTATACGAAGTTCCCAAAACTTTTCATGTCTGTTAATAAAATATTTTATTTTAATCCTTCCTTAACTCCAAACGTAACCAAAATTTCAACATATTAGTTTTAATGAAAGTAGAACATGCAGGAAATGTTTCAACTGAATCCCATGATTCTAAGTACCCAAACCAAAAACAGTATTCAAAAACTATTTTTCCAATTTTCTCGAAAACGGTTAAAGCTATCGCCTTGAAAATGTTTTCATTCGTTTGCCTAGCCCAAGAAGCATATAAAACGAGTACTTACAAGCTTATGAACTCAAAAACGTAAGCGTTACGATTTTTTGCGCGAATTTCGCCCCAAACGCCATCTTCCAGTGGGCGGATTTTGCTGGTTAACGAACTTGACCTTTCAAATTGGACGACAGATTTTGCTACCAAATTTCATCAAAATCGGATCATTCGTCTGGGAGCTACAGAGCGAACAGACAAATATATATATATGTATATATATATATATATATATATATATATATATATATATATATATAAATTTTAACCACTATCATTTTCGGTCTGTAGGGGTTTTGAAACGCAAAATTTTCTAGTCGGCACTTCCGGATTGCGTCATGAGATCAACCTTATAAGCGGGGTTCCTCCCTATGGGGGAGGGAGGAACCGCGCTAAAAACGGGGTTCCCCCCTATGAAGGGAGGGAGGAACCGCGCTAAAACTATGGGAATATAACCAGCTCATCTTGGAGCATCCTCTATCGGAGACTGGTGTGCTACATAAAAGATAATTATGAAAATAATGTTTAGTGAAACAGAAACTCCATTATATTTTCGTTTCTGCCGTAGGTGCTTCCATGCTTCGACGGATTTTCACAAGTAGGAAGAAGAGGTTGTTGGAGATCAGAAAGGACCTGCAATGGGAATGAAACCTGCCAAGATACCCTTCTCACGAGTAGTGCTATAGGACAAGCCTCCATGATGCCTTCATTTCCACTACTTCAACCATCTCCAACGACGGTGGGTATGCCCATCCAGATAGCTCAGCTTACGCTCAATATAACATAAATATTTTATCATGAAGATTAGATAGTTAGCCGTCGAGGTGATAAGTTTTAGGGAATAGTTGGGATTCGGCTAAGAAAACATCATACGATTTTTGTAAAAAATCGATATTCAGGACGTTTCGGCTACTCTTTATTAAAAGAGATAGTGAAAGAACTATGGTTACTTAAGTGTTAACTTTGGTCTTTCACTCCCTCCCGGCACCTTCATTGCTGACGAAGGCTACCAAAGGGTAGCCGAAACGTCCTGAATATAGATTTTTTACAAAAATCTTATTGATTTTTCGTAGCCGAATCCCAGCTATTCCCTGATTGCATAAATATTTTTGGCAGTATCAATAGAAACTAAATATCTCTCGAGTGGTATCATTATATTAAAATATAGATACAATTTCAATGTTGTTGTCTTCAAGTTTACTGTTAAAAGTACCTGCTAGAGTAAATCTTCAAGAAAAGCCGAATTTCGGGCGATAGAATAGAATAGAATAAATTATGACTCAAAACCCCCGCCAACACGGGCTGCACCTCGGCCAATTGACCTATTGTGCGAGTCCTGTATGCCTACTTAGGCTTCTCTCAGACTTCTGATGAATCTCAGATAGTGCCAGATTTCAGCCGACCTCCTGATCTCATCCTCTCCAAGGCTGCCAAAATGCATGAACCGCCTCCTTCCTAATGTAACACATTCAAATATGACGAGCTTAGGTGTCTCCTCCTTGTCCTTGCACCACCTACATACCGGAGAGGACTTCATTTTCATAACATACATATGTTTGTTCATCGTACCATGGCCTGAGATCGTTGCGACCGTCTCCCTCAGGTCTCTTCTGGACATATCCAGAAAGATGTCCTTTTTACTGAGTTTATTAAAGTCTATAAAGGACTTTGTATGGGCTATTTTCTGTCCCTCCCATAATTTTCCAAAGTCCCTTTTGGCTTTTGCCGCTATTGCTTCCTTGGCACAGGCCATTGATAATCCCACAAAGGGCACTGGACCCACCGGCATCACTACCGCTCCTGCCCCTGCCAGCTTGTCCGCCCTCTCATTACCCGGAATGCCTCTATGTCCCGGCACCCAGTAAATGACAACCTTATTGTCTGTTGCTAGTCGGTTGAGGCTTGACTGGCACTCGTCCACCACTCTTGAGGTAGTCTCCTGGCTCCTTAAGGCTTTGCATGCAGCCTGACTGTCCGTAAGGATATTAATCTTCCTCCTACGGACCCCCCTCTCGCTCATGCTGTATGCCGCCGCTAAAATGGCGTATATCTCCGCCTGGAACACAGTTGGGGTCTTTCCAAGTGAAATTTGTAGCCTTAAGCCACCCTCACCTCCACTCCAGACCCCTGCTCCTGCTCCATGTATCGTCTTGGAGCCGTCCGTGTAAATATTGGTGCCATTGGGAGGCTTAAAGTTATCCTCTTTTCCAGTACAGATGCCATGTATTTCTACTCCGTACCTCCTTGCAGTCCCTGACCTGCTCCTCATCATGTCTGACGGCATGCTTAATTCGGGGATCATCCCTATCTTTGAGAAAATCTGGGAGTGTCCAATTTCCTGTTTAGGATTACCTATGACCTCCTGTTTCATCATTCTGTATGCCGATTTCATTGCCTCCGCTTCAATGAATATATCAATTGGCAGCAAGTTAAGAATAGCCTCCATTGCTATCACAGGTGTTGACCTCATCGCTCCCGTGACCAGTAAGCACCCCAATCTCTGTACCTTCCTCAATTTGGCGCTCAAGGACTTGGTGGCCATTTTATGCCACCATACCACGCACCCATACGTCATCACCGGTCTTATCATTGCTGTGTAGATCCAGTGCGTTATACGAGGGCTGATGCCCCAGTTCTTTCCACACAGGTTCCTGCATACCCACAACAACCTTATGGCTCTATTTGTAACTAGAGTGATGTGTTCCTTCCAGTTTAGTCGCCGGTCTAGAACCACTCCCAAGTATTTTACCTTATCACTGTAGGGTACCACCTCTCCTCTGAAGCTCAGATTTCTCAGCCCATCTAGCTTCCTTTTATTAGTGAATGGGACCAGTACCGTCTTCATAGGGTTGATACTCAGTCCCTTCTCATTGCACCAGTCTGATGTAATCTTTAGTGCGCTCTCCATTAAGTCTGCCATTACCGACTGCACCTTGCCTTTGATGATAATAGCTATGTCATCTGCGTACCCAATTGCCTTAAATCCCGCATCATTGAGTTTCGCCAATAGTGAGTCCACCACCATACTCCATATCAGTGGTGATAGCACTCCCCCTTGCGGTCACCCTGTGGTCGCCTTGACCTTGATGCTTCCGCTCCCTTTGGTAGCATGAATTATCCTGTTACTTAGCATGCCCTTAACCCATTCGGTTATACAACTTTCTGTCCCAAAGACCTCAAGAGCGCTAGAAATCACGTCAACCGATGTGTTATCAAACGCCCCCTCAATATCTAGAAATGCTCCTAGGGCTATTTCTTTGGCCTGTAGGGATCCCTCAATCTCGCTTACTACCGTGTGTAACGCTGATTCGCATGATCTACCCTTCTGGTAGGCATGTTGATGTTTCAGGTTACCAACCCGAGGATTGTTCATCCCCAGATGCCTGTTTATGACCTTCTCCGTTGTCTTCAACAGGAAGGAGGACAGGCATATTGGTCTGAAGGCTTTTGCCTCCTCATACGTAGGCTTCCCTGGTTTTGGTATAAACACCACCCTTACCTCGTTCCATCTGTCTGGGATATATCCCCAGGCTAAACTACTCCTGAATAGCCTGATCAATGGGCTGATCAGAAGTTCCATCCCTTTCTGCAACAAGGCCGGGTATATCCTATCACATCCAGGTGACTTGAAAGGATTAAAAGATCTAATAGCCCATCTTACCGCCTGAGGAGTTATTATCCTGTGGGCCTGCTTCCAATCGGGTTGTTTCCTTATCCAGCCAACCCTATTAGCCAGATCTTCATATCGTACACACCCTGGAAAGTGTGCCCTCAGCAGCACCTCGAGTGTTTGCTGAGTACTACAAGTATTCCCATCGGGCCCTTTCAAGGACCCTAATTCGCAATCCGTGCCACTCTTAGCCAGGGCCTTATGGACCCTCGCCCCCGTACTGACTTCTTCAATCCGTTCACAGAAGTCTCTCCATGATTGTCTTTTAGACTGTCTTATGAGCATATTGTACTCCGTTAAGGCTTTCCTATATTCCTGCCAGCCACCATTCCTTTTCGCTTTGTTGAAGAGCCTCCTAGTCCTTTTCCTCGCCTCTTCCAGATTCTTGTTCCACCAAGGGACCTATCTGAAATCCCTTTTCTCCGTAATGTTGCAGTTCTCCTCAAAGGACCGCACGATAACCTCGGTGACCCTATCATTCATAAGATCAATCTCGAGTGGATTGGCTGCCGATGTCGGACAGCTCTTCAGCCCCTGCTCTAGGTTCTGTACATACCCTCCCCAGTTGGTATTTCTTGGGTTTTTATATGTTAGGCTCTCCGTTAGCCTACCCTCAATGTCAAACCTAATGTACTTATGGTCTGACCCTGAAAATTCCCCTGAAACATGCCAATTTCGTAGGCTGAAGCTTGCAGAGCCCCCTAATGCTAAAGTCAAATCGAGAACCTCTCTTCTATTCCTTGTCTCGAACGTCGGACTATTCCCCACATTCTGGACATTTATGTTATTAATAACTAAAAATTCAAACAGAGACTCACCTCTATCATTGGTATCCCTGCTACCCCATATCTGATGGTGGGCGTTGGCGTCAGTTCCAATCACCGTCGCCTTCCTCTCCATCCTCGCATACTCCACCAGCTTCTCCAGACTCGTGGTTGGGATTTCCTGATCCCCAGGTAAATAGGTGGATGCCAACACCAGCTTCCGCCTGTTGGCTTCTACCTCCACTGCAATAGAATCTCTAGAAAATAGGAACCTCAGTGGAAAACATGTTATATCAGACCTAACCAAAATGCATGCTCTGGGATTATTACATTCATGCTTATAGATCTTAAACCCCTTGAATCCAAGACCCATAATTCTATTGTTATTAACCCACGGTTCTTGAATTAAAACAATATCAATATACTGACTTACCACGTACTGCTGCAGAGCTCCTGTGGCAGCCTTGCAGTGGTGAAGGTTCACCTGCAGCAGACGCACCATCCGTTGTTATGAGGGGGGGGGGGGAAGATCCTCAGCAGGACCGCCCTTTGTCGGGGCTTTCCTGCCTTCGGCCCTGGCACCCGTGCCCGGCTCTGGGGAGACCTCGGTCCTTCCACCTCCCGCTTGGGAGCAACCCGGAGTTTGCTTGGACGGCCGCCTGCCCGAAGCAGACCGACCATCTTCCACAACCCCACTGTCCCTCCTCTCAACTTCCAGGGGTTGGTCAGGCCTCCCCTCCCCAGAACCAGCCACGGCCTCCCGACCGTCACCTTCCTCTCCCTCCGGAACTTGAGGCCCCTCCACCTCCATCTCATCTTTATCCTCCTCCTTCTTCTTCTTAACCCTCACATCTACCCTGTGAAAACCGTGGCATATCTTGCCACCTCTCTCCTGAATTATCTGGAGATGTGAGTCTGGAATGGACACAACTAGATACATTCCTCTCGGCAGCTCCTTTACCCCTCCTGGAAGTACCTTCCACCTGCCCGTGTCAAGAGCGTTCTGTGCCCTTATGTTCTTTAAGGCACATTCGACATTCCTGACTGGCTTTGGAATGTAGAACCCAATTTTGTGGTACCCCTCTAGAAGCCCAGCATCGCATACTTCTAGATGGACACCCTCAAATGGAGTCATCTCCTTTACCTGCCCCTCAAGCGATTCTTTAGAGATCTTATTGATGCAGCTGATCATCAGTGCACCCTCCCTGATCTTAATTGTGTCGAAGTTCACCAACTTCTCCACATCCGGAACTACCGGATTTGCCTCCGCCATCTTGTCTATGAGTATCGTCTGTAGACGTTCAATGTATTCCTCCGTCAGTGGACCATCCGGATACTCCACGTTCCTGATGGCCACTTTCGTACAGGCCACAGCCGCACTGTAGCTTTGCTCCTCTGTCTTTGGCCTCTTCTTCTCTTTCCTCTCTGGCGAGGGAGTGAAGTCAGCCTGATCCCTGGGTCTCTTGTTACCCTTGCCCTCATTGTCCTTAGAGGACCCAGCTTCCATCACTACGCGGGCCTTATTCCTCAGGCGCATGATGTTTTTCCTTTGGACTCGTGGCATCTTCTTCCACTCGTCCATCGGAATCCTCCTTAAATATAGAGGCACTTCCACACTCTGACAAGACTCCTTGTCCTCTTGCTGAGCTAGCCCACCTTCTTGCTCTAAATTTGCCATCTGCCGTATCACGGCTTCCTGGCCATCCTCTGATAATTCAGAGACCTGGGAATTAGATTCCTCAGGTAACAACGTCATACTTTCTGTTAGTTTATCATCCATCTTGTTCCCACGAGTACGGGGGAGATAAAGGTCACCACAGACAGAGCCCCCTATGTCTGCGTAAGGCTACAATACAATGGGGTGTCGCCTGGTGCCCCAAGTGGGTCGTTCCAAACACCAATGTTTCAACACCCGGTTGAAACAAAAAAAAAAAAAAAATGGGAATCACGCACCCGGAGAGAGATTGGGATGGAGTTAGGACTGCAGGTTGGGATAAGTAAGGACAGGGTATGTTTAGGTAAGGGAAGAGAGGTCCCCAGGACCTCCCAGTTGGCTTTTAAGGCGGCCGCCATCGCCTTGACACAGCGTCTTCATCGAGCCTGTGCGCATTTCAGTTGATTCACCGCACCACCAGTGAACCACGCACGCTCTCTGAACACTGCCGCTGCTGGTTCGCGTAGCCACTGGCCAATTGGAGTTCAGAACTTCTGAAACTCCCTCCCCCTTTCCACCACCTTGGGGACGCGCCGGGTCGCCTGCAGCTCGGCACCAAACCAATTTAGGAGAGATAATATCCCGTCCAGGTCAGGTTGGTACATCCCGGTTTCGGGCGATACAAAATTTTGTATTAAGTCTCAAGAGCGCTCAAGCATCCAAATTTTGCGGCCTTAACACGAATGTGTCGGACTTCTTCTTCCTCGCGATGTCTCAAAAAGAGCTAATACAGTGACCTAAAAGAACGGTCTCTTTCATTTTCTAAACACTGATAAAAGAACACAGTACTTCTTAGAGTATAATCAAATGATTCTAACCATCTGTTCTGGTAGGAAATTTACCGAATGCGTGGGCGTATATAGATAATTATTTCGGGGGGGGCTGAGAGCATTTGGGGGGTATGGAATACTAACAATCGAATGTTGGAATAATCATCCGTTTTAATTAGCCAGTTAAAACAGTATTACACCCATAAAAATATATTTTTCCGAACTAAGTGATCTTACTTTATTTATTTTTATGACACATTTTTACCGATTTCGGGTGGGGGCTGCAGCCCCCTCAGCCATGCCATCTCAAATAGGGTTGATTTTTCATGTAGAAATGTAGTGCAGGAAATAAAGGTTTTATAGCTGAATTAATTGTGTATTTTTTATTACTATTTCGCTACTCTTAGTAATATTAACGGCCACAATAAAAGTTGATGCTTCATGTATGAGTAGTCATAAAGGAAGTACCTAGAAGCATGTTAACCCAAAATCTTTAGGGTCACTAATTTCGTCGAAAAACATATCAATATTCCTAAAGGCTTATCACGCAGTGTAACGAACTTGATATTTGTTTTAGTTAAATATTTTTGTTTTAAACAGATTGAGTCATAAAACGTTTGCTTTCGTTTAATTTATTCTTTCTACCATCTTG